>JAFMSR010000011.1:11583149-11675649 GCA_022818135.1 Saxidomus purpurata | reverse complement strand
ATATTATAGGGCAGTTCGAGTGATACGAACCGCAAAATATTATAGGGGAGCTCGAGGGATACGAACCGCAAAATATCATAGGGGAGCACGAGTGATACGAACCGCAAAATATTATAGCTGAGCTCGAGTGATATGAGTCACAAACATATTATAGTGGAGCTCGAGCGATACGAACCGCAAAATATTATAGGGGAGCTCGAGTGTTACGAACCGCAAAATATTATAGGGGAGCTCGAGTGATACGAACCGCAAAATAGTATAGGGGAGCACGAGTGATACGAACCGCAAAATATCATAGGGGAGCTCGAGTGATACGAGCCACAAAAAATATAAAAAAAAACATTAAAATTGTATTTCTCTGAAGCTCGAGTGATACGGGCCGCAAAATATTATAGGGGAGCACGAGTGATACGAACCTCAAAATATTATAGGGGAGATCGAGTGATTTGAACCACAAAATATCATAGGGGAGCACGAGTGATTTGAACCACAAAATATCATAGGGGAGCACGAGTGATACGAACCGCAAATATAATTGGGGAGCTCGAGTGATACGAACCGCAAAATATTATAGGGGAGCTCGAATGATACGAACCGCAAAATATTATAGGGGAGCTCGAGTGATACGAACCGCAAAATATTATAGGGGAGTTCGAATGATACGAACCGCAAAATATTACAGGGGAGCTCGAATGATACGAACCGCAAATATAGGGGAGCTCGAGTGATACGAGCCACAAAAAAATATAAAAAACATTAAAATTGTATTTCTCTGAAACCGGTTATCAACATTGAATTGTAATTGACTTAAATAATTTAATGATCACTGTCTCTAATATCCATCTCATTCTAAAAATGAGGCCCCTTAAGGGGGTGTAGCGCATTTCATAAATATTCTGTTTAGAAACTTAATTTATTTTGCTTTCTGAAACCAATAGTACTGATTTAACTGAGTTCTATATCACTGTAAGATGCAGATAAAAGAATCACTCCTCAAAGATGAGGCCACAATGGGGCGGTGAAAATTTTAAAATGCTTATTTTCGGAAAAGGCTTGTCAGAATTTGATTTTATTTGGCACAAACAATTGACTTTGTATAAAGTTTAGGAACTGGATTTTTACAGAAAAGGGGCCCAATGAGGTCCAATACTAAGGAAAGCGAAAATACAAATATACAGAAATAAGTTATTTTTAATAAAAAATGAAAGTTGGTATGTAGAAATTCTAAATAAATCACAGTACAATTATTTTTCTATGCATTATGAAGAAAGTTAAAAAGACCTGGGTGGTCATTTTGTCGATTCACTGAGATTTCAACATAATGCACATACTTTTCTTTGTGTTCCAAACACTTTCTGTAAACTTCAACCTGCTAATCTTCATTATTTAGTGTCTTGTATAAGGTAATGTACTTGCCATTCAAATAACTGTCACTTAATTTTTGCTTAGTAGTGGACCTTTAAGGGGATGTAGTGCTTTTCTTACATAATAAAATTCTATATAGAAACTTAAGAAATCTTGTTGTCTGTCTCTGAACTTGAGTAGAATTACTGATTAAATTTAACTTATTACAACTAAGTTCTTTAAGACTGTAACTTCAAGAAAAACAAATCACCTCGGAGATGAGGCTCAAGTGGGCTGGTGAAATTTTGAAAAAAAAAAAATTCTGAAACAGACAGGCCAACTTTCCTGCTGTTCTTTTTCAGCTATTTGCTTCATTTGGCGGGAGATATAAATGCACTAAACTTGCTTGTCTCATTAGATTTTGACAGCTCATAAAATGTACTTTTTAAGAATATATGGTCTTCCATGGTTTGAAGGTCTAAAAATTGTAATCAATGAAGCTCTACTTTGAGGGAGTTTATACAAATGTATATGAAATACAGACGGAATATTGTAACTAAGTATAACCATAAGATAAAGCGAGACTCTGTGTTCTCTAGATGCAAATTAGAAAATATTTCTTGACGTCCATTCCAAGCCTATTTATTCTTGCATCCCTCCTATGCCAGACGACTCTCGTGAATTACTTATGACGTAACGTTATAAACAATGTGACGTCAGTCTCCTAAACACAACGTTGGAATATCGTTTATTCTTTATGATAATTCATCATTTTGATAAGTTTGCATTCAGAAATCTACTTTAAAGTGCAAGACGGTATGCAAGAAAAAGTTTCCATCATGAGACACTTGGCTCAGATGGAAATATCCGTCACCACGGGTAACTGTTTTGCGGGAACTCGGCAGAGCCTCGTTTTAACGGGCGTGAATGTAGCGGGCCCTGCTTCCATGGAGATGAGATTATTCAACGATTTTTTTGGTCGTTAAAACCTATAAGGTAAATTTATCTTGCATGTTCAAGTTTTATACGCCTAAATTGTGTAGAGATATCGCGATGTATTTTCCAGTTTTCTCTATCTCATTATGGGTTTCGCACAGTTAAGCTGGATCTTCGTTCTCTGTTTTTATTACTATGGACAAGTTAGTCCATGTGATGAATGTGAGGAATTAAAGTCCGAGGTTAGGGTACTGAACGAGAAAATACAGGAGCTTCAAAATTCTGTCAACAATCTGAATAAAAACACAGTGGAAAGGAATGAACATATTACACAGTAACATCTGAAGGTAAAATATACCATTTGATTCATCATTGATTCATAGGTTAGCCTTTTCGACCATCAAGTCAGTAATTGATTATTCTAACATGACTCACGATTTTGTCTCTATATACAAAGAGTAGAAAAATTATGTTATATTAAACCATAAACAACGCGGGAACCGATGTGCTGTAAACATGACGTCATATAGCGTCGCATGACGTTAAATGAGCGTTCGCGTAGAAAATAACGCTTTGCATTTATCAACTTTTTGTAGTATCTGGTCATGTCAGAATCGAAATAACATCCTTTTCAGCGTTGTTATCGTCTAACAAAAGTCCCATAATTTTATATCCAGAATCTCTAGCTCGTCCTCCATACAAAAGTATCATACACATGATTGACAGTGAGTGATTAATTACGCTAAAATACTTAGCTTTATCCAATTTCTAACTAATGAGATTATTAGTTTCTTCCATGAGCATGCGGTTCAGATCGAAATATCCGTCACCGAGGGTAACTGTTTTGGCGGGAACGAGGCTCTGCCGAGTTCCCGCGAAACAGTTTCCCGAGGTGACGGATATTCCATCTGAACCAAATACTCATGGTAGAAACTTTTTCTTGCATACCATCTTGCACTTAAAAATAGATTTTTAATGAAAACTTATCGAAATGATGCTTTTAGTATAAAAACAAACGTTTTTCAGATGCTGTGTTCGGGAAAGTGACGTCGTTGTTTATAACGTTACGTCTAGTAAATCACGAAAGTCATATTACATGGGGGGATGTAATATGGGATTTTCCAGCACTGGTGAAAACTGCGGATACCCCGATCCGGTATGCAAGAAACATATTTCCCCTCATTTATCGGTGATAGAACATTAAATAAAATCGAAAAATGGCTGTAATTTTTTTATTTTTGATATAAACATAGGGTTGTTGGTATTCATTTTCTTAGTTAGATCATTTTCTATCCATCCATAGTAATTTTGAATCAAAATTTGAGAAAAAGTTGATTTTCATTTTTTTTCGCCACCATCCAATTTTCACAGTATTCTCTTAATACTTGTATGATCATGGTCTGAAACCTATAAGTCACCTATAAAAAGTGGAAAACTACCTCTACAATCGCTCATTATTCATAAATGCATGAAATTGTGACAAATTTTGCACTTAGGTCAGCCCTGGACCAGGAACGTAGAATATACGTTTATTCTACGTTCCTGCCTGGACCGAGCATTTTTTAATGAATGAACAACTGATTGAGTATTACTCCACGATTCATGGTGTGGCGAAGTGCAGACTTACTTAATAAAAAAAAATCAATTGAGGCCTTTATGTAATGAATTGATGTTTCCTTTTCGTTGTATGATAAAGATAGAGATGACTTCTTAAATACTTTTATCTGAAATAATCAAAATATTTTGAACTACTTTTGTTGCGTTTTCAGTAATGATGGTAGTAAATAATTCTGGGGTTCTCCATGGGGAATAAGAAATGCTATAATTCCAAATTTTACTGAATATTTTGCCAAAAAACATAAAATAAAAAGAACATTTGTTTGTTTCAGTGAAATATTGATTTTATTTCACTCGCGAACACCAAACAAATGATATTTTCACTCGTGGCTACGCCACTCGTGAAAATATCAATGTTTGGTGTTCACTTGTGAAATAAAATCGATATTTCACTGAAACAAACAAATATCCTCTATCTATTTTGAGTGAAGTTTTCAGTTAACACGAAATGGTCACTTTGACTTTGCTACATTCATTCCCCAACACCGAAGGTAAACTATCATGCATCACTTATTTATTTACCAGCCTTGTAAACCATCATAAAAGATTCATGAAAATTTCTTATTTGAGAGATTTCATCGTTTTTCACAGTTTTGTCGATTTCTGTCGTTAAAATAATACATGTAATTACCTTTCAAAAAGTCATAGAGCTCTATTGAGTTATGGTAGAGATTCATTCTTTATTTTATGTTTTTCAGTGAATTATAGAATTTTCTCAGTGAAATAAAAGTGATAATCCACAGTTTTGAAACAGTGGATTACCATTTTTATTTTTCACTGTTTTGCAATCTTTAACCCGGATTTACGTCAAAAAGTATACCGAGCGTAATTAATGCTGGAAACCATGCGACGATGACGTCGTTTAAATGACGTCATTTGCGCTATGTTTCTGGTGACGTTTCCCGCGATTTTCGATATTTTGTAGAAACAAACTCAATAAAAGTAGAGTTTTAACCATAAAATAAACAGAAATATTGTTGGTATCGGTGTAATATCACGTTAATTTCACTCGTGAACACCAAAACTTGTTATTTTCACTCGTGGCTGCGCCACTCGTGAAAATATCACTTTTGGTGCTCACTCGGTGAAATTATAACATGATCTTACACCGAAACCAACAATTACCTCTATCTTAAAAAGGGAAATTTTTTGTGGTTTACGGTTTTAAACTGACTGGCCACTCGGTGAAAAAAATGAAAATTATCCTCTATATATTACCCGGATTAACGTTAAAAAGTATACCGAGCGTACTGAATGCCGGAAACTATATGACGATGACGTCGTTAAAATGACGTCATCTTTGCGATGCTTTCTGATGACATTTCCCGCAATTTTAAAGTGACACTATGCGCATTTTTTTCAAGTAAAAATCCAGCTGAAAATGGTGTGTGTACAAAAGTGTAGAGGAAATATGAACTTTTAACCCAATACCAAACTCTTCCCGCTACCAGTATGAAAAAATAACTTTCAAAATATTGATTTTCTTATTTGACTGGGAGAGTCAATTTAAGAAAAGAACAACTGCATGCAGGAGTTGCTTCCCTTCCACTGCCGAAATCTCTACCAACATCAACAACGACACATTCAACTATCATTTATCAGTCCAATTTTTTTTATATCTAAAGCACCAGCTTCAAATACTAATGCGGCATAATCATTAATTTAACACATTTAAATGCACAGCAACCAAGAATTGCTTTTATAAAACTGTCACCAAAAATACACTTTGTGCAGTAATATGCGCATAATGTCACTTTAACATTTAATTGAAATAAAGCCAACAAAAGCAGAGTTTTAGACATAAAATAAACAGAAAAATTTCACTCGTGAACACAAAAAGTTATTATTTTCACTCGTGGTTGCGCCACTCGTGAAAATATCACTTTTGGTGCCCACTCGGTGAAATTATAGATAGTGGATAATTGTTGGTTTCGGTGTAAGATCACGTTATAATTTCGCCGAGTGGGCACCAAAAATCGTTTCTGATTGGTGACGTCGTTTAAATTTCCGTTTCAGTGCGGAAAAGGTAGGTACCAGAGGGTAATGTTGGATTCTCTGCATCGCTAAGCTCCGACCAGAGCCATTTAGGGCTTGATCAGACAATTAGATTTGACAATGTTTTATTGAATGATGGGCAAGGATACAACCAACACTCTGGGGTATTTGTTGCTCCACAAAGTGGGGTAAGTGAACTCGTACATTGTTTTGCCTTTCACGACGACATACACATATTTCTCTACGTGCTAGGTAAAACAAAACCCACCAGCCAATCTTGTCTTGCAAAAGGGTTGTTAGATTTTGACTCTTTAGTGAAGAAGATATGATTGTTGTAGACATTTTGCAGTTTCCCGAGTTATTTGGTTCTCGTTACTCTAGCAGAATATCCGATAAAGCTCGGAGGATGAGAAATAGTTTAGAAGTTTGAAAATATTATTCATCTTTTCAGGTTTATATGTTTGCCTACGTCTTCTGCCATATTAGTATAGAATCAGCGGAGAGTGAAACCTTGTTGGAACTTATGCACAATGGAAAACGTATAAATTCAGGTGTTGTGGATACGAGGCATCTTTGGCAAGATATTCAAGGGACGAATATAGTAATTATGCGAGTGGATGCAGGCGACAGCGTCTGGGTGCAGAATTTCTATGAGCATGATGCCAGTCTTTATTCATATGAGGGTCTCACTACCTTTCGGGCACGCTACTTTATATATAAAACGAGATACAATGTACATGTATCACAAAAGTAGATTCTATGTTTATGGAATTATTCCATGTTAGTATGAATATTGATATGAATTACTCCTGTTAATGACACTGTAGCTATTGACCGCTCGGTCATAAACTCTAATACAAACAATCGCACTGCCCCTCTTAATACATGAACGCTATAAATTACTTCTTGACCAACACTTTTATCTCGTTTTCTCTGTGCTGAACAAATGTCGGTGAAAACTTATTTGTACTTTTTCGAATTGTTTATTGTCCCAGTCGACGCTAAGAATATCTCCTCAGATGTCTTGAAGAGACAGACGCAGATTCAAGAGACTTCGGTTGTACCAGACCCTAGCTCTTTACAAAAAAACCCATTAAAATTGGTTCTTTTACACACCCGGTGTATATCACCGATACATGTGGGACTACCTCTGGGTTTCTAACCAGTTCATCTGAAAAGCGTTTCTGAAATTTCAAGTACCCAGGCCGGGACTCGAGCCAGGGACCTCCGGATTGATTGTCCAGAGTGTTAACACTCGACCATCCTGAATATGGAAGTAACAAATGAGTCACAAATTTGTATCTATATGAGTTTTTAAAAAACTAATTTATGTTTAGCTCGATTGCGAAGAAAGCTTGTAGCTTAACGAGTCACTCTCGAGTCTGATTCCTGGAAAAACCAGTACTAGTGTCACATGTGGAGCGACGGTGTTTGTGATCCCAGTGGCGCTCGAACCCGCAACCTCCGTGATGAGCGGCCGGCACCTCAACCTCTACACCACCGCTCCGCAAATTCTGTACATAGATGTATCCCATACTCCTTATCTAAATACTGTCTTAATCCCTGCAATAATATAGTACATGTAGCGAATAAAATCATGAGACACAGTTTTACTTTTTCTTTATTCTCTCGGTTATATTGCCGATCTAGTAAATCAACACACAAACAAAGTTGTATCAGGTAGTATTGACACCGGCCTTTCAAGCAGATATTTAAATGTGACATGTTTATTCGCTAGTTTTCAACTTATTTTGACGGTTCAATTATTTTGGACGGTGTTTTGTTAAACCCGGATTGCGATACAGTTCAATCATCAGGAAGGGAGATGGCAACCAAAAAAGAATTCAGAATTTTAATAGCAATGGATGGTAGTAAATATTGTGATTATGCATTTGATTGTAAGTATTTGTATTTCATTTATTTCCGCTAGATGTATACATGAACGGTAGTGAAACGATTTATTACCACATACATGTATAGGTCACGAAACGACCAGTTTATATTTACATGTGTACCATAGGTTAATTTAGGTGACTAAACAGAAATGTGTACTGGTACATCACTTCCTTTTGTGTGTTATTAATAATTAGTTGCTACAGATGTTAATGTAGCTTGCAGTGGCTTTGTTTTGACCATACAAATTTTGAACCACGAACATTTTGGTATGCAGCAATGAGTGGTTATTGCACATGTTTTGATATGCAGGCATATAAACAATAACACCTGTTTGCAACACAGGTGGTAGGGGTGTACCTTGGACCCCCAAACGACGCTGCCTCTACATAACAAACTGTAAAAAGAGAGAGAGAAAATGTTCAGAAAACACATATTTAATAGGAAAACATAAGTTTTTGTAGAGGCAGTGCCGTTTGGGGGTCCAAGGTACACCCCTACCCCCTGTGGTTTGTAAGTAGTCATGTGATTAAGCGTCCGATTGTCTAAAGCAGCTACTACATTTGTATTATCAAACCCCATTAAGTTTTTACAGTAAACATCTGAATAGAACAGCCATATACTTTCATGTACATTTAACGTAGCTGCTTAACGTATATTTAGTAAAATTGTTTTCATACGACAAAGATATTTTGATCAGTTAATGTCCACTTTAAATTCATTAAAGTTTGATAGTGACCTTGCCGTATCAGGTCAAGTGGCTGTTTTAACTACACAATTAAATTATTTAACTTGTAAATTGTTAATTTATAAAAGTTTGCCTAACCATCTTTACTTTGTGCATAAATAATTTTACTAATAAGTTTAAGCTCGGTTACGATACAAGGTACCTCCAGTTATATTAAAGAAAGAGAGCCGTGAATTTTCGCTCTAAATGGTACGAGACACTTGGGTCCAGTAATTTAAAAGCGATTTTTGCATATAATAGTGAAAAATGACATTTTTGAAATGTGTTCTAAACCTGTTCGGTATGTATATGGGGTTCTCATAGTATGTGAATATGCAAGGGAAAATGATTACAAGTTACACTTTTGGGCCAAAATCGCTCTACTGAACCCAAGCGTCTGTAAGGCCAAAGGCACACAATTAATCACCCGGATGATCAGGTAGATTGCCAAAGACTAGGATCGAACCCGGGTTTTCCGTGTAAAGAGAACGCCGCAACCTGTCTCCGTTTAGCTAAATTCACCACATAGATAACAGTCACAGAAAATTCGTCAGCAAACAGTAAGAAATATATCCAAGCAAATGGCTTATGCTCTGTAGCTTCCAAGCTTCGTGAACATGCAATAAATAGTTGTGTTGCAAGGTACTGCACTGCATTCGTGCAATATTCGAGCTGTTCTCAGATCATCCGGATTAACAACAATACTGCTTGGTCTCTATATGTGAATATTCATCCAAACCGGACAAAAGATCCGGTCCGAAGCTCATCTGAATTAGAGTGGTTCTACTTTAGTGACTGCAGTGTTAAACTTTAAACCGAGATTATATCTAAAAATTAGTCTTTCAATTTTTTTGATTGTTGTTGCAAGAACTAAAGTTCACATTCGAAGAAATTAAATCAGTTTATACTAAAACTGCTGATGAAAGACATCTTACCAGCTCGCCTGCAGTAGCTCATTACACCGATGCAAACAACACAATGGTCATTCTATATTTTGTACAAATCAGCTTCAACAATTAGTATGGCAGTCTTAAAAAGTTGAAAAACATTGACCAGTAAAGAATACGTCACTGATCTGGAACTTTTCTGAACTCTCTGAGGAAAATATAGTTATGATCAGCTACAAAAATACATCAGTTTTCTTTTTTCTTGATTTCATTTGCTTTCTTGAAAAAACTCATATTATCGTGTACGATTGTGAAGTCAATATTCATAGCGAAGATAAAAAAAGCATTTCCCTTGTGAGCCACAATTCATCAGAAGTTTTAAGCAAAATGTTAGCGAAACTAAAACATAGAAAAGCAAATAAAACCACTTGTAAACGCCCTCGCACATATGACATTCAATGCCGTTGGGAAGATTACGTGACAAGGTGACATATCTATCATACATACCAGTGTATCTAAAAACTTGTTTACGAACTCCATTTTTATTAGATAGGGCTTGACAAAGAAGTAACCACCTTTGTTTTATCGAAAATCAAAAAGGAACAATAGCTGTCACTGTGAAGAGTACGTTGTTACATGTATGCTAGATGGTTTATGAGCGTGCTCGATCCAGTGACCTTCAACCATGGAGAAGTTTATTGACCTGAACCACTCGACCGCGGATGCGGGTTATAGTATGTTTATTGCAATGTTTTACAATGGGGTCAAAAAGCACTGCATTCGTGCAATATTCGAGCTGTTCTCAGATCATCCGGATTAACAACAATACTGCTTGGTCTCTATATGTGAATATTCATCCAAACCGGACAAAAGGTCCGGTCCGAAGCTCATCTGAATTAGAGTGGTTCTACTTTAGTGACTGCAGTGTTAAACTTTAAACCGAGATTATATCTAAAAATTAGTCTTTTAATTTTTTTGATTGTTGTTGCAAGAACTAAAGTTCACATTCGAAGAAATTAAATCAGTTTATACTAAAACTGCTGATGAAAGACATCTTACCAGCTCGCCTGCAGTAGCTCATTACACCGATGCAAACAACACAATGGTCATTCTATATTTTGTACAAATCAGCTTCAACAATTAGTATGGCAGTCTTAAAAAGTTGAAAAACATTGACCAGTAAAGAATACGTCACTGATCTGGAACTTTTCTGAACTCTCTGAGGAAAATATAGTTATGATCAGCTACAAAAATACATCAGTTTTCTTTTTTCTTGATTTCATTTGCTTTCTTGAAAAAACTCATATTATCGTGTACGATTGTGAAGTCAATATTCATAGCGAAGATAAAAAAAAGCATTTCCCTTGTGAGCCACAATTCATCAGAAGTTTTAAGCAAAATGTTAGCGAAACTAAAACATAGAAAAGCAAATAAAACCACTTGTAAACGCCCTCGCACATATGACATTCAATGCCGTTGGGAAGATTACGTGACAAGGTGACATATCTATCATACATACCAGTGTATCTAAAAACTTGTTTACGAACTCCATTTTTATTAGATAGGGCTTGACAAAGAAGTAACCACCTTTGTTTTATCGAAAATCAAAAAGGAACAATAGCTGTCACTGTGAAGAGTACGTTGTTACATGTATGCTAGATGGTTTATGAGCGTGCTCGATCCAGTGACCTTCAACCATGGAGAAGTTTATTGACCTGAACCACTCGACCGCGGATGCGGGTTATAGTATGTTTATTGCAATGTTTTACAATGGGGTCAAAAAGTATATTTGACATTTACACATACATTGTCTATTTCTGAAGCAGACGACAATTATAGTGCCGGTCTTCTGATCAGAATTTAAATTTACATGTAGCATTTTGGAACAATATTCTGCAAAACACCTATTTGAAGAAATCGACTAGCTCAAATTGGAATTCAGAAGATCCAATTGCAAAAAAATGATGTAAATCGTAACAACTTCGAATTTGATAATTCAGGGTACCTGGAGAATATGAAGAAACCCGAGGAGTATGTGATAGTTTTACACTGCGTAGAGTTTCACAGTCTCTCTGCCATGCGTAAGTGCATCTTTCTTTTTATCATTCCACTCCCTCCTGCACGATGGTGTCGAGTGTATTTTTTGTTTGAATACTAAACAAGGACTTACAGACTTCAACTTATGTTGGGTTCCTGTTTGACATTTCAAGCTATCTTACTTGACACTTTGATCAATCTTATACTTTGGGAAATAGCCTTTAGGAACAGGTTCGAATCCTTGTGGGTTTTTTTTTCAAGTATCATTTAACAATAGCACTATTTGTGTAGCCTAGTGCTTGTCTTTAAAATGTCTCCCTGTGTTTATAGTCAGCGCTGACATATATTACATACAGTGTATATAAAGTCGGTTCCGGTATGGTGTAGTGTAGGCTACTTATGCAACGTTGCTGCTTTGCATTGCTATCGCCACACGGTAAAGGTTCTGATCATGGCCTCTGTCTTGCTATAAATTGAGACAATTCCCGATGAGTTTAAAGCACAGACACGTTTGATCTATACATGTATTTTTTGTGTTTTATTCTACAGCTGGTGACATTGGAGCCTCCGGGAAACTTCAGGAAGCTGTAGAAAAAGAAAGAGTTGCGGCTGACAAATATGTTCACCATCTTATAGAGCGTCTGAAGGAGGCTGATGTAAGTTACCGAGTATTATTGGGGAGATATATTGTTTTTGCCATGGATGTCTCTCTGTCTGTCTGTCCGTCCGTCCGTCCGCACGCATGATGGGTACCTTGGGTGGTACGAGGTGTGGCCTAAGACAATAGAAATATATTGTCTTCATTCCGTCTTTTGTCCCTTAAGTGGTCATTCTTTTGTTACTTAAGTGGTCACTCTATTGTTCGAGAACAATGGAAATACCACCTAATAACACCTTTGTATGGGTGTCCGTCCGTCCGTCCGTCTGTCTGTCCGGCAAATTGTGTCCGCTCCATATCTCCTAAACCCCTCGAAGGATTTTCATGAAACTAGGGTCAGATGTTCACCTCATCTAGACGATGTGCAGAACTAATGAACCAACCTCGCCGGCTCAAGGTCAAGATCACAGCTCAAGGTGAAAGGTTTTAGCCTTGCATTTCGTGTCCGCTCTGTATCTCCTAAACCCCTCGAAGGATTTTCATTAAACTTGGGTCAGATGTTCACCTCAACTACGCGATGTGCAGAACCCATGAACCAACCGCGCCGGCTCAAGGTCAATGTCACAGTTAGAGATCAAAGGTCATAATTTTGACTATATTTCGTTTCCGCTCCATATCTCTTGAAGCCCTTGTAGGATTTAAGAATAACTCAACACAAATGTTCACCAAAATGACACGATGTGCAGAGTGCACGTATCAACCACCTTGGTTCAAGGTCAAGGTCACTGTTACTAAAAATAGAAAAATGGTTTCTGCTCAATAACTCCAGTTAGGA
Source organism: Saxidomus purpurata (assembly GCA_022818135.1). Lineage (NCBI taxonomy): Eukaryota > Metazoa > Mollusca > Bivalvia > Venerida > Veneridae > Saxidomus > Saxidomus purpurata. Next base: position 11,662,780 of record JAFMSR010000011.1, on the reverse strand, counting down.
GTGACCAATTGCAATGAAACTTGGTGTGTAGGTAGCTTGCATGAAGAGGAAGCTTGGGGTTGCATTGGGGATCACTAGGGTCAAGGTCAAGGTCACTGTTACTGAAAATAGATTTTTACAAATTCTTTTAAATTTTGTTTGAGGGTAATGGAGTCCTGTATACATATAGCTACACGCATTCTTGTCCGGACTGTTACTTTGTCATGCATTTAAGGATTTTAAAATAACGTAACACAAATGTTCAGCACAACAAGACGACGTGTCGCATGCAAGATCCACGTCCCTCAAAGACCAAGGTCACACATAGAGTTTGAAGGTAATGGAGTTCTGTATATGCACACTTTCGTGTCCGGACTGTAACTTTGTCATGCATGGATTGATTTTAAAATAACATAGCACAAAAGTTCAGCACATCAATACGACGTGTCGCATGCAAGACCCACGACCCTACCTCAAGGGCCAAAGTCACACATAGCGTTTGAAGGTAATGGAGTTTCGTTATATGCACACATTCGTGTCCGGACTGTAACTTTGTCATGCATTGATTGATTTTAAAATAACTTGGCACAAATGTTCAGCACATCCAGACGCCGTGTCGCATGCGAGACCCACGTCCCTACCTCAAAGGTCAAGGTCTTGCATAGAGTTTGAAGGTAATTGAGTCCTGTATATATGCATACATTCGGACTGTATTTGTCATGTATTGATTGATTTTAAAATAACTTGGCACAAATGTTCAGCACATCAAGACGACGTGTCGCGTGCAAGAACCACGTCCCTACCTCTGAGGTCAAGGTCACACATATAGTTTGAAGGTAATGTCTTAAAAGCCTTCACACTTACGAGTTTAAAGGTATTTGGAATAATGTATGCATGGTAACTCTGTCATGCATAGAAGGATTTTAACATTACATGGCACAATTGATTTGCACATTGAAAGGACACAGAATGTGAGACACCTCTTTTTGAGGCACTCGTCACCTATGAGGGACAGCTCTTTGTTTCATATAAATTACTGCAGTTTTGCGGTCACTATATGGAGTGAAGGTCGATTAGATTGCTAAACATCTGAACTATTTTCGTGATTAGATTACTGAATTTCTTGCATACCAGATCGGGATATCTGCAGTTTTTACCAGTGCTGGAAAATCTCATTTTACACCCCAGGTGTAAGACGACTTTATTACGTCAGAACGAACTACATTGTACTTTTATGAATGAATGTGTAAGTTCGTGCATTACTACAAGGAAATAGCGCGTAAATATGTCATTAATTTTATTTTATTCTTGCAACTTTTAGTAGAAAATGGTATGCAAGAAAAAGAATCTATCACTGGCTGCACCTGCAGATGAGAATATCCGGCTCTCGGGTAACTGTTTTGGCGGTAGCTCGGCAGAACCTCGTTTCCACCAAAAACAGTTACCCTCGAGCCAGTTATTCGCATCTGCACTGAAAGATTCTTATAAATAATCTGAACTCCAAATAGTGAACCGCTATATCACTCACAATTCTAACACGTTAATTGAAACAAAAAGAGTTCGAAGGGGTACTATTTTCTGCGCTGCTTTAAACTCGTAGCATTCCGTTCATTCCGTGGAGTTTGGGCTTTTTTTTTACTCGAGTCTCCTCCATTAAAACTTTGGTGATACCGGAAGTATAGTAAATTTTTAATCACGTGACTTCTTTCATAACAATGCCAATCCAAGCGTACTCGTAAATGTTGTGTGAAATTACGCGGGAGGGAATTTCAGCAGTCTAAAATAGTTCCGGGCGTTGTGAGGTTATAGGAGAAATTTTCAGAAGTGTTAGAATGTAACTTATAAACACAGATTGCGTGTCATGTATCGCACGTATTGCCTGTGGAAAACGTGATGTATTTTGTAGTTTCACATATTATTTTCCTCTATATGTATGCATTATTTGCTGTTCGTTGGTTACTTGTGACAGCTCAATGGCAAAGTGAAGAGGACAACAGGACCGGCAAGGTCAGAAATACTTCGAGTGGCGGAAGAAGAGAGGGTAGATCTGATCATCACAGGAACGCGTGGCATGGGCACAGTGAGACGTACCCTTCTCGGCAGTGTTAGTGATCACGTGCTTCATCATTCTCATGTCCCAGTTATCATCTGCAGACATAAAGACATTCACCATAAACATGAAAAACATTCTCAAAAGAAATAATCCATAATAGTATTTAGTATCCATGTGTACGACAATGCTCCAGTATGCACCGACTACTTGAAAAGAATGTTACTTTACGGAAATTCTACTGAAAATATTTATTCATAAGAGCATGATCACACGAGACATGTTAATATGTTAGGTGTTCATTTTAATTTATTTGTAATTAATTTAATTGTTATCAATTTAATTATGATTAATTTCATGTATTATCTTACGCCTGATAATTGATTTGTCGAAACATACATACATGTATATAATCTATAAAGTCGCTATACATGTATTTAGATAAGCAAAACGATCACATGCGTGTTTGTGACTGTATTGTGGGTGCTTTGTATTGAAATTAGTGAGAAGAAATGGCGAGACTTTTTAATATTTATGTACGTGTACTCTTTTTTTCATTATTACATTATTACATTATAAGTTTTATTATATACCTATTTTTATTATCATAACAACACTGAAAATGATGAAATTTAAAAACTTAGAAAGGTGTTAGTTCTGTACGTTTTAGTGATTAGGTAGCTTGCCATAGTACATGTAGTATTATTGTAAATCTTACTGTCTCACTGAATGTGTAAGTCAATCTAAATATGTACAGCTAGCTTCTGCTACTGTCAACTTCACATTTTTGCTACTGCTACTGCGAGCTATTGCCACTGCCAACTGCAACGTCTTTGCTACTGCTATTGCCAGCTAATGCTACCGGCAACTTCAAGTTCTTACTTCTGCTACTGCTAACTACTGCTACTACCAACCGATAATCTAAATAGCAAAATCCTTCCGAACAGTATATTTCTTAAAAGTAAATTTGTAATTTCATCCTATGTAGAATCAAGAGTATTTATGAAATGTGTTTCATTTTGAACAATCGCTTCTTCCGTGTATCAACTGACACAGAATCATAACACTAACAATACATCGAATTCAGCATGACAGCCGGCGGTGGGGTTATACGTTTCCGGTATTACGGTATATGCCGGAAACTAGCTCCGATGCAACATCGGCAAAATGATACTACAAATGTACTAAAAATAGGTATTTTGGAAATAATCGGGTCAGAGAAGTATTCATTAAAATATGTATCATTTCAGGTCACATAATTAACACTTTCAATGATGACCTTTGTTTCTGGTGGTGTTGTGTTGTATGGTACGTGTCCGAACATTTTTTTTCTTGCACGATATTTCTATTTTCTATCACTGTCTAGATCAAATTGATGGCCACTTACTTCTGCATCTTGTTTAGGCACAGACTATTGCTTGCATCGTAAAGTAGCTCTTCTCAAATTGAAGACTGATTCAAATGTCTCACAGTAAGCCATTGCTTTCAGCATTTTCAGTGCTTTGAATGCACCAGCTAATCCCCCAATCTAATGTTTCGCGTTTGACGGAATTGTACTCATGGATATTCATTACGTTTAACTGCTAACAAAATAATTATTGTAGACAATAATGTACATTGATTGCAAAGAGTCCCCTGTAATAAGACCCCCCTTCTGGTCTGTTATTGAAATAGGCTTATTTTCGAGACCTTTATAGCAATGAAAATTGACCGTTTTGCTCCGAAATATTTGGTCCGAGAGCGGTTTTAATATCAGGTGGTACTGAAAGCGGAACTATATCAATGTCATCGCTTTAACTTTATATGTGAACATCTTAAAAAGTGAAGATTTTGACCAGAATAGACTAGACTACGCGTAAAAATTAGTTGGAAGTATTTTTTAGAATTTACTGTCAATTTCAGTGACAACTAATGTTACTTCATGAATTCTACGGCACAATTTTAAGAGACTTTGTGATTTTCGAGTAATTGCGTGTAATCATGACTGAATGGCTTTCAAATAAGTTCTACAATACACTTTCATTGGAATGTTTAAGAAAACAGGAAGGGTGGTGCCACTTTAAAGTAACTGAACAATTTAACAACACACATGTGCATCCCTTTTCGCTTATACTCGTTCGTAACAAATCAGTATTCTGATTTATGAGTAATCTTTTACTTCACGAAAGGGCCGCAAAATCGTACGATAATGATCCTGAAAACACTAGAATTCTACAAATTTGAATTTAGATGAATTATTGAAATATTTCTCTTAATAACCATACCATTTACCGAGAGTACTGATTTACGTCAATGTTGTGTATGTCTTTGGTATGTTATGTGAATATAGTTAATTTTATGAACAAAGATCCGTTCATATTTTATATATATAAATCAGCAAGCGCTAGAGGAGGCTAGCTCAGACGTATAGACAGAGAATTTCTCCCAATCATTTGTAGATTTAACAGAAGGAAAGGCATGTTATAAATCTTGTTCTACAAGCCCCGCTGTCAAAGTGCTCGAATTCAAACAGCGGCGAGAAATGTCGTTGATGCAAGATCTATGAGAATAAAACAGATCTGTTTTAATATGAGGAGTGATATAGAACACACGGCCGTCATGATCTGACAGGAGAGATTACTGAGCTCTGAACAAATCGATTCAAATGTCAAGCCAAAATCAAATACATTGTACAAAAACCTTCAAAATGCTTAGAATGATAGAATATGCGCATGCATTGTATATAGCGCCGAGGTAAAAAAAATCTGCATAAACGAGCGAGTTAGTCTCTAAAATGGTTTTGTCATAACAAAATGCGTGTACATTTTGGACAGGGTCGAGTTGTATTTTGGGCTGATCAAAATGAGGTGGTCCAGGTCGAAAATGAGAGTGCTTTGTTGTTTTTTTTTTTGGTAAGTGAAATGTCAATGTTGAAGGAGAGGACTGCAAGTGCAGGAATAATTGCTAACGTTGTAAGAAAGTCTATAGGTAAAGTCCAAGGATATCCGGTCAGTATAGATGGTTTTCAGTTCACAAGCAGTTTATTTTGCACTTTTACTGGTAAGTTCTATAGAATGTGGAACATGTATTCTAAAATAGAAAGGGCATGAGACGGTTGCTAAATGCGTACTCAAGAGTTTTTCATTGCGTGCACACGATCTATGTATATGTTTTGTCACGAAGACGCGCCAACATAAATCTCTGCTGGAATTTCTAGCGTGTATGATGCATCGGGTTATTTTTAATAGCCGCAAAACTTTAGGAAGCGTTTGTTTTCAAATTTATTAAGTTTAATATTTTACAAAGTAAGATAGGACGTGCTGATCTGGAGCTAGTCTACAGAATTTGTTCCTAATTCAACCTCCTTGTCTTGTTCTACAGTTTTTCTGTCCGGTACATGTGCCATGTGACTTGATTTCTGTCAAGTGCATGCATGTAATGTACTTTGCAATATCTCGTTAACACCTACACTAGTTAAGCTGTGAGTATTTTCAGTGTTTTGATTGTGCTGTATTAATCCAAAATGTAATAAGTTTGCCCGATAACGAGTCTGGTGTTCAGTTTGACGAAAACAATGTCATACATTAGGGTACAACGGCTATTCAGGCTTCCAGTATCTGATCGCGTGCCACGGATAAGGAAAGATTTATTTACGAATCTTGAGCATTTATCAGTATTAGCCAATATCAGACTAATATAGTGAGAAACTTCCTAATTCATCTTTCGTTTAAAGTGTTATTTATTCCACAGAAACATTTGTTCCTCAACAAGTAGCTTTGTTAGAATAATCATGATATATCTCAGGAGGTTTCTCTGTCCATCGTCATCTTCGACATCATCGACAGCAATTATCATTTTTATTCTTTGAAGGCTGAAATATGTTGAAATGTTCTCTTGTTCTCTTTTTATTGTCTAAAATATGTTTTTTTTTAATGAATTAAGATTCTTAAGAGAACAAGCGTAAATCTATAAACTATGACCATGCTGTCATTTTTAAGAAAAAGTTAAAAACTGGTCTGCATTTACTGCATTTTCTACCTTGCTTTTAATCAGTTTTTACAAATTATAAGCAATTATTGGTAAATACAAATAGTTTTATTTGTTGCTGTAAGCTAATACGAAATGTATATGTACACAGGGTTTATGACCAAAAAGGACCGGGCAACACATCAATACGACTTTGCATAGACAAGACAAAACACCGACCCAATAGATCAGTTTGATCAAATTATCATGTCAACTCTCTGTCGTGTTGTTTTGGTTTGCATCCTTACAACATTCCTTACGTTAGGGTAACTAAAAACTGACGTTTAGTCGTGCTCCCCATACCATTCAAGTCTTGTGTGTATATAACATATACATAATGTGCAGATTTTGCAAAAAAGGCAAGAAAATACAGGTATTGATTTGTAAAAGACGTTTGAGTTACATTCTTGATGTCTCTTAAGCCAGCTCCATTTATGGTATTGTCAACAATTTGAGAGAAAAAAGGCAAGGGTTTACAAGTGGACAGACAGCTGACACACTTTAACACAGTACAAAAACAGCTGAAATGGTTATCAAAAGGTCGTGCAGTTTCAAATATCCTTCAATATTGATATGACATATATTACATTTTAATGTAAAACTAAGATTCATTTCGAAAAGAACGAGAGTAACAAGAATGCAGACGACAAAACGAATGTGATTAACTTCAACCATATACCAAACCAAATAAGTCCGAATGTTTGCAGCATATGCCTATGCATTTATATGATTCTAGGGTTGTCGCATAGTCTTCTTCTACTGTTTTTTTAATAGCTGTGTTTATAGTGTAAGTTATATGATATAATATCATTATAGGACATAGAATATATACTCTTGGCAGTACATTCTTAGCAGTCCTGCATATACTAGGGGACAATATCTGTGCCCTAGTAGAGTTTGACTTTATTAGCATCTCATCCCATTGCCATGTGATCCTTTGATGTTTATTACCTTCATTAATCAGTTATTGCATGGAAATTTATTGGATTTCTTTATGTGGTGTCCTTTTATATGTTCAGTAAATAAAAATATCGTCAAATTATTTATTTGAATTTATGTCTAATGACCTAGACTTAACTACGTTCGCCTTACTCTGTAAACATGTGACAGAATAAAACGTGAAAAAAACACCTGAAAAAAGTGACATCAGGGTAAAAAAAGTTGATTTGCAATTAGAAATATACTGAAATATGTACATTTTGTATACTGTTACCTTCCTACCTAGCTATCTACCTATCGTCTGTCTAGCCGTCCACCTGTCACCGACCCGTCCGTTTCTTTGTATGAGACTACGAACGTGACATCTATGACCAGGAGCTCACTCAATGTAAAGTGTTGACCCCCCCTCCCCCCTCTCTACACACACACACATGAATGTTTAAGGCAATAAAACGCAATTTCATGAATTTCAAATTGAAGAAAACATTTCTAACACTCACCATGACTGTAATAGCGCCTTCTCGTATTCTTGGCAGACCTTCTCCGCATGGTAATTTATTTGGATCATATCAACCAGGTTTGCTTTAAATTACTAACAGATACTTAAAGTCTAGACTTAAGTATACTCTGTTATAATGTGCTTGTCATTTAATTTACCGTTACAAGAATGACGTTTCGCTGTATAGGAAACAAGATTTGTTGGTGAGATTTAATCAAAAGTTTAGCAGTTATCAATATTTATTGCCGATTTCAATGACAGATCATGTCCTTTTTAGTGATTTTCGCTAAAATATTGAGAGTTTCTTTTTGTTAAATTCGGGTACTTATTATCCTGATAGAAAGGTTTCAAACTAATTTTGAAAAACTAGCAGGATGTTAATGAGTACTGCATTGTGCTATACCTAAAAAACAACGACTATCGGGTAAAAATCAATACTGGATCAATATTGGATTTAGTGAGTGAAGTAATAAAACTGTTGTGACAGTAAATAATTTAGGGTTGTGTAACCTGTCCCGGAAGTACGTCAACTTGGCGGGACTCTTGAGTGCCTGGATTGACAGCTCTGACAGCCAGTTGTGAGAAGGCAACAGAACTAGAAACATCTACATTTGGTAAGCACCCGGCCTTCCAACTACCTTCCCATGCTTTAGGTGAGGTTAAGTACCGAGTTACATTAAAGTGACCATTGCTGTGTAAATGTGTAATGCTGAATCAAATGCTTACAGTAACACAACTGTTCTGCAATCAACAAAATAGGTCACAACAAATGTGCATGCATTCTTTATGTTTATATTCCCCACATGGTAGAATTCAAGGAGGCGCGGTTTGTTATTCAATGACCATTAAACACTCGAACATATCAATAGGAATGGACTGATATGTTATTTGTCCGATATGTACAAATGAGAAGAAACCTATAAAATTTTGCAAAGGGTTCATCTCAACTGCTGCGCATCCAAACTTATCAGAACTCTTGAAACTTCCGAATTCAATTTCATCAAATATAACAAACATGAGTGTCTAAATAAGGACATACTCTCTACTTTGTCTAGAAAATAGAAAGTTTGCCCTGCGTGTGTTATAATGTTTTGCCACTTTGTTATGCAAGGTTTTATGGGATTTCAAGACAGTACAGTTGAGCTTGAATGAAGTCTTTAACTTGTCTTAAATGAATTCGAACTAAACTAGTGTACAGTACAGTCATACATGTGGACAAAAACCACTGACCTGAAGAAGTTAAAGCGAATTTTGTTATCGTGGCATTTATGTTATTCACAATGTTTCTGCCATAGATGTATAATGTGCTGTATTCTTCCGGCTTACTTTTTTCAGAATGGTCCTAAGATATCATAATTATAAAGAGGGGCTGACTGAAAGCTCGTCCATCCTCTTTTATTCCTTATTGTGCTTCCTTATCATATGTTACAGTTTTTAATATTAGTACATGTACCCTATGACTGAATTTTTGTCAAGTGCTTGCTACGCAAATAATAACTAGAATTTAGTACTTTCATATACTCTGAATGCAATATTTCGTTAACATTTCCACAGGTTGAATTGTTCCGCAGTGGTATCAGTACTTTCAGTGTTTTGATTGTACCAGCTAGCCGAACGCGATATCGAGATCTGCCGTAACAATGTTATATATATTTGCGTACAACAGCTATTCATACATCCAGTATCTGATCGCGTGTCATGGATAACGAAAGATTTATTTACGAATCTTGAGTATGTATCAGTATTAGCCAATAACAGACTAATTTAGTAAGAGGCTTCCTAATTCATCTTTCGTTTTAAAGCATTGTTTATTTGAGAGAACCCCCCTCCCCCCCCCACAAACAAGTAGACTTGTGAGATTAATCATGAAAAATGTCAGAGCTTCCTCTGTCCACCGTTATCACCGCTATTAACAGACAACGATGGGGGTTTTTTCATCAACTACTATTTTTCATATATATAAATATGCTGAAGTTCCTCTTGTTCTTTTTTTATTTCCGAAATTGAACTATATATGACGTTTTGTCGTGCTCCCCATACCATTAAATTTTTATGTGTATATGACTTATTCATAATGTGCAAATTTTGAGCAGGACAAGAAACTATGGATTCGTAAAAGACGTTTTAGTTATTTCTTGATATCTCTTTCGTTAAATCAGTTCCACTGTGGTTGTCAACAACTTGAGGGAAGAAAGCGGCAACGGTTACAAGTGAACAGACAGTTGACACACTTTAACACAGTACATGTACAAAAACAGCTGAAATAGTTATCAAAATGTCAGAAGGTATAAAATTACCATTAATGGACATGTTTCATAGATTTGTTTTGTAAATCTAATATTCATTTGGAAAAGAACAAAATCATTAAGAAATGCAGAAGACAAAACGAATTTCAAGTGCTATTTATCATGTTTATATGACTGAAATCGCCGTTTATATTCATAATACTGTTTCGAAGCTAACAAAATGTTTTGTAGCTTACATGGGTCTTAGTCCTACATATATTAGGGGAATGGTAGAGTTTGACTTTCTCTCCAATTACCATGCTTTGATGTTCATTACCTTCGTTAATCAGTAATCTGGTGCCGTTTTTTATGTTCATGGAATTCTCGCCAACTTGTTTATTAGAATTTATTTCTAATGGCCTAGACTAAAGAACGTACGCCTTACTATGTAAATGAATGCTAACATTTTGATTACAAGTATCTGTTCCGCTATATACAAACTCCCACTGGTCTATATGAAAGGGTGTATAAATAAATTCTTGAGCTTTTGTCACTATTTAATGTCACTTTCAATATAAAATCATACCGTTTTAAGTTGTTGTAAGACAAACTTTGAGAGAATTTGTGGTACTTTCAGTGGACAAGCAAGTGGATAAGCAATAAATATTGCCAACAAACGCATCAAAACTAAAACAGAATAAAACTTAGGAATAAGTTTAGTTAAAAGTTGTTTTTGATTAGAAATACACTGAAATATTTACCTATCTTCCAATCTATCTACCTATCTACGCGAGTCATTCAGTCTATCCGTACGTCCATCCGTTCGGCCGCCCGTCTGTTTGTATGAGACTACGAACGTGACATTTTTGACCAGGAGCTCTCTCCATCCTACCCCCCATGCCCCTATGCAATTTGTGAATTTTCGATTCGAACAAAAAATTTTATACTCAACGATGACTGTAATAGCGTCTTTTTGTATTCTTGGAAAATATCAACCAGATTTGCTTTACTAACAGATACTTAAAGTCTAGACTAAAATATAGTTTGCAATTTCATTTGCCGTTATAAGCATGACGTTGAAATCTTGAGTTGTTTGTGGTTAAATTCTGGTACTTTATCCTCATAGAAAGGTTTCAAATTAATATTGCAAAACCTCCTAGCAGGATGTTTATGAAAATAGAATTGTTTTGTGCCAGTAACATGTAAAAATAACTGAACTATATTTTGTCCCGCCAAATACTTAAGGAGACAGTATTAGCTATTACTCTTTGAAAGAGCAATGAAATTGCATCACCGGAAATCTTTCTATTCTAACCGAGTGTTTATACATTAAACCATCTTCTTTGTCATTCTTTTATCTGAATAGCTGTATCATTTATAGACCATACTGACAAGCATGAAACTTCTGTTCTGCAGGTGGCAAGAGGTTATTTGAGCTGAAGTGTGTAATCTTTAAATAAGTCTGTCAACTCACCAAATGTAAGTCAATCTAACCACCAAACCCTTCTGAATAAAGTAGTTCTACTTAATTTTTAATTAATCTTTAATTAAACTTTTAAAAGTAAATTTTTAAATATTGATCGAAATAAAAGGGAATGGTGGTGTAGATGTTAAGGTGTCTGCCGCTCAACCCGGAGGTTGCGGGCTCGAGCCCCACTGGTGTCACGACTGTACCTCCTCATATGACACCAGTACTGTTTTCCAGGAAGCGGACTCGGGAGTGACCCGATAAGCTCCAAGCTTTCTTCACAATCGAGCTAAAATAAATTAGTATAAACTATAGACTGAATGATATTTTATAGCCGTTTACAACCTGTATTAATATGGAATCATCAGATAAGCAACACGGTGGTCTAGGTTGAGGTAGTTCAAAATAGTCAAATCTTGCATTGATGCATTTACAAATGACTTCCATTTTTTCTTCATTGATGAGCAGAAATACTGTAAAGTTATTTTCTGAACTTACAAATTCTTGAAGATTCTTGAAGATTTTGTATTCACGAGCAACTACATCTATAAATATTTCAGTTCCGAAATTTGAGAGTATGTAAAATTTATAAGGATATGTAATTTAAATAGAAAATAATGGATGTATTAGAACAAAACACACCACACAGGTAAGAACTCGAAATGCTACTTGAAATATTATCAAAACATTTTTACTTCGTGTGCTCAATTTTCTACAGAAGGCTTGATTTCAGCACTTTCAGTGCTTTGATTTTACCAGCAAGTTTGCTCGATATCGAAGTTGGGATAGACAACCGTGCATTAGTGTTAGCTAGTATAAGACTGGTATGGCGAGAGCTTCACGATCTATCTTTTGTTTATAATGTTGTCTATGTCATGGATTGTTTTTCTTGAGAACCAGACTTGTTCAATGTAATCGTTATACCTCAAGGGTTTCTCTGCCCATCTTTATTACCGCGTTTACCTGACTAAGACGATCATTTTCGACATTTACTATTATTCTTCATGGACGAACCAGCAAGAGTCATTAAATCTTATTAAGCTCGAGTCCCGCTACCGACCCGACATTGTATGTGAAAAAATGACAGGTTGTTTTTACAGAGAATGAGCGGCCATTCTTGGGACGATGGACAGGCAAAAAGTCTGCCTGTACTTAACAGAAACGCTTTTGAGACAGGTGTTAAACACCAAGAAAAAAGCTAATATTCCATACTCAGTGAACATGCGTAAGCTTTTACTTGTTCTCGTTTCTATCTCTGTTCATGGAATTGAACCGTTTGCCATGTGGATACATGGATTAAATGCCATTACCAGAAATAAAATACCTCTCCGGTGGTATACCTAAATCGACTAAATCTCCAGAAACAACGCCCTCGGGACACACATTATCGCGAAAAAAATCAATATTGGATTCAGTGAGTGAAGTAATAAAACGACTGCTGTATAAATGAATTTATGGAATCAAATGCATATAGCATCATGAACAAAAATAGGTCGCAACAAATGTGCATGTAATCTTGCATATTTTGTATATGTAAATCCGTTCAAATTCCCCACATAGTAGAATTTAAGGAGACCCGGTTTGTTATTTGTTATTCAATGACCGTTAAACATCCGAACATATCATGATATGTTATTCATCTGATATAAGCACATACGATTTTGTAAACGGTTCATCCCAATAACTGGGAGTCCAAAATTATCAGAGCTCTTGAGGCTTCCAAAATCAATTTTACCAAATATAACAAACATAAGTGCCTAAATAAGGACATACTCTCTACTTTGTCTAGAAAATAGAAATGTTGTCATGCGTGTGTTATGATATCAAGTTTGCCACTTTGACATGCAAGGTTTAAAAGGATTTCAAGACGGCACAGTTAAACTTGAGCGAACTGTTTTATTTGTGTTTAAAAGATTCTAAATAGATTGATACAGTCATATGTGCGAACAAAATACACTGATCGGAAGAAGCTTCTACATTTGGTTTTCTACTCACACAATTTGATGTTTCCATCATAGATGTGTACTCTGTTGTATTCTTCCTGCTTGCTAAAGTTTTTTCAGAGTGGTCTTTAATTTGAGGTGATCTTAAAACAGGTTTGACCGATGGTCATACACCGAACCGCAAAATAAACGCAACAGTTGGGGAAACACATATAATTTGAAAATAAACAATTCAAATGATAAATAACGAGTTTATTTCATTTCATTGGTACCTTACCTACATACTGTGTAAATTTCATTAAAATATAACAACAGATAACCCGGATTTCATAATGTCAAAGTTCATTACCCACAAGTTCAATTTTCACACATTGTCAATATCTCGTGTATCCCGACAGCCTGATTTCGCAAATTATCCGGAAGTCGTGGCATTGCAAAATACAATTTATGTCAGCTTAATATATTTTGGGGTGTTTTTTAATTGTAAAATCGTAACTGGTCAAGAAATTATCGATTTTTTAAAAATAATTTACTTAATTTACGCGCACGTGCAAAACGTGCTTTTTGTATTAATGTGCCAGTCAGGTGTCACGGTACGATGATTTCAATAAATTTTAATGGCATAGTAATATTTTACATGTATAAATAATATTCAAATACGTTTGCGTCAGTAAAATATAATTACGGCGGACATATTCAAAAAAGAAATGTGTTGCGTTTATTTTGCGGTTCGGTGTATGAATAAAATGATATGCTTATTTTAGGATCTTTAGCAGACAGGTATGTCCAAAATCGAGAACTGATTCTCCATCAATCGACTAATCTCTTTTTTCTACGGAAATCACATAGGAGATAAATAGGGTCGCCATATTGACGGACTGTCAAGTTTCCACAAATTTACATTTACTATCTCCACATATGTAAAAGGCAAGAATGTTTTCTTACCTTTAGGCAAAATAGGTTTGAAATTACATTGATGGGTAGGACTGGTATTCAACATGAATTGAAACAAGGTAAGCCTTTTCAACTATGTGTTAGATGATTACATGTACCTATCTGGGTCAATAGCAGTGACCTGTCACCGGAGACATTTATAATGTTCGTACATCTTTCTCGTTTGATGGTGTTTTCTTAAGAAAATTACTACTATAATCATTGTCAGTTTTAAATTTGCTTAAATGTTTTATGCGAACAAATATTATAAAGTGCAAAACGGCAACAAACAGACAGATGTAACTACAAGAATAACATTGAAAGTTGTATGTTGTAGTGATTTTAAAATAGATGCTTGTAAATTGTTGATTCCCCATTCGTTAAGTAAATTGTCAACGGTTTGCGGGAAGAAAGGAAATAGTTTATGTAACGAGAAAGGCAACTGACATATTAACACAGCTACCGACGGATTGTGAGTTGTTTCAAATTTCCTGTATCTGACAGATATTAGACTTTATATCTTTTTGTTTTGTAAAAGCCTTCGGAGGTCTAGATCGAAAACACAATGAAAACAAGAACAAAATAGAAATCCAGATGACAGAAAAAAATAATATTTAAATTATGTACATGACATTATTATTTCAAAACCAAATAAATATATAGGCTTTATACAATTTTAAGACTGCAGTCTTAGTTAAATGTCTATATACATGAAGTCTGCTGTCTACATTTGCTAAGTACACTTACCAATGATTCATTGCTTAGAAAGCTATGTGAATCCATCAATAATGCATAGCCTGTTTTCATAATTGTGTTCATTTTGTGAATCATGCACTGACGGAACAATCACAAATCAGCGACTTGAACCACTAAGATATTTGACAAAATTACTTCAGAACACTTTGGTTATAATATATTCATATCAAGAGTACATACAATACTGCAGGCGCGAGAGTTGGTAATACAAAATGATTCCTAATATTTTTAAGTGTAACTATTTTTGCAATCGGCGGGATATATGAAACACAATTGTGCAACATGCCACAATGTCCAAGCACTAGAATGCAAAAAGCATGAGGGATGTCCTTGATGCAACACCTATGAGAATAAAATAGATATTAGAATAATGTTGAAATAACAGAACACACGGCAAATCATGATCTAACAGGACAGATTACAAAACATCTCGATTCAAATGTCAAGCTCAAATCAAATATCAAACTTCTAAAGGCTTTTAAGTATAGAATGTGGGCGTATATTGCTCAAATGCGTAGACGATAAAAAAAAAGCCTGGATGAATATGACTTGTCAATATCGCTTACATGTTGATATCGGTATAAAAGCACAGACTGTCACAATCACTATTATTTTGTGTAATAGTCAAGGTATTAGACTGTACAAGTCCGAGTCTGGATAAGTATGATCTGTTATCAATACTTCTATTTTGTATAGAACAACTCTGTATAAATGGTCCAGTGACAGATATATTACAAAAAAACATCTATAACAAAACAAAACAAAAGTTGATGTATCTGTGTAGCTGATCATGATATTAACCTTTTCCATTATAAAGTGCCAAAGTGCGTCTGCAGGATTTGCTAGCGTATTCATGTACGAATATACTGCATAAGGTAATATCTTACAGACTTAAGTGTTTGTTTACCGACTCCCATGATACCATTTACAGAGTTTAATGTCTCTCAAAATAAGACCTTCCTGAAAAACTGTCATTCACTGCATGGTATAAACTTGATCGTAACTTCTTACAAGTTCTATCATATGTGTTTCATTAATGGATTTCTGGCAAATGCGTGCTCAGAAAGAAGGTATTGAATTCACCGCTTTATGTACAGATTTCCATCCCGCTACCCACCGACCACTTTTCTATCTGCTCAAAGCTGGCTGTCTAAAGCGCGCGTAACTTAAGTCTGTTACTCAAACCCCATCTTCTTAGCGTGTGGTTATAGGGCTGAATGTTTCGAGAAGGTAAATCACAGTATGTATGGAAATTTGGAGTCCATTCTTCAATTAACGAGTTTTCTAGGGATCTCAAAGTTCCCATAAATGCCTTTTCGCAAGGTAAGCCTTTAAAAAAGTAAGAAAGAGGTTTGGTTTGAAATGACTACTGTACATGTCTTACTCCATATCAGTTTATATCAGGCTTTATACATTGTGGATGCTGATTTCGTGACTGTTTTCAAAACAAATTGGTCTTGCATGTGTTTGATCTCCCGTCTCAGTCTGTGCAAAGAAAGGGCAAAGACCTTGGGTTTTTTTAATGGTCGCGTTCAAATGTTGACGATCACAAAATGTCTTGTCAACTGATGAAGTGCATTGCGACAGCTAACATACTTTCACACGGCTGTATGTGGAAGTAGTAAGTGACAGCTGAAAGATCGTTCAAAGGGTTGTGAAGTTTCAAGTATCTTTTTATTGACACATATTAGATGTTTTTCTCTGCATAGCATTCTTTCAGATAAAAAAACCCAAGACGAACAAGACATCTATGGATTAGCTAAACACACTGGCATATTGCATGATTTCTGTCCAGTTTTGGGTCTAATTGTGCTGCTGTAGTAGGTGACTTCCTTGACTTCCTATCATGTATGACGTCTTTCATAACAATCAGTTGAAGGCCCCTTCAAACTGGTCCCATTGGTTTAATGCATAATCGAGGAAAATACTTTTGTCAGATCTTTTGAAAATGCTGGCAAGGCACCATCACGGAGATCGCGTTATTAATGAACAGATCATTACGACCATGCCGAAATCCGTATAGCATGTTTAGATTAATGTCGGATATCTGTGATATTGACACATAATTAAAATCCCCTGACTCGCAAGAATGCAACTTATTGTTTTGTCAAGTGTTAATTCCCCCCCCCGCCTTTGCAGATGGATATGGTAATGGGCTTCGTCCGTGCGTGCGTGCGTCCGTCCGTCACACTTTTGTCCGGAGCATAACTATGAAAGTATTCAAGGGAATATTATTGAAAGCTTTTTCATGAATATGTTTTTGTTTCTGTTTAAGTCATAAATGATACACTAAAAATGAGAAACAGTAAATCGTAAATGCACAAACCAGATAGTCAAGTACTTGCTCTGTCTCTGTCATAAGTACTTGCTCTGTCTCTGTCATAATGTGAAGTTAATGGGGGGGGGGGGGGGGGTTGTTTTTTTATGAGTGAGCGAACCATGTCACCAGTTACGATTTTCGAATGCTTGTAGGATTGGCAGTCAATCGGAGCGAACAATGAATCATTGGATTATTCAAGCCATGCCTTCCTCGCATGTCCAGTCCTCTAAGATGACGCACACTCCTCCTAGAAACATAGGTGTTTGACAGCAGACATGGAGGATCTATGTCAAAATGCCAGTAACAAATGTCTAACCGGGGATGGCAGACAGCGCGAGGGCATGGAAACAGTGAATTATGTTGACGTTACTGAACTGTTTCTTTTCAAGTTAAATCTTATAAGTACACTACCTTATGACTTTGTCTGAGAAACATCTTTTTATGTTCGAACAAAAATGTATTGCCCTTTGTTACGACTATAATGGCGCGACAAAGCCTTGTTACCATCAACGTAGTAATTCATCAGGGAACTATCTGCCAATCTTGCTCAAATGATTACTACTTAATGTCTAGACTAAGTATAGACTAAAGTATAGACTAAATGTCTAGACTCTAAAGTATACTCTTTAGTATTTTACTTCCCATTTAGATTACCACCTTGTATAGTAAACACCATTATCAACATTCAATAGTTTTTTTTCCAGTATTTAATGCCGATTTCAGTGACGAATGATGTCCGTTTAAGTGATGTTGGGTAAAATCTTGAGAGGTTTTGTGTATATTCGGGTTCATAATATTCACAGTGTTAGTTTAAAACTAATTCTACAATAAAATTTTACTTGAATGTTTAATAAAACAGGAAGTTTGGTGCCAGTTTTACATACCTGAGCTATTTCCACTACAACTTGTTTCGCATAACACTTGAGAAGACGGTTCCGCTGTATTCTGTTTAGTAGGTAACCATTATAACTCTTCAAAAAGGCCGTAAAATCACATCATAAAAGTTTTCATTACAATAAACATCTTTTAGCTGACACCACTCTGTAAATTCTCTAAATCGTTGTAGTATTTACATATACTGAGAATACTGATTTACATCAAAATTCGCAAATCAAGTCCGTGACCTATTCATTGTTAATTTCATATTTCAATTTAAATTTATGCAGTTCTTGACATTATGCGCATCTTACTTTACATCGTGTATTTTTGGTGATAGTTTTATAAAAGCAATTTTCGGCTGATGTGCATTTAAATATGTTAAACTAATGATAATGCCGCATTAGTATTTGAAGTTGGTGCTTTAGAAATAAATAAAATTGGACTTATAAAACAATGGTTCCTTTTTTGGCAGTGATCTCCCTTTGTGTAATTGTTGTCGTTGTGCATGCATTTTTTTTTTAAATTAGTTCAGTTTATGCTAATTTATTTTAGCTCGATTGTGAAGAAAGCTTTGAGCTTATCGAGTCACTCTCGAGTCCGCTTCCTGGAAAAACCAGTACTGGTGTCATATGAGGAGGTACGGTCGTGACCTTGGTGGGGCTCGAACCCGTATCCTCCGGGATGGGCGGTAGACACCTAAACCTCTACACCACCGCTCCCCTAAATTGACTCTCCCAGTCAAAATAGGAAAAGTAATATTTGGAAAGTTATTATTTCGTACTGGTAGCAGGAAGAGTTTGGTGTATTGGGTTAAAAGCTATTATTTCCTCTACCCTTTTTACACACACCTATTTCAGCTGGATTTTTAATTGAAAAAATGTGCAATATTCCACTTAGTATCATTTTGTTTTAACTGACTGATGCTTTGCTTAGAAAAGCATTTTACGTTTGAAACTTTGCACAAAATGTACTAGAGTTTATGAAATGATAATGCTAACGGGCTAGACGGGTATCAAACGTATAGGCGGCATTCTCTCTTTTTTAAACCCTTGCTTAAAAACTTTGTTCCGGCGCGTTGTTTTTATTCCATGTTACATATGTGGCACGTACTCTGTTTTGTGTCTTTGGTGTGTATGCTCGTTACACCTTGAAGTTGACTAAAGTCGATGCTTTTGTATATTTTGATATTTCAACTGCACAGTGTACCTTGTCTGTAACATTTTCCCGTAGTAACAAGAGATAGTTTATGTAGTCTGTTTCGGTGGGTGCGGTTTTGTTATATACTTGATAGTATCAAGGGTAATTTTTACTGATAGTACCCAGTGAACCCTCCGTTATTGCTGCTACATACATATAAACAGATTGGCAAGAAATAAAGATTACATTGTTACAGTAGCTGATCTTATGACTGGACATATAGGTACTTTCAACATTTTACTATCCACACGTCAGCTGACTTTATCTCGTTTCAATAATGAAATTCTTTGTTTTTGTTTAATACCAAGCGTCTGTTGCAGCTAATAAAAGACAACAGAAGCTAGAAATATAGTTAACATTCGAATAGAACAAAGTCCGCATAAAAAGCTCAATTTTGCGAAATTTCCTCCTGTTTCTAAAGCTCTCTTTACCTTGGTGTTTAACACCTTTTCATTTACATGTAGGCTTGTTATTGTGTTTCATTTACATGTAGGCTTGTTACCCCCCCCCCCCCCCCCTTGTATTCTTTTGTAGGCTTGTTATTGTATTTCATTTACATGTTTCATTAGACTTGTTATTGTATTTCTTTACATAACTGTATGTATTTCTTTGGCTATTGTTATTTTATTTCTTTATATATAGACTTCCTTTACTGTAGACTTTATTGTATTTCATTTACATGAAAGCTTGTAATTGTATCTTATTTTTTATGTAGACTTGTATTGTATTACATCTTGTTATTGTATTTCATATTTTCATGTAGGCTTGTTATGTATTTATTTACATGTAGCTTCTTATTTATTATGTAGACCGACTATTTACCTAACTATCATTCCTTGGAATGACCAGCACTATATACCCATCATCCATACTGCTTGACTACGGAGGCGAGTCAAAGCTCTCTTGTGTGGGCAAAATCTAAATGGTTAGGAAAGCCATATGAAAATAATTTTATAGAAATAAAGGTCATTTCCACCAGTGAGACATCTTTCTTGGTAAAATAAAAGCTACTTGTAATTGTGGTCCTGAGACTTTAAATACAAATACTTCAAATGGCTTATTACATGTAATCACATCTATAACTCACGACGTCAAAGATGAATATTTGTCAGTATCATCAGAAGAGATGAGGTAGTTTTTTCTTTTCATTTGTTTATTTATTTGTTTTGATGAAGTTGTTTTATAAAATATTCTGATGAATCGTGACTGACTTTGACAAGGGAAGTGGCTTTTTCATCTTCGCTTTGAATATAAGAGCTTCATACGTTACGAGATAATGTAATTTTATTTATTTTCAAGACAGCAAATGAAATCAAGATAAAAGAAAATTGATGAATCTGTAGCTGGCCATATTTTCCATGAGAAAGTGGCAAATGTGTTCCTGAATGACAACAAACTTGTATGGATTAGTTCTGATTTTACAGAAAAAAGTAACTATTTGTTTTCCGACTCCTAAGATAAAATGTTGAAGACAAAATAAGACCAGTGGGCAGACTGAAATAATGTCGTCTGCATCTACGGTACAAACGTCTTTGATATGTTTTGATTGTAAAACAGGTTCTCAAAACTTTCAATCCACGTTTGATCGATGACTGGTGTTCTTACAATTTCCTGCTCCGATAGAAAGGGTCGAGGGAACAGCACAATCAGTTCAATTAAACCTCTTCTCGTGCAGGATATGAATTGCCTACTTTTTTTATCTCAGTGTTAAATACGCTACTCTCTGCATTCCTTCCCTTCTCGTGATAGGCTGAAATTTATCTCTCAAAATATGAAGGGTTCGAACCTACTGCCCCCCTGGCCACTTTTCCCACAGTTTGACGGTATCTCTGCAAGCCTGCTACGCACCCCCCCCCCCCCCCCCCCCCCTTCTCCTAGTCGGCCTCTTTCTAAAAATAATTAGACGTGTTTCAAGTTTTAAATGTATATTTTCTTATTATCTACCCATTACATATTCGGTCTATATACATGTACAATTCTATAAAATTTATTAATGGTTTAAGAAGCACTGCATGCGGCAGGAACAGTATTAAATCGCTCACTTCTAATATCGAGCTTCTGCGGCGGGCATTAGAAAATCTCATGCTCGTATCACAATATCTCTACTGGCATAAGAAGTCATTGAGTTGAGTAGAACTTGTGAGTACCCATCAGAGAAAATATCGTAAAAATGTGTTTGCAGTATCAAGGGATGAATAGCTATTGAACTTGAATGTTCTTAATTTGATTTTACTACGGCAAGAAAATATTTTAGAGAAATAAAATAAGTAAGGAAACTGTGATTGGAAATTGAAGCATGATTAAGTGCTGAGAGCTTAATATATCATATCATTTAAGCGGCATAAATGGCTTGTTCATGACAATATTTTATTTAAGTACACGTCCTTGAACAGCAATATAACTACGGGATAATGACATTAGATAGTCGGGAGTTAACGAGTGACCGGTTGACGTAGCAGAGCCAGTTATCTTTCTTTACTTTATAGCGCAGAGTTTCGTTTTACAAAGTCCAAAGTTACATGTAAACAAGTTTAACACGTTTGCACATACAGATTGAAAGAAAAAAGAAATAGTGACAAGTAGAGAAAATGTCTTCAGAAGAGAAAAAGACGGTTGTGATTGCTATGGATGGAAGTGAACATGCGGATTATGCATTCCATTGTGAGTGACTTTCTTTTTCTCCTATCTTTCTATCAATTATTTGTGTACATGTACTGTACATTAATACCGGCGTAGTGGGCGTAATAAGTAGAACGTAAATACTGCAAGTAAATGACTCGTACGTGTAGTAAAGTATTGCTTTAGCATTAACAGCAAATAGATGTAAGATGTATATACTTGTTTTACTTGGAATCCAGGTTATACAAACTACTGCTTGCCATAGGTTATAGCTTACGCAGCTGTGTACCTATTGAACATTTTCTTTGTTGACCTGTACGCTTCGCCTGACCACTAATTTTATACAAACAAGGCCTTAGTTCAGTTGTACAGAAGATAAAGAAAATTGCACAGATAGTAGTGTTTGTACATATATAACGTGTAAGCGAAGTAAGTTTAACCGTCTAGTGAAAAGATAGGTCATGTTGTATATTACCTGTAACATGATAGGTCATGCTGTACACATTACCTGTAATATGATAGATATAACAACAGGACATTTGCTATAATATTGCTCTAATCCCTTCAATGCAATAATAGTGTTATATAACATATCCAAGTCAAAGAATTGTATGACATAAACATATATACAGTTCATTCGGAATAATGTGACGGTAGTGCAGCAGAAAAGTCAATTCATGAGTATTGTAAAAATTCATTAGAATAGATAATTTAAGGCCTATATCTCTTTTTTTATATGTATGAGCTACCTTTTTATGCATTGGATGTAAACTTTTGTGTATTACATATATCTGTTACGTCACTGTCATATTATCCTAAATGAGCTGTATTATGTTTCTCGTGCGGCATACTTCAAGTATGAATGAGATGGGATGTTACGCGCTCTAACTTGGAAAAGTACTGAGATAATAATGTTTTAATAAAATTTGAAAATCATGCCCTTAACCTGACTTTTTGATAGGGGACATAATGAAAATACCTTAAAGAGACAGATCAAACGGATAACGGACAAACAAACATACGGCCATGGTTGTTAAACGTGAAAGTTTATGAAAACGTTATATGAATTCAAAAATAGTTGTATGTTAAAATACATTATTTGAATTGTTA
Organism: Saxidomus purpurata; assembly: GCA_022818135.1. Lineage (NCBI taxonomy): Eukaryota > Metazoa > Mollusca > Bivalvia > Venerida > Veneridae > Saxidomus > Saxidomus purpurata. The sequence continues at coordinate 11,639,858 of JAFMSR010000011.1, read as the reverse complement.
AAGTTCCAGGATCACTTTGAATTTACTGATATAGTAAAATAAATTATTGATAGGATAATGATAGAACCATGTTCGGTGCACTCTAAAACTATATGGGCCTTTGCCTTTCTTTCGTATTCAAGTTGTTTCTTACAGAGAAAGAATTTTCAGTAAGATTCTCTTTCTTGATAAAATGAGAGTTACTTGTTAAACTTTAATATAGTATCCCGTGTTTGTTTATTAAGTGTTAAGTATATATTCGACAGTCCTCTCTAGATAACATTTATGTACATGTATTAACTAGGTTGACAAATTTGACAGATAGTGCTTTAGCATGCATTACATAGGAACTTTCTCTTAGATGAAAGACCTCGCGTATGAAACAGGAGCTAATAATACAAACAAAACATCTAATCAAACAAAAACATTTATCTAGAACGAGTGCCGTACAGAGTTGTAAAGAGCTAATCAATACAAGAAATTATTCGGCATGTACAGAAACTATTAGGCCTACATACAGTAACATCGACGTACGTTCGGCAGTATAAGTATAAAAAAACCAGTAGTTCTGATAGATCACAGTTATTCTTCCGTAGGTCTTCTCTGAATTGATGACAGTGAAAAATGATGCTAAACGATTTTCCATGAATGTCAGCAAAAAGTGGCACCAGGCATATTTTACACTGGATGTCAGCCAAAAGAAGTTATAACGCACTAAAGCGAGAAAAGCGACTTTTTTCACTGGACCAGAGTGATGTTCATAGCAATATTTACACTGCTCCACTGAGAAATGAATGTATAGTGTCTGAAATTTACCAGAATGATATCAGTAATTTCCTCGTCTAATTCGTATTATACTGTGTAGCTTTTACAGCGAATATATTTTACTTGTTTCACTAGACTAAATTCTGAAACTCACCACTACGCTTTGTCAGCTATGGGTAATCATACGTAAATGTCCGTAGTGTTTTGAAAGAGTTATGACCCTTTTGGGACTTGAAAAATGTAGGTTCAAGTTGTGCGCGCAAAATGCTGTAATTACAATTTTACAGAGGTCTGCGGTGTCGCAGGATCAAGTCCCATGAATTTAATCATTCAACTGGTCAAACTCCCCGCAGCGGTTACTTCCCCTTACAGAATACAGTACCAATATTTGAGAGCGGCAGCTCATATAACTAAATCGCTGTGAGGAGTTTGTCAGCTGGATTTGAATGTTCAATAACTGTGACTTAAATTTTGGACTTATTAAAAACATAGTAGGCTAAAGTTTTCATGCAATGAGATATCTAAAAACAATCGTGTATGGGAATAAAATGTTACACACGTCATTGAAGTCATAGTGTCTAGTCCTAAAACTTTTGCATACATATACAAAATAATTGCCTATCTGCGCACCAAACAATTTATCTCTGATTTTCAACCGTGAATCCGCAGAGAGTTTCCCCCTTTTTGTAAATATGTCAAATTTATCACATGCTTTAAATCTAAAAAAAATCTAATTAAGCAAACAAGCTTTTAACGTGCGAAATGATAAATCTGTTATTACTAAAATTCATGATATGGTCAACATGCAACTGGCCATGCATGCACCTATAAATTCAAAAACAAATGACATGTACCAAGAACGGAGTCTAGACGTTCAGAAGACGTCATTTCAGTTATTGACAAATGTAGCAATGCATGAAACACTAGCCTCAATCGAAATTCTAATTTCTTTTTTGAAAACAGGAAGGGAATTAATTAGGCCCCCGGTTTAGTTATTGAACATAAATGTCAAATAAACAAATGACATGAGACGGGCAGGATATAAACACCGTGTTTTATGTTTACATAATTGACGAAAGTATCTGCCAGCTTCACTATTCCTACAGTGCATCCTGAAGTTAATGGTCTTTTTATATTTACTTAGAGGCCTGCTGTACCATATCCAACCATTTTACATCTTCTAACGTTTCTGTATAATCAAAGAAGTTACGTGTATGCTGTTGCACAGTTTATTTCCGATGGTCAATGAAGTAGCATGGAGTCACACCAGGCTGTATGTTTAAAGTTTAGACTAGTCACAAAATACCTTATATGTTGGTTTTCACACAGCGGGTCTCCTTTTATTCCTAGCTACAGTCAAACCCATGCTAAAGACCACCTTCGAAAAAAGATCACTCAGTAAATAAAGACCAGCAGTGAGAAAAACAACATGCATTGTATTGTTTACACATCGCGTGGCAAATTAACAAAGACCACTTTAGCTTCTTCACGACAGTGGTCTTTGTTCACAGGTGGGACAGTAATCTAGATAAGACGGTCTTCCGCTCAGTTCAATCACATTGCCAGCATTTATTCACATAACTTTTCGCTCTCTTTGCCCTCTTTATCATATGCGTTTGTAGGAAATTATTCCCCTAAATTCTTATAAAGTTTCTATAACAATACAGCCTACAAACTTCAATCCAGATTTGGCACACTTTTGTCAAAAGTCAAAATTACTGGACATGATCTTATAATCTTTCTGAATGTCCCCTATGTTACATTAGGAAATATACGTGTTTCTGTAGACTAGACTGCATCTATGACGTTGATTTTGTCTGTTTTCAGGGTACATGGATCATCTACGCAAACCAAATCACTACGTAGTTATGTTGCACGTGCCAGAGCGCCACGCCTTTATGGTTGGACGTGAGTATTACCTGTTTTTGGTTAAGAGAATAGTGTTATAAATACTTGTTTACCATGACTAATAAATGGATAACTCTGTAAGGTGAATGATTTCCCCTTTTGACTTAGAAAATACATTGAATATGGGAATATCCACTTATTGCCTTAACCCTTTGAGATATTGCTTTGGAACTTTTAATGTGGTTTACAATTACCCCTGTCTGTAGCAAGTGTAGGGTTTAAAAACATGCCCTTTTTATCCACTTAGTATCTTGGTTAAGTTTTTCGTACCAGTCCACTTTTTGACTAAACTGTTTGAGATATTAATTTGAAAGTTGGAATACTTGTAAACCATCATAATCCCAAAACATGGACAGGAGGTATGTCAAGGATTTTATTTGAATTATGGCCCTTTTTATTAGAAATGTTAAAATTTTCATTCTTGTCACTTGTTGACTTGACCATTTGAGATATTACTTTGAAAGTTAGAGTACTTATGTACCATCTGAGACCTATCTGTACAGGAAGAACTCTGTGAAAATGTTTCTTGATTTGTACTTAGAAATTCCTAGTTAAAGTCTTGTGTTTTGTTTTATAGGCAAGCACTAAAAAGTCTAGCGCGTTGTCCTACTGACAGCTCTTGTTTCGTGTGTAGTACCACAGTGTACGTGACAACCCACGGTGCTGACAGCAGTTCCGGCGTTGACAGCAGCTCCAAATTCAAATGCGCGTTTTTACGCAGGGTAGGTATTTGTGAATGGTGTTGTCTCTTCTGTTGTCTTTGTGAGTAACGGCCAGTATATATTGTTTCAGCATAGATCGAGGAATTAGCACGTGAAATTATGTTTAAACAGGCACCCAGGGAAAACTCGGTAAATACAAAAGTTTTGCAGAAAATCGAGTTAATTATAAGTGTTAATATTCAGACATGAAAAAGATTGAATAACCGGGGACAAACTTCAACCATTTCTCTATTAGTCTGCCAAGTGTCACCTTGTAATATGCCGTTTTAAAAGAGATACAGGCGTTTAAAGTTGACAAGGCTAACGGGATTGGCAGTTCCTTTTCGTAACGATTATAGGTAAAAGCAGTGAAAGCGATTTTCGGCAAAACTTTCGTATTTACCGAGGATTTTCTCCTCATTTGCGGTGCCTGTTTAAACATAATTTCACGTGCTGATTCCTTGATATATGCTGGAACAATTTATACTGGCTGTTACTCACAAAGACAACAAAAAAGTGAACAGCATTCACAAATACATACGCATAAAAACGCGCATTTGAAATTGGAGCTGCTGTCAACGCCGGAACTGCTGTCAACGCCGTAGGTTGTACACTGTGATACAGGTGTCGTACATTTAATTAAAAAAAATTGGCAATTACCTGAGTCGTTACATACAGTCGTTATTAACTATTGATTCCGCTGTGAATTAGCCGGGGAGATTTTCGCTGAGATTACAATTTGCAATTAAATTAGGTTTTGAGAGTATATACACCAACATCTGATAAAAGCTAGGACAGAAATCAGATTAATGTTGTTTTACAGTTATCTTTTGACAAATTAGGTGCTATGTTTCAAATAACAAATCAGGGATTTTGCAGCATAGTCTTGTCCTGTACTTTTATTATAGTCAAAGAGTTCTGTTTTTACAGTTTCATGTCTTATTGGCACCATTTTCTCTTTAGGGCGTGTACATTTAAAGACGTTCTTTTATACACGTATGACAGCGTAATGCTGGTACAAAAATAGTACACAAATATACTTAAATCTAAGCAATGACTTTGGCACAGCAATCATTATCGAATCAGTTGTGCAGAATTTAACATCGTGTCAGCAAACAAAACGTTATAAGACCGGTGAATTCAAATTGTAATGTATAAATGAATTGTTTGCTTTTTTTGAATTGTAATGCCATAAACCAATTTTTACAGCATTATTTGTATTGACAATTCTAGGAACAATCCGAAATTCTTTTGACTGTGAAACTAGATGTCTTTTTTTCAGTTAAACTTTACTGGTGCGCTATCTTTAGGACTTCAACTGTATTTAAGCTGAAATTAGATCCATTTTGGTCCTACATGTAATTGAACATGATCTTTTTTTAAAAACCAATCGCGTTATTTTCAGCAGCTTTGCTTGATTCATCTTGAAAACAACATGAACTTTATTAGATATGGTGTTAATCGAGATTTTGACTCCTTTCAGCTTCTAGGAATTCTTTAATGGAGCTGGTAGTGTGTAGGTGATTTAGTGTTGTAAATATACAACAAAATGTAACATCAAATATGACATTTCTTTGTACTGTAAACTGGAAAATGGTTGTGAACGAAAGTCGTTTTTCTCTATAACAAGATGCCGAGAGTGTCATTTCCGGTACGAACATATTATGAGACTGTTTGTAATACGATTCACAATGTCTTTGACATCGTATTAAAAACAGTCTCATAATATGTTCGTACCGGAAATGACACTCTGGGCATACGTGTCGCAAAATATGGCAAGCTCCAGAATGACTTAATGTCAGGAAATATTTTCCATTTTACAGAAATACTAAATAGTAGTTTATGATAGACTGGCTCCTTTTCATGAACATGGTGGTTTAATTTCTATACTAATGCAACTGGGGAGTTGATGGATATTTTTGTCGAAATTGCAAGTTAAAGAACACAATGCTTTTTAGCTCATCTAACACTTTGTGCCAGGGTGAGCTTTTGAGTTGGATGATTGTCAGTCGTCCGTTCGTCTGTCGACTTTTTCTTCAAACGACATCTCCTTTGAAACCATTGGGAAAATGTTCACGAAACTTGACTGGGATGTTCCTAATATGACACTCTACCAAACCTGTTCAAATAATTTAATTCCATGTAGAACTCTGGTTGCTATGACAACAAACCACAAGGCCTACAGCTTTAGTATAAAGCATAGTATTGTTGACCTCTGTCAACATTTTGATTCAAATGACATCTACTCTGAAACCACTGGGTAAAATTTTGATGGAACTATGCAGGGATATTCCTTGAATGAACCTCTTCCAAAATTGCTCAATGAAGAACCCTGGTTGCTATGGCAAAAATATGAAAAACTTTTAAAATCTTCTTCTCTGAAACCAAAAGGCCTAGAGTTTAGATATTGGAATGTACCTATTGTCTAGTGGACCTCTACCAAGATTGTTTAAATCATGACTCATGATTAGGGTGGGGGGTTGATGGGGGGGGGTCTCTTAATTTTACATAGGAAACTTTTCCTGAAGGAGGCTTCATAGAAACTTAAATTTAATTTTCTCCCGGTCTTGACACCCCAAGGCCTAGAGCTTCACATAGACTTAAATATGTAGTATTTTCTAGTGAACCTTTACCAAGATTACTCAAATTATGACCCCAGATCAAAATTGACCCTACCCGGGGGTCACTTGGTTTTACATAAGCTTTAATAGGGAAAACTTTAAAAATCTTTTTCTCTGAAACCACAGGGCCTACAGCTGAGATATTTGACATGTAGCATGGCCTTGTGGACCTTTACCAAGTTTGTTCAAATCATGACTTGTGATTCAAAACTGGGGGGGGGGGAGGGGTTCTTAATTTTACATAGAAAAAACTGTTCCTGGGAGGGGCCCACAGGTAGAACTACATGTATTTGGAATGTTATTAGGCATTGTGTAATGGACCTCTACAAATAATGTTAAAATCATGACCCCTTTTATTATTTGCAATTGATATACAAGTGAACGATATAGGGCCCTCTTGGTCTTCTTGTATAGAATTAGAGGAGAATCCTTGCTCCTAATGAGTTCCTATAGCAACCACCGACTTTTTACCAAGCAACCACTGACTTCCTTAGCAACCGATGACTTTCTAATTAACCACTTAATTCCCCTAGCAACCAACGACTTCCCATAGCAACCAGTGACACCCTTGGGTAAGTGCACTGGTACTCAGGTGAGCGATATAGGGCCATCATGGCCTCCTTGTAAGTTATTACTTGGTTTTTATTCAACAAGCTAAGCTCATTTTAAAATCTACGGAGAATCGGCTTCATTTTATGATGCGAAAAGATGCCCATGTGATATTTAAAAGGTTACGTTTTCATAGTTGTTGGGTATAGTAAGGTCTTTATTTTTTTCTGTTCGCCTGTTTGTAAACCGACCAGACTCTAACCTATTGTGACGACTATCAGTCAGTCGTTCGTTTAGTCACTCTGGTTTGCAGTTTAAAGACGACAATTTTAATAGGGCCCTTTAGAAACTTGTTCAGAACATTTGTTTTGATGACATCTTGGTTGGGTCCGAAACTGTTTCATCTGGTCTCTAAATGAGGATTATTGGTACAAAATGGGAGTTTGGGGAGATCCCGGACCACGGGATAAACTTGCATTTTACTTTAAGAAATGCTATATAAAGAACAACAATAAGATTGAGATAAGCAGAAATTCGCCTAAACAGAGTTTGACATAACGAAAGTTAGCCGTATTTCTTTTGAACTGAGAGCCAGTCTATTTGTATGCATGGACGCTTACTGCTCGTATATCCGAGAAGAAAAAAAACCGTTTCTGCAAACTTTTGGCAGATCATTAGTGAATTCGAATTATATATATACCATTCTGCACAGTGCATAAATTTTATAATGAACTTAACACACAGTGCTTGGTTCCTAATTCTTTTTATTCTTAGATACAAAAAACCTACAATATCAAACAGGATATACGAGCAACAACACTTGATCATTTCAAGATAAATATGAAAAATTAACAGAAAAACTATTAACTATGTTGATTGTAAACGTCTCAAACCACAGATTAACACCCTGATGATGGCAAATGCCTGTAAACCGTATGAAGTTGATATCGTTTTTGTTCCGGAATAAAAAGCATCATTCATTCTCAAAGTAGACAAGGTTTTTCAGCAAACAATTACAGTCAAACCAGTGAACAAAAACCACTCTCTGGAAGAAGCTAACCAGGTCTTTATTCACAGATGTGTAAACAATACTTGGATTGTGCACGTTTTTTTCGTTGTTTGCCTTTATTCGGAGGTGGTCTTTAACACAGATTTGACTGCACATAGAAAATGTTCGATGAACAGTCAAACCTGTGAACAAAGACCACTCCGGAGAAGAAGCTAAACAGGTCTTTGTTGACAGGTGGTCTTTATTCAGAGATGTGTACACACTATTTGAATAGTACACGGTGTTCGTCCTACTGGTCGTTTTAAGAGGTGGTCTTTAACTCGGGTTTGACTGTACATGGAAAATTCTCGAAGTAGTCGACAAAAATGTTAGTATGTATGTTTATAGCTATGGGAAAATGCAAAAAATGAAATTCCGCGAACTGAGAGATAAACACTATTTAGGAATTACCATTGACGAGCCAACTGCTTGCTGGAATTGCTGCCATAATAACAGAATGAAAGGTGTTTGTTTATAGATCGGAGCATCTGGTCGGAGCACGTGTTAATCACAATAGTTTAGTATGGTATTATAGCGAAAATTAACTTAATAATTCGTGTCATGAAGTGCACCGTGTCTGAAAAAACAAAGGCTCGTTTTAGTTCATTTTGTTCATTTTGGCCAAATAATCGCCACGAAGTTTTTACTTTTTCAGAGCACTAATCATAGCTGTTAAGGATTGTATTGTTCATCTCAGTTGTCATAGAAACGACAGGACATTTAACAACATTCTATAGAAGATTATAAGGAATCTCGAAAACTAAGAAATTTAATTAGTTGATTGATATTGCACTTAAATTCCGACATTTTACGCAAATGAGATTGTTCTGCGCAAAAGATAAATAACGTTTTTTTGTTGTTGATTTTTTTCAGCGCTGGGTGGCACTGCAGACGTGGAGTCGATTCATTTGATGATGCAGGAAGAAGAAGCAAAAGAGAAAGGCTTTCTGGAGAAGCTTGCTCAAAAACTTAAAGACGGCGGTGTAAGAGTTTATGGTTAACTTTTATACTTAAATAGAATTAAGGGTCTTCGATAAAATGTGGCAGCAGTATCACGAAAGCGTGGAAACGTACGCCAGTGCTACACTATCGTTTAGAGTTTATTTAGAGTTCCAAAAGAAAAAACAACAGCAAATGCTTTGTAATCACTGGCTCTGTCTCTCTCCATGTATGTCCCTATCTCCGAAAATGTTTTAGCTCAACTGAACAACTTCCAGCAGAGCTTATGCCGTCGTCCGTCCGTCCGTCGGACCGTAACCTTTTCATTGATAACACTCTACAGGTCATAATTTTTCATTTGACTTTCATGAAACCTGCTCAAAAGGTTTTCTACAACCTGTAGATGATCCTTATCGTTTTTGGAGTCACTGGGTCAAAGGTCAAGGTCACAGTGACTTCCGTTTGCATTTCCTTTACAGGTCACAATTTTCATTTAACCTTTCATCAAAGTTTGTCAGAAAGTTGCGCGCAATCATTGGTTTTCGGGTGAGTTGGTCAAAGATCGCAGTGACCCGAACTTAGAAAATAGTTTCCTCTAAACGTCTTGATATCTACAACATAGAATTTAAACTTGATAGGATGATTGGTCTTACTGAGTAGATGGTCAGTGGGTGACGGTCACAGTGACCGCTGTCAGCTCTTCCTTGATAACGTTCCGAAAGATTTTTTTTATAAAACTAAGAACAGTTTCGTCATTCTAGTAGAGCGATTCTGTCCACTTTGGACATCTTGTTTCCAGTTTCACTGTGAGATATATGATCGATACAGAATCTAAGTTATATGCTCCCGGCATAGAAAAACATTTTAGTATCTGCCCACTAGATTTCTATTTTAAAAAAGGTATAAAATCGTCACGGGTTTCACGTGATCAGCAGTTTGATTTTTGCTTGAATAAATCCAAAAATACACTTAACGAAATTTCTTACGCCCCCTGGTTCAATATTAACTATTTTTTGTTTTAACCATTGTATAGCAACACAAATTTCTACATAATTATGCATTTGAAGTAAAGACCAATAATTTTATGTGATAATTTCGTCCATTTTTAATTCTTTTCACAGACTTTCAGACTGGTGAACAGTATGTCTTAAGTGCTACACGAGTTCAACTAACAATGACACTAGTATTCGATATCTTTAATTGAAAAACATAAAATGGTCCGAATGTCAAATCAAGATGACCAGGTCGATAGGTAGAAGGCAGCGCACAACAAAAAGTTGTTATATTTACTTTCCGCTTATTGACGCTATAAGAAAACAAAAATCTATTTTTCATTTTTCAATTTACTACCACAGGTGGTTAGTATGTACATGTATCTTTTATTTTTAAAGTTTGATATGAACTGACAAATCAATTTTAGTGTTGGTTTACTATCTGTCCATCTATTTGAACACTTTACTTTCAGCATAAATTAAACTTTCTTAGAATTGTGTCCATAATTTTGTGATCAAAGTGTCGTACATCCTTCGAATTCTCAAGAGATACTTTAGAATGTATCATAAATCGTATTGACTGAAAGTTCAACTTCAAATAAATGGCGCCGGTTAAAGTCACGAGATGCGTTATTCGACCTTACCTTGTGTCAAAATGCGCAGTAGATGTTAGTATTATTAGAGCAGACTTTCTGAAGATAAAATGTTTATGGTATGTTTTAAATTTCAGAAAGATTAGTCTACGATTAGTTGACTTAATGCACAATATAAACTAAGGGGCGTTAGAAGTTTCGATTAGTGTATAAACACAACTGGAATGTTATTTAGAAATTATCTCTGGATCATCTTAACCTTGCTCCTTAGGATTTTTATTTCTAAACTAGAAAATTGTTTGCAGTTTGTGTAAATGATAGAGAATTTGGGCGACTAATGTTGAATCAGATTTTTAGATCTGCCAAAGGCAAGTAGTGTTATTCATGAGAAAAAAATTCGGGGCTACAAAGTAAATGTTGATTTTCTAAATTGATTGAAAACACTGCAGAATACGAGGTGTTTACCTCTTTGGCATCATGATAAAGCCAGTTGCAATTTTATTTACATTTCACGAAAAATGCTATAAAACAGCTCAAAGATTTTAAATAAGATTTGCCAAGCACGGAATTAAAACAAACCTATTTTTCTCTCAGTTAATGTCGTTTGCTAAGCCACCATAGGGAAACATCTGTTCGTGATTTACACTGTTCTGTTAACAACTGTGAAGTCTCGATTAAGCCTCAAAAGCAGTGACAAGAGTTTGATAGAGTGCTTTGATTTAGCACGATTTGAAGCTTGTATGTCCTTGTGTAGTCGACAAGCACCAGTTAAACACATTTAAAGCCTGGCAACAATTATCAAGCATATGAAAAATACGTGTTGGTTTCCGTTTATTTTCAGATTGGCGGCAAGGTCAAAAGTGTGGCGGGAAAACCAGGGGAAGTTATATGTTCCGTGGCAGAAGAGGAGCATGCGCTGTTTATCATCTGCGGATCACGTGGTAAAGGCACTTTCCGGCGGACGTTTCTCGGAAGTATCAGTGACTACGTGCTTCATCATTCCCACATTCCTGTATTCATCTGCAAACACAAGGACTTACATACGGAACACGTGGCATCTCCCTCTTTGAAAGAGAAAATCATGAACTCGCCTTTGTTCAGACGAAAGAATAAGGACTCCCCTAAAAATTCGCCGAAAGTAGGAAGGAAGAAAACAGACTCAGAGACGGCAGAATAACGCAGAAAAAAAATCCCAAAATATACATATTAGATATATCCGATTTTATACAGTCCCCAAATGTCGTCAGCCGAGTGCAATATACAGTAATCAATATATAAACTAGATAAGTTACCAGACTGATTCCTAATCCGTTTTCTTTTATACCTTTCAAATATGACAATTTTTGCATCCGTCATCACTTCGAGAATATGAACACATAACATTACGTTCATATCATCGAAAAGGCTGGTGCGTTAAAACCAATATTAGAGTAAATATTTTATCAGAGTAAACATTTAAGTCATACCTGCTAACGTTTTCATGATTTATAATAAATTTCAAACATTTGACTTTTATTGTCTTTTAAGAATATCATAATTCACTTGCGTTTAAAGCAGAACCGCAACAGTCACGTGATTGCCTAAATCTTGTCACCTTACATTGTCTCAAGAACCGTTACATTGTCTCAAGAACCGTTACATTGTCCTAAGAACAGTAACATTGTCTCAAGAACCGCAACAGTCACGTGATTGCCTAAATCTTGTCATCTTTCATTGTCTCAAGAACCGTTACATTGTCTCAAGAACCGTAATATTGTCTCAAGAACCGTAACAGTCACGGGGATGCCGAAATCTTGTCATCTTTCATTGTCTCAAGAACCGTTACATTGTCTCAAGAACCGTTGCATTGTCTCAAGAACCGTTACAGTCACGGGAATGCCTAAATTTTGTCATCTTTCATTGTCTCAAGAACCATTACATTGTCTCAAGAACCATAATATTGTCTCATGAACCGTAACAGTCACGGGGATGCCTAAATCTTGTCATCTTTCATTGTCTCAAGAACCGTTACATAGTCTCAAGAACCGTTGCATTGTCTCAAAAACCGTTACAGTCACCGGAATGCCTAAATTTTGTCACCTTACATTGTTTCATGAACCGTTACATTGTCTCTAGAACCGATACATTGTCTCTGGAACCGTAACAGTCACGGGGATGTCTAAATCTTGTCATCTAACACTGTCTCAAGAACCGTTGCATTGTCTCAAGAACCGTTGCATTGTCTCAAGAACCGTTACAGTCACGGGATTGTCTAAATCTTGTCATCTAACATTGTCTCAAGAACCGTTACATTGTCTCAAGAACCGTTGCATTGTCTCAAGAACCGTTACAGTGACGGGATTGTCTAAATCTTGTCATCTAACATTGTCTCAAGAACCGTAACATTGTCTAAAGAACCGTTGCATTGTCTCAAGAACCGTTACAGTCACGGGGGTGCCTAAATATTGTCATCTTACATTGTCTTAAGAACAGTAACATTGTCTCAAAAACCGTTACAGTCACGGGAATGCCTAAATTTTGTCACCTTACATTGTTTTAAGAACCGTTTCATTGTCTCAAAAACCGTTACAGTCACGGGAATGCCTAAATTTTGTCACCTTACATTGTTTTAAGAACCGTTTCATTGTCTCTAGAACCGATACATTGTCTCTAGAACCGTAACAGTCACGGGGATGTCTAAATCTTGTCATCTAACATTGTCTCAAGATCCGTTGCATTGTCTCAAGAACCGTAACAGTCACGGGGACGCCTAAATCTTGTCACCTTACATTGTCTCAAGAACCGCTGCATTGTCTCAAGAACCGTTACATTGTCTCAAAAACCGTAACAGTCACGGGGATGCCTAAATCTTGTCATCTTACACTGTCTCAAGAACAGTTACATTGTCTCAAGAACCGTTACAGTCACGGGAATGCCTAAATATTGTCATCTTACATTGTCTCAAGAACCGTTACATTGTCTCAAGAACCGTTACAGTCACGGGAATGCCTAAATATTGTCATCTTATATTGTCTCAAGAACCGTTACATTTTCTCAAGAACCGTTACAGTCACGGGAATGCCTAAATCTTTGTCATCTTACATTGTCTCAAGAATCGGTACAGTCACTGGGATGCCAAAATCTTGTCACCTTGCATTGTCTTAAGAACAATTACAGCCACGGGGATGCCCTAATTTTGTCCCCTTACCTGTAAGTTTAAGGAGACGCACCCGAGTGTATAACTGGTACATTAGGTGAAATAAGACATGTTGTGGCGCCGTGCTTTTTCATTATTTTACATACATTAAATTTAGCCCGGTTAAAGCACGTTGACAAACTAATCTGTTCAGTGTACATTCAATCTGATAAAAATTATCTCGCACAAAAACTCCACGCTGAGATAGTCTAACAAGTCAGATAAAATCAGCGCATTCCTGCCCCAAGTCACGCTGGGTCATATTTTTCTGAGCCGTACTTGGTACACAAATAACAACACTGAAAACACTGGTTCCCAGTATTGGCGACCACGAAAAAAAGTCAGGGTAACGTACCTAATTGATTGTTTACTCGTCCTCCCTTCTAGTGCAGAAACAAATGAATGTCTTTTTGTGAAGTGAAGAAATTTGTTTGAAATAGTTCTCTAAGGAAAGTTGCATTGTGTCGTGATCAGGTTAATAAAACTTATTTGCCTTGCTTTTCTTGTGGGCGTTTTGTATTACATTAATTTAAAACATCGTAAAACTTGCACATTTAGCGAATTTTGGTAGAAGTAAAGACTAAATTTAACCGGGACTGTACATTTGGTACAATAAAGATTACCAATTGATGTGAGATCAATACCTTATATGACTTTGATCTCAGTTTATAGATATTTTCTTTTGTTTGTAGGAGTATAGATTCAACGCTTTTAAATGACTGGGTAGAGAAATATGGATTAATGTGTCCATACAGAACACTTGCAGTATACAAACACTTTAAAGTCACAGTAGCACCTTAGTACTATCTTATATTAAAAGAAATGTGTCTTACCGGCAAAATCGACCGTTAATAGTATCTGTACAACAATCATTGCTGGCACTTCTTTTTAAATCGGAAGTACGTGTTACATACATAGCGCATAATTTTTCAATGATATTGCAAAAATATACATTTCTACCAATCTGTTTTAGTGAGGAAACTACAGGCATGAAAGAAACTTTTAAGGTATACGTTAAAGTGACATTATGCGCATTTTTTCAAGTAAAAATCCAGCTGAAAATGGTGTGTGTACAAAAGTGTAGAGGAAATAATAACTTTTAACCCAATACACCAACCTCTTCCCGCTACCAGTATGAAAAAAACTTTCAAAATATTGATTTTCTTATTTGACTGGGAGAGTCAATTTAAGAAAAGAACAACTGCATGCAGGAGTTGCTTCCCTTCCACTGCCGAAATCTCTACCAACATCAATTTATCAGTCCGATTTTTTTTATATCTACAGCACCAACTTCAAATACTAATGCGGCATAATCATGAATTTAACACATTTAAATGCACAGCAATCAAAAATTGCTTTTATAAAACTGTCACCCAAAATACACTTTGTGCAGTAATATGCGCATAATGTCACTTTAACGTTATTTTATACCTTCTTTTTAAAGTAGAACACAGTTCTGTCATTAGAAACCAGTTGTATTATTATTCTATCCGTAATTCTATATACTAGTACATGTATGGGTATTTAGAGTGGTCCTGGGGCTTTAACTATGGCCATGTAAAAATAGTATCTTTGTTAACCACGTGACACATTTGGGGACTTACTCAGAATGCCTCATGGCCTGTACTAGTACATCTGTACGCGCTCCTCTTTTATGCACTTTAAACCATAGTAGTTTGCAGTGTGCATCAATATTTATAGTGTTTTGAACAGCAGAAGTTTCAAAACAAAGATGTTACCTACATCAGTAATAAATGTCTTTAAAACAGGCCTTAAAAACTAAAAACTATCATTCGTAACATAAATGTTTTCAAATCGAATGATAATCCACAGTGTGTATTTTGTGACACATTAATTTGACCGTACCCTTAGAATCATCATAGTGCACTAGTTTCATGGTATAAAAATGCTGAAAGAAAAACATCATTAACCAGCAGTTTGAAACAGGTAATTGAAAATCAATCTCATCTCACAATTACAAGCAATTTCAAGCAGATAAATGAGCTATATTTATATGGCAATCAATTATTTGTAACGTATAACAACTTGCGGATGTCATCTAAAGACCCTGCTACATGCTTTACATGCAATGTGATCAATATATGTCCCATCTGATATTTGTAAACCCAGTGTATATGTATTAAACAAAACAATTGAATCAGGAGACAAATCTGACCCACACGATTGATTCAACTAATATGATGAGAGATTTTTAAATTTCAATCAAACTGTATGTTGCATACCACTTCTGAATAAAAAACAGATAAACACTGATTAGCATGGCGAAAGCAGTGCACTATATATCTGTAAAAACACCTGCAAAGCAAGACCATCTGTCAATAAGGGTCACATTAGCTTCTTGCTAATGGTTGTTTGTCAACACGTTTGACTGTATTCATGAAGTAGACAATGATGCTCCTGGTACTAGATACATCTGAAAATAAACTTTAAGTAACTAGAATACAGTTGCGTTTAAAATACATTGTACCTTATTATTCTCTTACATTTTTAAAACGTCAAAGGGCGTCTAGTATCTTTTTATATGATATGCAATTAAGTATAGGTTTATGCATTGCAACAACTTGTTGGTTAAATATGTCACCATTTTATGCAAGCCCAAACGCTTCTTCTGAAAGTTACATGTACTTTGTTTGTGAAGTGCAGTATATGAATGATTTCGTTGTTGTGAATTCAGACAGTAGTGAAAATCTGAGGTCATGTCACTGTTAGATTGTATCAACTTACTAGAGAAAATAATCACAATATTCCATTCTATGTGTACATTTCATTTTGCCATTGTTATCAATAAACAATCAGAAATAATATACATATGTTATATACTTGTCCACTACATGTATTTCCTTATGTATGGTTTCCTTCTTCAAGTGTAATTTTTGTGGGTTTTTTTCTTTCATAACTCTACAAAGTACAGAAAACGATCATGAATAGTGAACAGTGAATATCAACATCAGTCTGCAAAAATATGCAAACGTCTAGAAGGTGGTTATCTCACAGTGGGGTCTAAAATATATGTCAGCATCATCTGTTCTAAAAGCAAATATTAAGACCATTAACTTCAAGATTCACTACAGGACTAGTGAAGCTGGCAGACATTTGCGTCAGTTCTGTAAACATAAAACACGGTGTTTATGTCCTGCCCGTCTCATGTCATTTGTTTACCTGACATTTATGTTCAATAACTAAACCGGAGGACTAACAAATTCCCTACTTGTGTCCAAAAAAGAAATTAGAATTTAGATTGCAACGACAAAAGGAGGCTAAGGTTTCGTGCACTGATACATTTGTCAATAACTGAAAGTGCCACTTATTTGTGTAGACTCCGTTCTTCGTGCATGACATTTGTTTTACTATTATTTACTAGGCGCATGACCAGTCTCATTTAAAGAAAACGATCCCAGTTATGCACGAGAGTTAAGCATTTAAGTCCATGTAACACAACTATTGTTTGTAATTGTGCTTATTAGGTCCATCATCCTGTAAAGAGGCTATAGTCGGTATGACCCGGTAACACAATTAAGTTGACACCACTTTTTAGCAATTAAGTCAATGTAATATAGTAAAGTTGTCATTGTACTCGTTTATAACTTAAACATTTTTAGTTTTCAAGCAGTTCATTTGACACTGTCAAAAATGTGTAACGCTGTGGATCTATATTTGGACTTTTACGGTTGGAAATTACAAATAATTAACAATCAATTCATTTACTCACTGAGTAAAAATACTACTATTCTTCTATTTAAATATGACAATTACTGAATGAACGAGTTGTTATAAATAGAATAAATAATTTAAGGTTGCAAATGATAAAAGCTAGAGTTTCATAAGTCAAAATCTTTAAATATTTTCATCTTTTTGAATCTGTTACGAAAGTATATAAACCTATACGTTTTATACAGGTCTTTTCAATCAAACAAACAAATCATAGTGGTCATGAACACAGAAAGAAATAGGTAACTCAATGTCAAAAAAAATTCTTACCTGTCTTCAAATTTTTAACCCCCTATACCAAAAAAAAAAATAAAAAAAATAATTGCATTTTATGCAAGTTTTCTGGTTAGGGGGACAGTGTCGCAGATTTCTAAAAATAATGTTTGTTACTATTTGGTTAGTGGGGATACAACCGTTTACATACTTTGTTTAAAGATTTTGACGAATGGTTTTGTCAGGTCCAGGAGATACCGTAATTTAAACAGAGGGCCAAGATGGCCTCATATCGGTCACCTGAGACTTACTTATGGCCATATGAGACTAAACTTCAACCCTCAACTATATATCATAAACACAAACATTCTGTTTGACCTTGACAAGATAAACCTTCTGATCAATTCACATGATTGGCTTTAAAATGTGACTTATAGAGTACCAATAATGTTTTCCTTGGAATTAACCCGGTGACCTTGTTTTTTATCCAAGGTGATCCACACAAACATTTGGACCAATTTTCATGATGATTGGGTTGTAAATGTCACCAATATGGCATACATAAGGTTTTTAACGGGTGACGTAGATTTTGACCTCAGATGACTCATATTCGAACATAGCCTAAAATTTATTAAGACAACTATACTGACCAAGTGAAGATTCAATGAAAGATGCAGCCTTTATTATGTACACAAGGTTATTCTATGATTTGACCAGATAATCCATATTCTAACTCGGTCTAGATTTTATCAAGATAATTATTCTGACCAAGTTTCATGAAGATACAATGAAACATGCAACCGTAAATGCATACACACAGGGGTTTCCTATTATTTGACCCCGTGACCTAGTTTTTGACCCCAGACAAATATTAATTTCAAACTCGATCTAGATTTTATCAAGGCTGTCATTCTGACCAAGTTTCATAAGAGCCAATGAAAATGCAACCTATATTGCATAAACCAGGATTTTCTATACAATTATATTTGATGGATTGATACTACACATGTATTCCTATGTGCATTTCTCGGTTGAATTTTCAGTTTTTAATATTTGTTAGACAAAAACTATTTTCTCCTGGATTTCTCCACTTGTTTTGTATAAACTTTTGTTAATATTGTTGAAAAGAGCATGAGAAATCAGACTATGATTAAATCATAATAATAATGATATAAAACCGGCTACCTAAACCACCCCGGGTATTCGACTACTTCGAACGCAGATGGGTACTACTGACGACAGATGTATATACATGAACGTGCTGACATGTAAGCTGGAAAATTCCTAATATCTTCCCATTTTTTACTCATTTTCACAATGTTTTCGTTCAATATGAGTTTCAGTATATTTGTACCAGGCAACGCTCAATTGCTTTGCTGAATTTTTTTTCGGATTTTTCGGATTTTTAACAGAATTTTTAAATATCTAATAATCGAAAGAGTCCAAAACTGCATAAATCGTAAAGCTACACCTTTTCTGTAGTAACTTTTTTGCCATTTGTTGGTTCTGCTTAAGCCTTACAAGATGGCAATTATGACTGTGTTTATTCTTTGTTTTTAAGTAATCGAACACTAAATAGCGAGTGAGCGAGCGAGTGTATAATTACATGTATAATTGAATGGCAATGAACAATGTCAGGGCCTTAGCCAGAGGTTAAAAAATAGTGAGGCACTTTCTAGGGGGATTCAGGGGCATGCTCCCCCGGAATTTTTTTTTTGAGGGTGCCATTTCGTGCATTTTCCTGCATTTCAAATGTGTTTTTGATACTTTTAAGATACCGATTTCGGAAATATAAATGTATACTCAGATATTTATGTAAGGTTGGGGAATTTTAGGGGGGCGCCGGGTGCGCCCCTCTCCCCATGGATCCGCTAGTGAAACCTTTGAAAATATTTATTTGTGAAACCAATCCAAGTAGAATCTAGTATTTAAGTACGAATGAACGACTCAGTTTTCTTTCCACAACATCTCATGGTAAGATTTTTTTTCTAAAATACAGAGAATATTGTAGATCTACGAGCAGCAAGAACTGATAAGAAAAATTAACAAATTAGATCTATCAAAATTTATGATTTCAAATGCCTAAAGCATATTATTCATTTTCACAGAAGTCAGTACTTACCTGTTTACAGCAACTGGGCACAGCTCTCACAATGGTAAAAAATGTTAAAGCAATGGAAAAAAACGCAAAAATGACATTCCGCGAAATGAGAGATAAAACTCGTTAAGACAAAGCATTAACTAAGCCAAGCACTTCCTGAACTTGCAGCCGTAATAACAAAATGAAAGAAGTATGTTTATAGATCGTGGCATCTGGACGGAGCAAGTGCTAATCACAAAACTGGTTAGTACGGTGTTATAGCGAAAATTAACTTTATTATGTGTTCATTTAGTACACAGAGTTTTAATAATAAAACAAAGCATCTGTTTATTTCATTTGGGCATCACCTTATATAGTTTATTTGCATTGGATTTATACTGTTCAAGTGAAACGGTCAATTAGCCTAACGATTTATCACCATATACTTGTACATGTACCCGGCTTTAGATAAAATAAAGAATATTCATTTATTTACATGTTTATTATGTTTATTTCAATGTTATTTGCAGACGAAGGAAGAGTCTTATTCCATATAACACAGATTGCTGCAGTCTAGGTGAAGTTTGAAGCCCAATTCAACACATTTGTCACTCTAACAGTTCCAATTAGTGAAGATGCAACCAATGTGACTGACATAGCCATGCTTGGAGAAGAAATGAAAGTGAATGGAAAAGTTGTGGAATCAGTTCCAATCACATCAGTTTTAATAAAATGATTAGCTGGCTTTGAAAGTTTACAAGAGTATGTTTAGTTGCGCATAACAGACGGCGCTTTGATTGACAGATTTTAGTTTCAACTCTGAAGAACATTGGTGCTCTGTATAAATTTTTAAAGTGTGCTTTTATTGATTCACTGTCTGTTTTAAGAAAGTTATATGCCAGGCAGTCTTTGAAACAAGTAGATCTTGTGTCATCTTTGCTTTGTGAAACCTATGATGCACATAATGTAATGGCTTGAGGAAAATTGCTTCAGTTTGTGAATCTCCCAACAAAAGATATGATGGCTCACAGTTGCACTCCATTTGCAGTAGCAAATAACTTGGAATTCAACAATACTAGAACATTAAACTTGCCAACCTTTACATCCACTTATCTTCACTGGTGTGTTAAAAAAGCCTACAGCTGAAAATATTGTTGGGCCTGGACTAAGTCTAATGCATTTTAGAATGTTACACACCCGTGGTGGTGAAGATACAATACGAGATGTTTTCACTGCTAAGAATTCAGAAGGTTTACCCAGAGTCTCAAATGCAAAGAAAGTGCTGGAAGAAATTATTCCCGAAAACTCTCAATATTTTGGGAAAAAAAGTAATTAGACAGATTAATGTTGCATGCATATGAAATGAATGTTGTAATAGTAATTTCATATGTGATTGTGAATTACACTTGTATATTTCTGTGAGATTTTTCATTTTTTCAATTCGGTGATGTCCATTGTATAAGCTGGAACACATATTCAGTGTTGAACTGTCTATCAGTAAGAAAAGTAACACAAATATGATTTGCATTTTGCTTCAGGTAGGGTCCTGTTTAAGTCTTTCCACAGGGATTGTTGTACGATTGAATATGAACCAAAAATGTCCAATTTGATAATAATAAAGTTTTTGACATTTGATGTTTTTTGCTGTTGTAAGTGAAGAGGTCAAGGTCACCTGAAGGTCAGGGTCACTATATATTAGGTCAGTGTGAAGGTCTTTGTCACTAGGATTGCCATGTGTGAATATGAACTAAATCCATCCTGTAATAGAAAAGTTATGGCCAATATTTAACTTTTGCACGCTCACGCAGACGCGCATGAGCCAAGCCTGTGACAATACATCCTTCTTTTTTCTTAGAAAAATTGACATGCTAACAATTGTTTTATTCTAGCTGAATAATAATTCTGGCATTTGTTTATAATAATTAGACACAAAAAATTCTGAAATCACTGAACATGTGATAATATGTACTTGAATTTTGAAAACTGCATATAAATTTCTATTTTGCTTGTGTCAAGGTGGCCTTGCAGGGGTATGAATCAACTTCAGTGATATATGTAGTTTCATAATACTGTTTTATTGCAGTTTAAAACTTGTTCTGGTATTCATTTGTAATAGTTACACATTAAATATGATACAATTATTTAACAAATGCTTAAATTTGGAACTTATGAAAACCCTAGGGGTGACATAATTGGAATAAAATGGTTGAAATATCTGATCTGACATAGACGTTAGTTTTTCTTATTTTTTTCAAAAACTAGACGGGCAAATTGTTTTTTTGTTTGTTTTTTTAATTGCAAATAGGTTATTTAATAAAAATAAATCATAAATACTGACTGAGTATTCATATTATTGACTTGAGACTCGTTTAATTTTACACAACCTCTTTTTTTCTCAGCTGGGACCGCTTCCATTTTATGCTGTGTTGCCATGGATAATTGGCAATTGTAGATTGTTGGTTTACAAGAATGTCTTATAATGTCTGATTTATAATTCTGTCACTATTACTTGTTTTATAGACACCAAAATTGTTACAGAATTTACAAATGTGAGAGAATTATAGAGCTTTAATCTACCCTAGGGGTCAAATTATTTGAAGAGAAAGCGGAATATGGGGTCTTGAAGGAAAAATTCAAATATTTTTTTTTTAATGATGGTAAGCCTACCTGAAATTTTGCAAATAAATCAGTGACATGATATAGATAATGAAAATAATATGTCAAATTAGATTTGGAAAGGTGTCCATTACAGTTGCACTACCTTAATCTCAATTGTCATGGAAACAACAGGAAGTTTTACATCATTCTGTAGAAGATAATCAGGAATGTCGAAAAACTAAGAAATTTAATTAGTTGATTGATATTGCACTTAAATTCTGACATTTTACGCAAATGAGATTGTTTTGTGAAAAGGGCATTTTTCTTTCTCGCTTTGTGCAAAGATCATTTGTAAAGTAAATCTTTCCGTCGTTCAAGTTTCCCTTTGAGCTAAAGATCAAAACAGTGTGTAATTTAAGACAGGGCTATAATGGCCGTAAATCGCTCACAGGGGTACCATTGGCCATTCTACGAGGTCAAAAACAGGGTCGCAGATAACAAAGTGGAAGTAAAAGTACAGTGTTAAGTCTATGTAAAAGCTAAATGTGTACGTGTAGTTTGATTGGAGGAAAAACATATCAAATTAAAAGTCATAAATTAAAAGGTGCAAAACTTAACACTGAAACTCTTCCATAAAACTATAAAACATTATATTGTCTAAGCTTAGCAAACAAGAAAGTAGGTCAAATATCAAAGTAAAGGTAATCTAGGTGAAAATTTGAAAATTGTTTTTAAAAAACTGTACATATATGGTCATAATTTCGTTCCTGTAACTTCAAAAACAAGAAAGATCAACAGGCCGATGTCAAGGTGATCCCAAGTAAGCGTTGAAATATGTTTGTAAAACTAAACAGTCACGTGATCCAAATTTCATTGTAGCTTCAAAAACAAGAAAGGGCCGGGCCATTTTTGAGCCCACACGCATCTATAGTTAGAGCAGTAATGGAAGAGGAATATAAGACAATATTATGTTACATACAAAGTATCTAAGCTCTACAAGACTTTTCAACTATGGAGACAAAGATTAAAAAATTCCTATACAATTCTATAAAATAACCATCCTCGAGGTATAGCAAGTTCTGACCCTAGGGGCATAATTCGAACAATCTTGGTAAAAGAAAACGAGTCAATGCGACATATCAAATATCTAAGGTCTACGCATTAAGATTTTGGAAAATATTTTGTTAAGTATTTCCTTGCACAAGTCTGTATAAAACCAGTGACCCATGTAGTAGGGTTAATTTTGATACTAGGTGATCCAGGGGTCACAAGCTGAACAAATTAATAGACGACCACTACACAATGTTGCACAACAAATATATAAGCTCTGTGCCATACACTTTTCTGTCAAACATTAACCCGCATCCTTTCCCTCGGCCGGCGCCATTTTTTCCAAAGGGGCACAATTAGAGGTCGACTAGATTATGCCGCATACCAAATAGCTACGCTCTGGGCCTTGCGAGTTTAGAGGAGTTTTTCAAGCTTTCCCTATCTTTTGCCAAAGCAACCAGTTCTGCATTGAAGGAATTTCCTTTGAACACCCTTGCTAAATTTTCATGCAGGGACTTCCCTCCAAAGTTTCTTCAAGACTGACAAAGTGCATGGTTTCAGAGATGTATGTGATGAACAGACGACGTATGCCCGACAGCGAGTAGTGAACCTGACACTTCTTGATCGCGATTTCTTACTAAACAGAGTGGGGCGGGCGATTTTTATGTCAAAAGTCTGGTGTGTAAAATGTAATATTAGACTAAAATCTTATACGAAAAATGTTCATCAGAGTCCATCTCCTGTTAGTTTATACTAATTTATTTTAGCTCGATTGTGAAGAAAGCTTTAGCTTATTGAGTCTCTCTCGAGTCTACTTCCTGGAAAAACCAGTACTCGTGGCATATGAGGGAGTACGGTCGTAACCCCAGTGGGGTGTTGTCCTAGAGCTTGTCACTTAAGACACTCTGATTTTCAGCATGCCTCATTTTGTTATGCAGTAAAATTTGATATTTTTTCATATTACTATCATATGATATAAGGTATCAAAATGAGTTTCAATCATGTAGATAAGTTAAAAAAATATGCAAACATTATTTTCTTTATACATACATGTAGACTCTTGTCACTGCGTCAAAAACAGTTCATAGGCTAAGAGTTAAGAACAAAAGGTTATTTGAAGTGCTTAAATTCGGCAATCTTTCATACATTTCTCTTAACTTTCTAATGTCAGCTGGTCCAGCAATTGTCTTCATATTGTAGAAATGGTTAATTAAAGATTTCAATTGTTGCAAAATATGACCCCGGGTTAGGCTATATTTTAGAAGTTGTCAACACATAACATTTAAATGTGGCATTTTATGCTACAGGTTTGCATTTCGTACATTTAGCAGTCTAATTACCAGATTAATATGATTTTTTTTTCATTGGTTGCAATTGTACTTTAGGTAATGAAAACTATGCGTTTCCTCGAAAAGTCAAAACGTAGACTAGCTAGAACTTCATTTGCCAAATCTTCAAAGATTTTATCTTTTTTACTGTAAAAGATATCAAAATACACTGCAATTTTTACCCAAAACAAGAGGGCCAAAATGACCCTATATCGTTCACCTGGCTACCATTGGCTATAATACAAAGTCATCAATAGCAGAAAGGGTCAATTTTGACCTGGGGGACATGATTTAAACATTCTTGGAAGATGTCAACTAGGCAATGATACATGCCAAATATCTAAGCACTAGGCCTTGTGGTTTTAGAGAAGAAGATCTTTAAAGTTTTTCCTACATAAGCCTATATAACAAGAGGCCCAAAAGGGCCAGTTTCGCTCTACTGGTCTGTCTGACTGGATTGTTTCGAGTAAGTTTTGTGAAAATCTTTTGCAATGTTACAAAGGTAAAGCTAACAGAGTTCACTGTGACCTTGACCCACTGACCCCCAAAAACACTAGGGATCATCTACTCAGTAAGATCAATCATACTATAACGTTTACAGAATGTGGGCGATATAGATCTCATGATATTGAGTGGAAAAGATTTTCAAAGTTCGGGTCACTGTGACCTCGACTTTAAACCCACTGACCCCAAAAAACTATAGGGATCATCTACTCATTAAGACCAATCATCCTATGAAGTTTGAAGAATGGGTCTAATAAATCTCAGCAAAAAATATTTCCAAAGTTCAGGTCACTGTGACCTTGACCTTCGACCCATTAATCCAAAAACCAATAGGGATCATCTACATGTTACAGGCAATGTTCTGAGCAAGTTTGATGAAAGTTAAAAGAACATTTTGACCCATAGAGCGTTATTAAGGAAATTCTAAAGGAAATCACTTTGACCTTTGACCCACTGTCCACAAAATGATAGGTATCATGTAGTTCGGGTCACTGTGACCTCAAATTTAAACCCACTGACCCCAAAAAACTATAGGGATCATCTACTCATTAAGACCAATCATCCTATGAAGTTTGAAGAATGGGTCTAATAAATCTCAGCAAAAAATATTTCCAAAGTTCAGATAAATGTGACCTTGACCTTGGACCCATTAATCCAAAAACCAATAGGGATCATCTACATGTTACAGGCAATGTTCTGAGCAAGTTTGATGAAAGTTGAAAGAACACTTTGACCCATAGAGCGTTATTAAGGAAATTCTAAAGGAAATCACTTTGACCTTGACCTTTGACCCACTGTCCACAAAATGATAGGTATCATGTACAAACTGAAGGGAACTTCGGATCAAGTTTGATATAATTTGAATGAAAACTGCGACCTTGAGTGTTATCAAGGAAAATCTAATGGAGGTCACTGTGACCTTGACCTTTGACCAACTGACCCCAAAATCAATAGGGATCATCTACTTATTGCAGGGAATCTTATGAGCTAGTTAGATGAAAGTTGAATGAAAATTGTGACCTGTAGAGTGCTATCAAGGAATTGCTATCTGAGGTCACTGTGACCTTGACCTTTGACTAACCCTTAAAACAATTGAGAATATCTACAAGTTGCAAGGATCCTTATCAGCAAGTTTCATCAAAGCCAAATAAATATTTTGATCTGTAGAGTGCCATCAAGGAAAAGTTTACGTACAGACGGACAACAGACAAACCATCATGGCATAAGCTCCACTGGACTTCGTCCAGTAGAGCTTAAAACAAGTGATCCTCGGGCATGGTCAATTTTGACCTGGGGGTCATAATTTGAACAATCTTGTGGTTTTCTTCCTTTGGCACTAATTTATTACAAGCTTTTGAACAAAAAAGGAGGTTGGCATCTCCTAATAAAACTCTTCTATTTAGACACGAAAACAAACATTCACAGCATCAAGGGAGAGATGCTGGTCACAAGCAGACTGGTGAGCACAACTGACCTATTATTTCACTTAACATAGGTAAACTTAAGAAATACTCTTCTCTGAAACCACATGGCATGGAGCTTAGATATTTAGCATGGCATTGTCTAGTGCACCTCTACTAAGATTATTCAAATAATGACCCCTGTGTCAAAATTGACCTTGCCCAGGGGTCTCTTGATTTTACATAGGCTTATATAGGAAAAACTTTAAAAACCTTTATTTCTGAAACCACAAGGCCCAGAACTTAGATATTTGGCATGTACCATTTCCTAGTTAACATTTTCCAAGAATGTTCAAATCATACCCTTCCCCCCCCCCCACCGGTCAAAATTGACACTTTCTGCTATTTATGACCTTGTATGATAGCCAATGAGCCAATGGTAGGCAGGTCTTGGCCCTCTTGTATGTACTTATCGATTTCAAAAGCAAAGTTTTTGTTACAAATAAAAGACATTTCTGTCTGCAAGACATTTTTCTTGGTAAAATAAGAGCTACCTATAAATGTAATTCTGGGACTGTGACCCTGGGACTTTAACCGTTTTATGAAGGTCCAAGCAATTTTATGATTATTATTCTGCTTGGGGAAGTCAAATATGTGAATTGTTTCATGCTATATGTATACAGATAGTATTGAAAATCTGAAAAAGTGCATGATTGTATAAACTGAATTAAAATAGAGAAAATAAACACAAGACTCCATTTTTTTATGTACATGTATTTCATTTTACCATAATTCAACAATAAATCAATAAACAATCAGATATTTGTGTGTGTTATCTTCTTTTCCCACCCCTTTTCTGGTGTGTGGATCCTTTCTTCCTCCGTAAATTCTTGTGTTTGGATTTATAATTCTAAAATATACAGAAAACAATCATATGAAATCTATAGTTTAAAATGATGAGCAAGGGGGAAGTATTTAGACTCTAAATTTAAAAGTAAAGTATTTAATACACTAGATAACTAGTTACATATAATACAGAACAGTGTAAATTGTTAACATGTCCAACAGGTACATAATATATATATGTATGTCTAATTATTTACTCAGCCATCTCTTACATCCACCGACCTTTAAAAGCATGACAAGGACAGGAGTTTTGCATTCCTCCCTTCAAAGTTTGGGTACAGACCTGTCAGTCAATTATTTTTTTGGAGTTAAATGTTCATTCAATATTTCAGTGAATTTATGTAAAGACAAGCAGCATCCTGGAGGGAACTAGAACTAATCTCTTTTCTCCATAAGTAAACTGCCAACTTTCTCACAATGAGAGTGTGGCTAATATCCATGACCCTCAATTTGTGTGTCACATGGTAAATATAATGTAAAGACTTTTTATTCATACTGCTATCAGATGACGTCTCTTCTCAAACCAGTCTGCATTCATCATATCAGTACCCTGTTTGTTTGGTACACCATCTGAAATGTTCAAATTGATAAAAAAAATCAACACTTTTAGAGCACAACTCTAAACTATCTAAACTAACTCACAACTATTTTTATGCATAATGTGCGGAGAAATTATCTTATAACAACATCTTGAACCAAATGCCATCTAGGTAAATCCCATCCAAGAGACTAATATGTTTGTTTGGTTTTCAATCTGTTTTCATCAGTTTATAATTACTATATAGGCTGTCTAAAGGTCAAGGTTAATATAAATGACCTATGCTAATATTTATCTTATAACTCTACTGTTGACTGATGCTCGGTTTATATCCTATTAGTTTGTCATGCTTGGTGCGATAATGTGCTCAAAATATTTTGTTCATTTAAAGTTATATTACCCTTGTTTTATTTAAAAGTTTAATGGTCATTTTGAACAGTAATATCACTTTAAATATTCAGTTCCTAAATGTTTTGGGATGATTTTTACCTAATATTAAATGGTTTCAACCATCCTTATCAAGGGTATATATATTTTGGTGGTTATATTGTTACCTTTCAGCCTCTCATCATTCTTTGTAAAAAAGAATGACGCTGGATGTTTGACAACTGTTTCGGGTTTCCCGGTTTGTTCTGTTGTATCCATCTTGTCTTCCCTACAATATACAGTGGTTTCATTGTTAGTTCATACTTAAATGTATCTATACAGTGGTTTCATTGTTAATACATGCATCTATACAGTGGTTTCATTGTTGATTCATACTTGCATGTATCTATACAGTGGTTTCATTGTTAATACATGCATCTTTACAGTGGTTTCATTGTTGATTCATACTTGCATGTATCTATACAGTGGTTTCATTGTTAATACATGCATCTTTACAGTGGTTTCATTGTTGATTCATACTTGCATGTATCTATTCAGTGGTTTCATTGTTAATACATGCATCTATACAGTGGTTTCATTGTTGATTCATACTTGCATGTATCTATACAGTGGTTTCATTGCTAATACATGCATCTATACAGTGGTTTCATTGCTGATTCATACTTGCATGTATCTATACAGTGGTTTCATTGTTAATACATGCATCTATACAGTGGTTTCATTGTTGATTCATACTTGCATGTATCTATACAGTGGTTTCATTGTTAATTCATACTAATGCATGTATCTATACAGTGGTTTCATTGTTAATTCATAATAATGCATGTATCTATACAGTGGTTTCATTGTTGATTCATACTTGCATGTATCTATACAGTGGTTTCATTGTTAATCCATAATAATGCATGCATCTATACAGTGGTTTCATTGTTGATTCATACTTGCATGTATCTATACAGTGGTTTCATTGTTAATTCATAATAATGCATGTATCTATACAGTGGTTTCATTGTTAAAGTGACATTATGCACATTTTTTTCAAGTAAAAATCCAGCTGAAAATGGTGTGTGTACAAAAGTGTAGAGGAAATAATAACTTTTAACCCAATACACCAAACTCTTCCCGCTACCAGTATGAAAAAATAACTTTCAAAATATTGAATTTCTTATTTGACTGGGAGAGTCAATTTAAGAAAAGAACAACTGCATGCAGGAGTTGCTTCCCTTCCACTGCCGAAATCTCTACCAACATCAACAACGACACATTCAACTATTATTTTATCAGTCCGATTTTTTTATATCCAAAGCACCAACTTCAAATACTAATGCGGCATAATCATTAATTTAACACATTTAAATGCACAGCAACCAAAAATTGCTTTTATAAAACTGTCACCAAAAATACATTTTGTGCAGTAATATGCGCATAATGTCACTTTAATTCATACTAATGCATGTATCTATACAGCTTTAAAGTCATTCATACATGTATCCAACAATAAG
Organism: Saxidomus purpurata; assembly: GCA_022818135.1. Taxonomy (NCBI): domain Eukaryota; kingdom Metazoa; phylum Mollusca; class Bivalvia; order Venerida; family Veneridae; genus Saxidomus; species Saxidomus purpurata. The sequence goes on along the minus strand of JAFMSR010000011.1, from coordinate 11,610,353 downwards.
TTTTAGTAATGCTGAACTGTTGGGCATTTTCTTCTAGTAATACATGTACAGACTTTTACTTAACTAATTTAATTTGTATCTACGAGTGCTATTGACAAATAAGTGTGATTGCAGTGCAGCCTGTATTAAGCTAACACTCAACACATACACCAAAAGTGATCACTATAAGACAGGCGTATTCCAGTTAAAAATTGCTGCTTAAACCCTTACTAACCTGAATTTCTTGAATGGACTTCTCCTGCTTTCAATTTAGAATGCACCACAAACAGTTTGAAGGGGTGCTCACAAGAGATTTACTGACTGAATTGGGATCAAAGCAGTTGATGAATGGAAGGAAGTGCACACTGATCATGATCTGCACTGGTTGCAAAGGCCACAGTATTTTGAAATCAACATGGGTATAAGGGCTGAGGTAGAACAATACAGACTGTCTACATCTTTCAATTTGTGGGACTGCATCACCGACAGTCAAAAGGGATGCTCATTAGAAATTTATTGACTGAATAGGGACTGAATATTGATCAGAGCAGACCATGAATGTATGGAAGGACTGGCTGATCATGATTTGCACTGGTCTCAAAGAACATTTTGACATCATCATTGTTCAAGAGTTAAAATAGAACAATATTGGCTGTCTACATATCATGTGACTGATTAGTCAAGGTTACCATTAACACAAGTTTCACTGTATATAAGAAACCTATACAGCTGAAAGAATTTAATAGCTATTGCAATGTTTCACACTAAGAGTAAAAGGGACCACTTATGTGTAATTAAAAGATATACTTATTTGTTTGTACATATGTCATATTTCAGGGATGCAAGGTTACTGACATTACAAGTATTTTATATTATTATGTTCTGACTTGTTAGTTATACATACAAGAAGGTCAAGATGGCTTCATGGCAACATGTACCACTGGCTATAATACAGCTTAACAATCGTAACACAGGATGAGTCAATTTTGACCTACGGGTCTTGATTTTAATAATCGTGGTTGAGGTCCACAAGGCAATGATACATGCAAAATATCTAAGCCTTAGGCCTTGTGGTTGTAGAGACGATTTTTAAAAAGTTTATCCTATATAAGCCTATGTAAAATCAAGTGACCCCTGGGCGGAATCAATTTTGACCTGGAAGAAGATTTTTTATTATTTCCTTTTTGTTGCCATATTTACTAGAGTTCTACATGGAATGAAATTCTTCAAACAGCTTTGATTGAACTTCATGCATGTATGACCGGAGTGGTTTTCTTCCATGGGAATTAGCTCATACATTATATATATAACTCAAGTCCAAGTTCTGTTTTAGATAATCTATTTTCTTTACACAATTTCTATGTCCACAACAAAAATCCAAACATTAACTTCCTAGAACTTGACTTCATTGAAACTAAAACCTTACTGCCTAAAACCTAAACCTCAACTAAACTTAACTGAACTGTAACTTAACTCTCACTGTCCTTAATTCTCACTCCTTAACTGACCTGACTCCCTCTCTCCCTCTCTTTTCTTCCACTTTTTCCCGCCAAAACTTTCTCACATTCATTCACGCCTTCTTCATACTTTCAACCAATCATATCACACACTCATACAGATAAACATGCCAATCTTAATGATTCTTAGATTTACTGAAATGCTTATGTAAAGATACTGATGTTAATTAGCACCATACTGTAAATAATTAGAGTTACTAATATTGACTAGGTGTTCTTTTAACCTGTATACCAAAACTAATTAACATATGGAATATCAGATGTAGTAGTAAAATATCAAAGACATGTTATACCATCATTTGCATAATTATTACAACCATTTTCATAATCAGGCTACACATGGAACATCCCTGCCAAGTTTCATCAACTTTGGTCCAGTGGTTTTAAAAAAGATGTTGTTTGAAGGAAATGCTTGATCGACGGACGACAAAAGCCGGATGATGAGTGATCCCAATAGCTCACCCTGGCACTTTGAGCTTATAACACAGTACTAAAATGGGTTTTATATCCCTTTATACTTGAGTAGTTTAAATCTTGATACAACTATTTGTTAGCTGCATATTGTTTAGATACATATATTTCAGATCAAATGATCTAAAGCTAACTTGAGGAAATAACACTTCGGCAGTCATGTTTGTTATCATAGAATAGAATATCATATCATATAAGACCAAAGGTATCGTGCACATAAACTTTGTGACCTTGTTAAAGTGACATTATGCGCATATTACTGCACAAAGTGTATTTTTGGTGACAGTTTTATAAAAGCAATTTTTGGTTGCTGTGCATTTAAATGTGTTAAATTAATGATTATGCCGCATTAGTATTTGAAGTTGGTGCTTAAAATATAAAAAAATCTCACTGATAAAATGATAGTTGAATGTGTCGTTGCTGATGTTGGTAGAGATTTCGGCAGTGGAAGGGAAGCAACTCCTGCATGCAGTTGTTCTTTTCTTAAATTAACTCTCCCAGTCAAATAAGAAAATCAATATTTTGAAAGTTATTTTTTCATACTGGTAGCGGGAAGAGTTTGGTGTATTGGGTTTAAAAGTTATTATTTCCTCTACACTTTTGTACACACACCATTTTCAGCTGGATTTTTACTTGAAAAAATGTGCATAATGTCACTTTAAGTAATGGTTCCAAAGATGGTAACCAAATAAGAAAGCTTATAATGCTAATTTGGTGAAATTTTGACAATTCAAGGGCCTGAATGATAAATACAGAGTGGATGGGATAATCTGGCAATTCATCAAACTATATCTACTGCTGAACTTCATACCAGTTCTTGTACAAAATGCCATTCATTTTAAAACAAGAGGCAGTCAGAGACGGCCATTTATTATGCAACTGCCATGACAATGACCAGTCTGATATTTTTGGATATTGCAACATCTAATATCACATGACAGTGTTATTATGACACTCCGACCTGATATCACGTTTTAGGCCCTGCCCACTTCAAACGTTTTTTTATCAAATCAGATCCAGGTTATTGTAATATGCAGTTTAAATTCAGTTTTCAGTAGTTACGGCTACTTGGATATAACAGTAAGTCTGTTGATTATTTCAATGTTCAGCTATCAGTCTGTAAGTCCCCAGTAAAGCTCAGCGTTAAAGGTACTTGATTTAAATACTGATGACTTCATAACAATGATGTAAAACGCTTATTTTACTTCTTCGTTTTGGTGTAGGAAGAAAAGGGAAAAACTTTGACAACAGTAACTGTTACAGAAAAAATAGAACTATCACTATCACTGAAGGTGATGAATACCACCCCCCCCCCCCCCACCCCACCCCAGACAACCCACTAACAGTATATAAAATTTATGTAATATTTGATGCTTTAATTATTGGACCTGCACAACTTCAGGCTTCTGTGAAGTATAATCAAATTCTGACCAGGGATTTTGGAGATTAAAAGCGCACAAGATTTCACAATCTCAAGCCCTTGTGACCTTTGACCTAGTGACCCACATCATTGACTTTGCACAACTAGGAATGGTGCTGGTATCATAAGATTCTGACGAGGGGTTTTCGAGATAAAGAGTCCACAAGAATTTACTATCTCAAGCCCCTGTGACCTTGACCTTTAACCAAGTGACCCAAAACATCGACCATGTACAACTAGGCTTTGTACCTATCACTTCTGTGAAGTATCATTAAAGTCTGACCAGGGGTTTTCGAGATTTAAAGCACACAAGGTTTTACTATCTCAAGCCCCTGTGACCCTTGACCTAGTGACCCGAAAAATAGACGATGCACAACTAGGCTTTGTACTTATCACTTCTGTGAAGTATCATTAATTTACGCACAAGATTTTACTATCTCAAGCCTTTGTGACCTTTGACCTCGTGACACTAAACAGTAGCAATCATCTACTCAGTAAGACCAATCATCCAATGAAGTTTGAAGACTGTTCTTGATACAATGATGTAAGACTTGAAAAAAAAGATGATTATAAAAACGCAGAAATGTTTAATTATGTTTATCACTTTTGCATATGCTTCAATCAATAAATGTTATCCTTATGTGTTTTCATTTTATTCCAGTTTTCAACTTCCCTTTAAAGGTTAACTTAGTTAATATTTGAGTAAACTTACTCCGTACATCAAATCCTCACTAAACCGGAATCCTCACTAAACCGGAAATTTTGCCCAGTCCGGACCTTGTCCGGTTTAGTGAGTTTCTACTGTAATTATATCTAAAAATATTGAGCCAAAATGATTTTGAAAGTCATGGTCACTGTGAAATGACCTTTGACCCACTGAACCCAAAACAGTTTAAATAATCTTTAGGTTGCATAATCCCTTGGGGGATTTTGCTGGTTATGGTCAGATACTACAATTGTTTCCCTATTGACTTACATCATAAATCTAGTCAAAAGGTGACCCTGTATCATACCCCCTATAGAGTGTTGACCAATGAAATTGCTTTTTTCGAACAGATTAGTCTCTCAGACACCAGAAAATGCTGTTTTTATATGGGCTTAACCAACCCAGTTTTTCACAATTTGGCAAAGGAGACAACCACCCCACTCAGTCAGGTGAAATTTACACCTATGTACAATAAGGCGATTTCAGTGTTATTTATTATGATAACCTGTCCTAAAATATTCATTCGCATGCAGAAGACATTGCATTTTATTTTTCAAATAAGTATTTTTCATTTGTAAACACAACCTTTTCTACCAATCAGATAATGTCTCATTTAATCTTACAGGTTTCACAACTACAGGCTTGGTACCACTCGGTCCTTAGAGGTTACATTAAATTCTGGCACAATGTGCAAGATTCATTGTGTCTACAAACAGACGGATGGACAAGCTGAATCCATTATACATTGCTGTTGTGGAGTTTATAAGGTTTGCTATGAGGTTTGTTCACAAGGAATAGTAGATTGATACAATATTAATCAAAAATCCTTCCATGGATAACAAAGTAACAGCCCTGACAAACATGTACAGACACATATATTTGCACTAGGTTAAACATCAAAGCGCGATGAAATTAGAACAGAAAAAAATTAATGTTTTAAAATCATTTGACCTTGTTTACATTTTTTATTATGCTTTCATTCTAAACTCCTTGGTGGGCCAATAACAGACCATATACCAACTGTATTACCCTAATTCTAAATGAAAGTTTTGTGTTTTATCTCCTGACCTGTATCTTTTACTGACAATTTTTGTCCCAAATTGTTTGGTAACTGTTTACATGAGGATCAGTATACATTGTACATTATCTTAAATGATTTTGAATGCGCTATCTCATTGTAAAATCACCTTGGTGTCGAGAAAAAACAAACCGAGGTTCAGATTGAAAAATTATTCTGTAATTGAACCTAAAACAGAAAGAACAACCGCAAAAGGGAGAAAGGAAGGAAATCTTTCACTGTAAGTGGACTGCTTTATGTTTCAGCCATTTAATCTTCTATCTGAATCTGTAATGAATGTACAAAGTCTGAAATTTACCTGTGTTAACTTCAGTGGGTGGGGACATTGTTAACTAATTTTACAGACTCGTATCTTCTTTAATACTGTAGTTAAAAGAAAGAATGGATAATATAATTAAATCAAATTAAGCATTTAAATTATCAATTATCAGTTTAGACTAGACAAAAAGGTATCCATTAACAGTTTAAATCTACTTGTAGATTTAAAATACTTAAAAATATTATTTAACAACAACATCGCTACTTCTTTATTTTGATTGTGTAAAATATTTCACTGACATTAGATTTCTTTCTCAGATATTTATTGGATAATATACAATTTTCATGTATCATTTTCTTTCATTGGTTACGATCAGCTTTTTTAGTAAAGTTGACAAAAGTTTCAGGCCAGTTGTCAGTTCTGTTTTCATGCGTCAAATCAATTTAAAAAAAATATTGTAATATGCATTACTCTTTGTTCTTTCTGATGCAAGGCGTTAATTAATTATAACTTTACAAATAAAATGTTCATCATAAATCATCAATAAAACTGATTTCTGTATACAATATCCAGTATGAAACATGGTTATGCATCATCAGGGCACAGTACAAAATTAAGAATGGACAGCATGGATAATTTTTACGTTACTAAGCAGCGTTGGCTACTGGTTACACCTGGCAGCCTTGTCAAACTCAAATGGGAAAGAACTCAGTGCACAGTTTAGTAAATTTGACGATGTTCTATGTGCACTGAACTTTGCACAGACAACTTAATTTATATCGAGTTTCATTTTCATAACCTTTCTTAACAAGATCCTGCTTTACAGTAAACAAATTGTGCATTGTGAGGCTATCATTTCTTGACATGTTAAAAAATTAAACATGATCAGATGTTATGTGCAAGTCCCACATCCTTACATTGAATGTCAAGGTCACACTCAGAGGTCAAATGTTATAGAATCCTGTATATATGCACAATGTTCATGTCTGGATTGTTACTCTGTTATAACTTGAAGGATTTAAGAAAGAATTGGAACAAATAGTACATGGAGATAAAGTGCCCTGTGCCCTGTGCAAGTACCTGGTCCACTCCTTGAAGGTCAATGTCACAGACTGTGAGACATCACTTTAGGAGCTTGGTCACTTATGATGGACAGCTTGTTCCTGTTTGATGCACTTTGTGCCAAATACAACATGTAAGCTAAAAATGAATATACTGGCCATTATTTGAGCCATGGACACTAGGAAGCTAACTCACTTGCAATATTCTAGACAATCCTTTCATTTTTTCTGAAACACTTATAGACATGAAACAAAAACATTTCATACATCATACCAATTTTACAGTGCATTTATTTCTCAAGAAATGCCCTTCAGCAAACAGAAAGTATTTACTAAAACATTACGTAACGATTTTCTTATATTTAGTCAAGTGCTAATGTACACACATATAAGATTTCTATTTTTGGGCACATTAATCATCATAGTGTTCCGTGGTAGCAATTAAATTTTGTTGAACTACTGAAATAAATGGGAAACTTTTGATTTTTCAATCATACTCGTCGCCAACTTCTCAATTTTGACATGTACCAAGCTACCCTGTAACCAATATCCAATGCTGCTCTTTTGATTATACGGGAGACACTCAAAATCCCCTTAGTCATAATCCCCTTGGTCCAAAAATGGCATAGTAGTCAGAATCCCCTTGATGAATTTTACAAGGTATTCATAATCCCCTTGATGAAATTTACAAGGTGTTCAAAATACCCTTGATCAATTTGACAGAGTAGTCATAATCCCCTCAATTGGGTGGCTATAATCCCCTTACTCAATTTCTTTTTTACTTCACTTTGATTACTATGGTCTTTGTTATTATGAGACAGCAATGGTGTTGAGTAGGGAAATTAGCACATTTTTATGAGAAAGAAGTGTGAATAATTTTAGTTATTTTCAATGATTTACCATTGTGAAGTTAATGTAGAGACAAATAAAACAATTAAGTAATACTTCACTTTGATTACTGTGGTCTTTGTTATTATAAGACAGCAAAGGTGTTGAGTAGGGAAATTAGCACAGTTTTATGAGTAAGGTAAAACTAGAGACAATAAAGCTTTTCCACTTAAAAAGTGCAACAATGATTTCAAAAGTTGTTTACATATGCAAGTAAAAAGGCAGCACAAAATTTGTTAAAATCACAATATTTTATTACAAAGTTTTTAGCACCATTCTGTCATATGACAATCCACACAATTTATTAGCTGAAACCAATGAGTTATATTCTCATTTTGCCGCTCTGTTTTCAATAATTGTATATAACTGCAAGTGGGAAATGGTTGATATTCCTCCAAAAAATGTAAACATGCAGCACATAGTTTGTTGAAATCACAATATGTACATATCATACTGTTTTTAGCACATTTTCAAACACAGTCTACTCACTGGAAACAATTGAGTTTATTTAATTCTTATAACACGTCCAATCACTGACAAAAAATCTTCAAGTGACTTAACTCCTGTGTTACATTGAAGGCATAGGACTTTCAAGTTTTGTTGATGTGCCTTCGTGGCTTTCTTCACCCGTTTCTGCGGCGGTTCACCAAGTTTGCAGCGCAGAATGTCAGCTGCCACCATAATTGCATCCTATCTAATAAACTCAATGACAGTCCAAAGAGAAGGGTTAGTATGTCCAACAAGATGTTTGAAGGCGTTGTTCCAGGACTCACACTGGTTATTAGTTCTGTCTTGGTCTTCAATTGTTGCTTAAAAGACATTCCAAACTTCTGGAGGAAAGCGAGGAGCTGAACGGCAGAATCTCATAGTCCCGTTTGCTGTTACAACTGCACAAAACGCACCATTTACACAATTTGAGTCTAAATACTCTATGAGGCACTGTAAGTTATTAGTAGCTTCTTCACAGAGTATTGCCATGCCATCTTTCACATCGTTGGATGGCAGGAATACCAGGCCATCAAGCTTTGCACACAATGTTTTCACTTTATAATCTGTTTTTATATACATTGTATATACAAATTGTATAAATGTCTCCCATAAAGTATATGTACAAGGGGATTTTGAATTCATCAAGGGGATTATGACTACTCTGTCAAATTGATCAAGGGTATTTTGAACACCTTGTAAATTTCATCAAGGGGATTATGAATACCTTGTAAAATTCATCAAGGGGATTCTGACTACTATGTCATTTTTTAACCAAGGGGATTATGACTAAGGGGATTTTGAAGTACACTCGATTATACACTGTGATGGGGGCTGTGCTTGTTGAAAAGGCCTAGAACCTATTTTCACTTTACAAAAATGTACCACAATACAACAACTCTAATCTTACTTCCTGAATCTTTCAGGTAAAATGGCTGTACCTGGGAAAAAGGCACAACAGCAATTTTCAGCATCAATATCTCTGGCATCAGATGAAGACCTCAAAGTGTACTGCATACCTTGTGACAGAGCAGGTCCAAGACTGCCAGCATTTGGCTTTTGCCAGGACTGTGATGAACACCTCTGTCAGAACTGTTTCAATCATCACAAGAAAGCAACACTCTTAATGCATCATTTTCTACTTGATAAAGGGGCCATGCCTAAAACAATAAAGCACTCTTCAAAGTCAGCTCATGTCAGAAAGCCTGATGATTTGACACAACCCTGCCTTAAACACAAGAAGAAAATGATTGAGTTTTACTGCCAGGACCATCATGTACTTCTTTGCAGTGTTTGTGTGACTTTAGAACATACCCCCAAATCCTGCCTTGTCGACTACATACCTGATATATCTGGACAAGTTGTGGACAGCCAGGAGTTCAAAGATATCCTTAAACATATGGATGCCATCATACATCACTGCCAGAAAGTAAAAACAGAATGCAAGAAAGTTACAGAAAAATCTAACGCTTCCTTGAGTGAAGTCCTAAAAGCAATAAAGAAGTACAGACAAGAAATAAACAAGCGTATAGATGAGTTAGAGAATGAGGTTGAGAAAAAAGCCAAAGATCTCTGCCAGCAGAATAACCAGAGATTGCAGACAGTTGAAACAATATGTGATGATGTCACCAAATCTGTTAAGGCATTAACTGACAATATCAAACAAGACAATACAAGTAAGAAAGCCGATAAGCTTTTCATAGGACTTAAAACTGCAGAGGTCGAGATTACAGACCATGAAACCTGCATCAATGACATTACAACATCTGCAAACGATAATGCGTATCACTTTAAACCAAATCAAGCCATTTCAACTGTCCTCCAAAATGAGACATATCTTGGCACTCTAGAAGAGAAAATCCTCTCTACATCACTACAGAAGCTTAATATACATGTACAAAAACCTCCAACTGCACAGAAAACACAAAGTCCAACAAAGCTGCTTTCAGCTAAAAGCAAAACGTACAAATTTTCACATCAAGATGAAATATGTGTGAAGACAAGAAATGATAAGAAAAGGAGGTGCTGGATTACAGGCATGACTCTACTTAATCCAGATCAATTAGTTGTTGTTGATGGCAATAACAAGTCTGTCAAACTAGTTGATGTTAACAGTAAAACAGTCAGTTCAGAAGTAACTCTGTCTTCAGAACCCTATGATATTGCTTCAGTAACCAACAATCAGCTTGCTGTCACTCTGCTACATGAGAAACAGATCCAGTTCCTGTCTGTGTCCTCCAACAAACTCTCAAAGGCTCACAGTTTGAAGGCTGATGGACTCTGTCGTGGAATAAGCTATTACCAGAATAAACTTGTTTTGTCATACACACTACCTGTAAAACTTGAGATCTTGGACATGAAAGGAACAGTACTCAAAAAAGTTACAACAAATGCAAGTGGTATCAATATCTTTAGTAACCCATGGTATGTTCAAGTCAACAGTAATTATATCTATGTATCAGACAGGGATACTAACAAGGTTACAATGTTAAACTGGCAAGGTAGAGTGATGGGAAGCTATGGAGGTTTTGGAGGCTGTAGAGGTTTTGCAGAGTCTGCTGATGGGACTGTGTTTGTGTGTGACAAGAACAAGAACAGTATTACTGAGATATCAGGTGACTGTAGCACAGTGAAAGTAGTGATACAGGATGTAAAGCAGCCACAAGCTATGTGTTGGTGTGATGAAAGTCACAAGCTCTATATCAGTAGAGACAATGGGTCAGAAGATGATAACATCATTCAGGTCTACAATAAATCAGTGTGACGGTCATTGAGAAGTATGTTATAACCTATGACATGTGCAGTGTGTTGCTATGGAGATGGTCACATGGTTTCAATACTTAGTTGTTCAGATACAGACCGTGAAAACATCCTCTTTTTCTTTTAACAGATTGTTGCTATAAAGAAGAAAATCAGAATACTGTTGAAACTGTAAAATATTTATTGTTCTTATTTTGTGACATAGAATTTCCGTAATTTGTCAGATAGTGTCTCTGTGTGTGATTGTGACAATATTTAAAAAAATAAAAAAACAATTACTTCATTACAACAGTTTTTTCATTATCTTCTCTTCAAATGGTGGTATTGTCCAACAATTTATCCTGATCCTGACCTTTATGCATGAATATATTATTCAGTGATTGCGCTAAATAAACCAACTTTCGTGAGCATATCGTGCATAAGCACCTTACAATTACTGACATCCTTATGACCCGGCAGTTTACAGTTGTTGCGTTAATAAACAACAACTAGAGATGTATTGACTGCCGTAGCTAAATGGTTAGCACACAGAAATTCACAGGTTTGAAGCACGTAAACTGATTAAATTTTTCATAATTTTTATCTGGTACTAGTATGTAAAAGGAATGCAGTCGAAAGCAGAATGCACAGGCATCATTTGGTTTGTGTTTCGTTTTAATAAACTGTGATAAGTTAAACAAGAGGGCCATGATGGCCCTATATTGCTCACCTGAATACAAGTCATTTTGCTTGATAGGTGAGGTCAATTTAGACCCAAGAGGCAAAGTAGGTGGAAGACCACTAGACAATGTTACAGACCAGGTTTTCTTATACAAGTAACCCCTGGGGGGGCCAATATTGACCCCAGGGGTATGATTTGAACTAACTTTGAAGAAGTCTGCTAGGCAATGCTACATGCTAAATATCTAAGCTCTAGACCCTGTGGTTTCAGAGAAATTTTTTAAAGTTTTTCCAATATAAGCCTATGTAAAACCAAGTGACCCCCGCCCCCAACCCAGATGGGATCAATTTTGAACCGGGTGTCATAATTTGAACAATCTTAGTAGAGGTCTAATAGTCAATGCCACATGCTAAATATCTAAGTTCTAGGCCTTGTGGTTTCAGAGAAGATTATTTAAGTTTTTCCTATTTGTTGCCATAGCAACCAGATTTCTGCATGGAATGGAATTCTTTGACTAACTTTGATAGAGCTTCATGCGAGGTACATCCCTGCAAAGTTTCATCGACATCGACCTAGTGGTTTCAGAGGAGATGTTGTTTAATGGAAATGGTGGCCGGACGGCCGACCTTATAAAAGGGCATTTGTTTGGTACTATCCCATTGCTTCCCATTATAAGAAGATACCCATCAGCGCACTATATACAACAAGTGCCCATTTTGTGTTGCCTTTTCGGTCAATCCATCACACAAACTTAACTTTGACTATAAGTTTGCTATTTGTTAAGATTTCTTCATCGAACTTCCAAATTGTATTGCTTATGACAAAAGTGTCATGATCATGCCAAAATTTCTATGTCAAGGTCATATTTAACAGAGTTATGTCCCTTTTTATACTTAGAGTTTTGCTATAACTTTGCCAATTTTTAAAGTGACATCCAGCTGAAAATGGTGTGTGTACAAAAGTGTAGAGAAAATAATAACTTTTAACTCTGGTTCCTATATAAACCTATGCGGAATCAAGTGTCCCCCCTCCTTCTCCCGGGAAGGGTTAATTTTGTCCCAGGGTCATGATTTGAACAATCTTGGTAAAGGTCCACAAGGCAATGTTACATGCTAAATATCTCGGCTCTAGGCCTTGTGGTTTCATAGAAGAAGATTTTTAAAGTTTTTCCTGTATAAGCCTTTGTAAAATTAAGTGACCCCCTGGAGGTGTCAGTTTTGACATGGGGGTCATAATTTGAACAATATTGGTAGAGGTCCACTAGGCATTTCTACATGTAAAATATCTTATCTCTATGCCTTTCGGTTTCAGAGAAAAACATATTTTAAAGTTTCTTTCTATATAAGCCTATGTAAAACTAAGTGACCCCCCCCCCCCCCATTCCCAGGTGGGGTCAATTTGACACAGAGTCATAATTTAACCAATCTTTATAGAAGTCCACTAGACAATGCCACATGCTGAATATCTACGCTCTAGACCATGTTGTTTCAGAGTAGAAGAATTTTTAACCAGTGTTTTGCATGGAATGGAATTCTATGAAAAATTTTGGTAGAGCTTCATGCAAGGAACATCCCTGCAAAGTTGCATCAACATTGGGCAAGTGGTTTTAGAGGAGATTTCGTTTGAAGGAAATTGTGGATGGACGACATACAATGAACCCCGGGCGGTGAGTGATACTAATACAGTTGACTCTCGTTATCTCAAATTTTAAGGGACCAGACCTTTTACTTCGAGATAAACGAAGTTTCAGGTAAGAGGAGGGGCTTTTAGTTGTTGTTATTTTGGACTTATATGGACGTATATGGACGAATAGCGCACAAAATTCCCTGTTTTCAAGACAGACAACTATTTGTATTTATTTTATTGATGCAAAGTTTCCCTGAAACATTGGAACACAAATTCAATTTTAATTACTTTAACAAGTTGACAATACACTGGAATTTGATTGACAGGACCAAAAAATCCCTTCGACACATCCGGAGTCTCGATATGTCAAATTTTGTCTTAAAAGGAGTTAAAGTACAATGTACATAGATAAAGAAGGAAATTTGACGGGACTTTAGCATTTCTTCGAAATTCGAGGTAAGCGAGTTTGAGATACTGAGAGTCAACTGTAGCTCATCCTGCCACTCTATGCCAGGTGAGCTAAAAATAATAAAGGGATGTAACTCAATCATAAGCCAAGATAAAGATATGAATCTTGAACATTGCAATTTCCTGTCAATATTCTCTACTATTATACTAAATATAAAGTATATCTGTTGAACAATCCTACAAGCATAATTTCACAAGATAAAGGGAGATAATTCAAAAGGAGACAATATAGAGTTATGGTTATAAGACACTGCACTTCCTCTAAATATCTTCTTTCACTATGTTTAATATCAAGTAAATCTGTAACATAGTTTTGGAATAATGTTTGAGATAACTACGATTTCATAGAGGGAGATAATGAAACAAGAGGGCCAAAATCTGACCCAATGTGACAAAAATCCATCCCAAAACTACTGTTTACCTAGAAATGTTCGCAGGGCCCTTTTTTCGCTTTGTACCGACGTCGCACATTTACGTGACTACAAATGTTCACGTTCCATTGGAAACGCGAAATTCTTGAATAGTCAAAATAGCAAAACCCTTTTCCAATGCTTAATTTTAAATTTGAAGTTCACAACAAACGTTGTTTTACTACTAATCTTTTATATTATGTCACGGTACGACGATGATCTGTAATCACGCATGGAATTAATAAATTTGTATATGTATTTTCATTCTAAAGTAAGCATTCAAAACGTCATAAATTTCGATCAGATGAATATATCATATTGCAATCATACAATGTGGAAACTGGATAATAGATGCACAAGATAAGTTACACTCAATTTCATAAGTCTTATTTCCTTGAGACCGCCTTTAACTGCGGTCATTAAAACAATTTTTTGATTAAAAATTTATGATAATATCAATTGGATTGATAGCGGAAAGCATGATTTTCTCACTTGTATTGTCCGATATCAAACAATGCATTCATAGTCCAAATATTGGCTTTCCATTATTCACACTTTTTTCACCTTTCAAGTGGATGTAATCTCAGCTATTTGATACAGTAGACATTATTTGTTTTTGTACCGTTTAACAGCTGACTGTTTCCAAAATGCCTTACAATGTACAATATAGGAATTAAAACATACTGTGTTCAAATGTCAGCGAAGTGGTATACGATATACGTCCATCTGTCATCCATGGTTCCATTCGATACCTGTTTTTAGGTACAACCAATTGAAATAACTCTTCAAAATGGAGGCATGTCAAACTTGTAAACCGAACAATATTGCCAAGATTAGTAAATTGTCAAGTTAGAAATTTTTTTTACCTTGATGAAAAGATAGAAACTTTTGCGATTTCATCATGAGTGACGATTTTGCAACAACTTAAGTTCGCGGATCGACTGCGTCGCGAATTTCACTTACTTAAAAGGTGCGAAATAATTTCTAGGTTTACAGTATATTTCATAAACACAAACATTCTATTTAGACCTTGACAAGATAAACATTCAGACCAATTCACATGATGATGGGGTAAAAAATGGGCCTCCAGAGTGTAAAGAAGGTGTTTCATTTATTTATCTGTGTGACCCAGTTTTTAACCCCACTGACCTTGACTTAAAGTGACATTATGCGCATATTATATTGTTCTTTACCCAAGATAACCCTTATTCGAAATCAACCTAGATTTTATCGAGACAGCCATTCTGACAAAATTTTATGGAATTCCAGTAAAAAATGTAGACTCCTTTGCTTACACAAGATTTTTTCTATTATTTGACCAAGTGACCTAGTATTTGACCTCAGACAACCTGTCTACTCCTACTAGATTTCATTTAGATAATAATTCTGATGAAGTTTCATGAAGATTCAATGAAAGTTGCAACCTCTATTGCATACACACAAGGTTTTTCTATGATTTGACCTGGTGACCTAGTTTATAACTCCAGATGACCAATTTTCAAACCTAGATATTATGAAGGCGATCATTCTGACAAAATTTCATGAAGTTTCAGTGAAAAATACAGATTAAATTGCATACATAAGGTTTCTCTATGATTTGACTAGGTAACCTAGTTTCTGCCCTCAGATGACCCATATTCAAATTGGATCTAGATTTTATCCACATAATTATTCTGACCAAGTTTCTCAAAGATCCAATGAACAAGAGCTGTCCCTCACAAGTGACGAATGCCCCCGAAAGAGGTGCCTCACAGTCTGTGTCCTCTCCATGTGCTCAATAAATGTGCTATGTAATTTTAAAATCCTTCCATGCATGACAGAGTAATCATGCATACAGTATTCCATTACTTTAAACACTAAGTGTGACCTTGACCTTTGAGGTAGGGACTTGGGTCTTGCACGCGACACATCCGCTTGATGTGCTAGACATTTGTGCCAAGTTATTTTAAAATCCTTCAAAGCATAATAAAGTTATAGTCCGGACACAAATGTATGCATATATACAGGATTCCATTACCTATAAACTCTAAGTGTGACCTTGACCTTTGTGGTAGGGATGTGGGTCTTGCACGCGACACGTCGTCTTGATGTGCTAGTCATTTGTGCCATACTATTTTAAAATCCTTCAAGGCATGACAAAGTTACAGTCCGGACACGAATGTGTGCATATATGCATATATAGAGGAATCCATTACCTTCAAACTCTAAGTGTGACCTTGACCTTTGAGCTAGGGACCTGGGTCTTGCACGCGACACGTCGTCTTGATGTGCTAGACATTTGTGCCAAGTTATTTTAAAATCCTTCAATGCATGACAAAGTTACAGTCCGGACACGAATGTGTGCATATATGCATATATAGAGGAATCCATTACCTTCAAACTCTAAGTATGACCTTGACCTTTGAGCTAGGGACGTAGGTCTTGCACGCGACACGTCGTCTTGATGTGCTAGACATGTGTGCCTAGTTATTTTAAAATCCTTCAATGCATGACAAAGTTACAGTCCGGACACGAATGTGTGCATATATAGAGGATTCCATAACCTTCATACTCCAAGTGTGACCTACACCTTTGAGGTAGGGATGTGGGTCTTGCACGCGACACGTCGTCTTGATGTGCTAGACATGTGTGCCAAGTTATTTTAAAATCCTTCAATGCATGACAAAGTTACAGTCCGGACACGAATTTGTAAGTGGGGACGCACGGACGGACGGACAGACGGACAGACGGACGGACGGACAGACGGTCAGACGGACAGACGGTGCGATTTTAATATGCCACCCTTCGGGGGCATAAAAATAAAACCTCTATTGCATACACACTAAGGTTTTCTATGATTTTACCTGGTGACCTAATTTTTTTACCCCAGATGACCCATATTCAAACAAGGCCTAGACTTCATTAAAATAATCATTTTGAATAAGTTTCATGAACAGCCAATGAGTTGCATACCTCTATTGCATACACAAGGTATTTTTATGCTTTGACCTGGACATAGTTTTTAACCACTGATGACCCAGATTCGAACTCAACCCAGATTTTGTCAGGGAAGTAATTCTGAACAAGTTTCATGAAGATCAAGTGATAAATGGAGCCTTTATTATTTACACAATGTTAAGTGTCGACAGATGACAAACAGATGACAGACAGATGACAGACACCAGGCGATAACAATAGCTCAACTTGAGCATTCAGTGCTCAGGTGAACTCAAAATGGGGTCAGATATGGTTCTTAGCCACTGCACTCACTCTCAATGTCCTCTATCACTGAATAAAAATCAACTCCATCCATTCCATTATTTTATAAAGGGAGATAATTAAAAAATAGAATATTTTAAAGCTAGAGCTATGGTTTTTGGTCACTGCACTCCCTTTCCATAACCCCTATCAATGTATGAAGTATCATCTTAATCCCTTAAAAACTTTGAGAGTTATGCTCCAGTCATGCATATTACGTAGACAGAGAAAATTCAACAAGAGGACCAATAGGACCCTAAGTCGATCACCTGGCTACCATTGGCTGTAATACAAACTTATCAATAGCAAAAAAGGGTTAATTTTGACTCAGATGTTTTTATGTAAACACTCTTCTCAGAGGTAATAATAATAATAATAATAATCTCTTTATTTAAAGAAGCTAGCTCATTAAGCATATGTACATAAAGCAACATATTTCTTATCTACAATGAGGCCTTCTATTAACAATAATAATACACAATTGAGAAAAACTATAATCATACATCAACTAAGACTCACTCACTCACTCACCTCACCTCACCTCACCTGACGCTCATATGAACACTCGTTCACTCACGCATTGGCATGTACGATACACACATGTAAATAAGTTATGTCTGTTAGTAAGTGATTTTACATTGTAAAATCACTTACTAACAGACATAACTTATTTATATGAGAAAAAGAACTTGTTATGGTATTAAAGTGACAACATATATTCTATACTGTGTCATTCAAAAATAGGTACTGCTTGAATGTAGTTTTGAAAGATTTTAAGTTTGTAAGATTTCTTATAGCAATTGGGATATCATTCCATATTTCCATACTACAGTTACCAAAAGTTCGTTAAGGTAATTATTTTTTGAACGTTTGTGCTTAATATCCCTTTTATTGTTTGACCTTAGTCTACAACTGCTATATTTGAAACATTTTATCACTTTAAGTTTTAGACAAGAAATTTTTCGAAGTTTCCTATAAAAGTCTATGTTGAATCAAGTGACTCCAGGGTAGTGTAAATTTTGACCTGGGGGTCATGATTTGAGCAATCTTAGTAGGGTAAATAATGGATGGACATTGACAGACAATTCATATTGCACCAGTTGAGCTAACAAGAGGGCAAACATGGCCCTATATCGCTCACCTGGCTTCAGGGAAGATTTTTAAAGTTTGTCCTATAAAATCCTATGTAAAATCATCTGACTACAGGGCAACATCAATTTTGACCTGGGTGTCATAATTTGAACAATCTTAGGAGGTCCACTAGGCAATGCCACAAGCTAATTATCTTGTCTCTAGACCTTGTGGTTTCAAAGAAGAAGATTTTTAAAGTTATCTCTGTATAACCCTAATATGTAAAATCAAGTGGCTCCTAGGATCATAATTTGAACAATCTTGGAAGAGGTCCACTATAGAATGCTGCATGCCTAATATCGAAGCCTAGGGCTTCAAAGTTTTTGAGAATACTTTTTCCTTTCAGTTGCCATGGCAACCACAGTACTGTATGGAATAGAATTATTTGAACAAGTTTGATACAGCTTCATGCAAGGAACATCCCTGTCAAGTTTCATCAACATTGGCCCAATGGTTTCAGAGGAGCTGTTGTTTTAAGGAAAAAGTAAAGGAAGTACGCAGTTGGTAAGGGATCCTAATAGTTGAGCTAAAAAAGACAGTTATAAGCAAAATGACTTAAACATAAGAGCCATCATGGCCCTATATTATTCACCTGGCTACCATTGGCTATAAGAATAGGTCATCAAGAGCAGAAAGGGTCAATTTTGACCTGGGGATTCTGATTTGAACAATCTTCATAGAGGTCCAGTACATTATGCTATATTCCAAATATCTAAGCTCTCGGCATACTGCTTGGCGACGTATTTCCGGACAGGTTCTATTTCCTGACACCCCCATTTTAAGCTATAATTTTAGGTGTTGTTTTGATCCAGCACAAGAAATCATTAGGACACTAAGTCTTGCTTTTTAGCAGCTGAACAAGATTTATTTGTTCCTGGTAAGTATATGGCAACAAAAATGCATTAAAACTTACTCGCACAACTTTCATTTTCTGAAAACATGCTTTAGGGAAAACGGTATAACTGCACATGCTCATCATACAGCATTCTGAAGTGGCCCTGGACGTGCATTTTACATTGTTAATGTTGCGGTTCTTGATAGCAGATGCACATAGAATTCAATATAAGAATGTATAAGCCTCATAAAACTATACCCATTTCCAAAATAAATGCAACGTTTTCAATTTGTGCACCGAAAATGTTTTGTAATTATAATTAACTTTATAAAGGATTGAAGACGCTAGATGTTAAAATTTTCCAAAACAAGGGAAGCAACTCGAACAAACCTTTTTGTTTCGCCCATTTTTCCATTTCGCTGTTTCAACACCTTTTTCAAAGTGTCCGGAAATGTATCCTGTACTATGTTTAAAACATACCTGAAAGTAAATCCTGTTCGGGGCCCCATTATGTACAACAGAAGTTGTCACAAAGCAAAAAGGTAAACATAGTCTTGTTGAGGAAGGGACGAGGTATGCATGGTGAAAATTTGGTACATGTTTGTTAAATAATAACCCGGTGAATATAGAAAATGTGTCATTTTCGTCCGGAAATAAAACGCCAGGCAGTAGTGATTCTAGGCTGGGTCCTTATATATTAGGTCTGGTAATGAATGTTATCAGTCAATCATGCTGTCACAGCTAGGTGCATCATTCTAAAATGTCCTGCCAGATATCTAAGCTCTGAGCTTTCCAGTTCTTGAGAAGATTTTTAATGTTTTCTTTTCCATTGCCATGGCAACCAGAGTTTTGCATCGAATGATATTGTTTGAACGACTTTGATACAGTATAGGTACATGCAAGGAACATCCCTACCAAGTTTCATCAACATTGGCCCAGTGGTTTCACATATGTCGTTTGAAGGAAATGGTGGAAGTAGACAGACACTGGAACCGGACGGTGAGTTATCCTAATAGCAGGAAAAAAGCATGATTTCATTTACCTTCTGCAATGTCATCTTTTCATCATCTTCCCTATCATGTCTACCAAATGCTGCCAGCAGAGAGAATCCAGACCTGCAAGATGGTTTTACACTCTCTTTTGTTGTAAATGTATTCTTCAGAGAGATGGTGACTTCATGAAATCTTTCCTTACTGTCCTCTGGTACCACAATCTCTACTTCTTGTTCCACTGGTACTTCTTTTTTACCTTTCTTTTTTCTTCAAGAGAATTTACAGATTTTAGATTTGTCCTGTTTAAGATGAAACTTAGTCTAAATGTACATTCTACTATCTAGACTTTCAAAACTTTTCCTCTACTTGAGAAAACGGAGAAAGCTTTTCAGAATGTGTCTATATATTTCAATGTATGATTACTTTTTCAAACCAAACACACAATCTCCTCTGATGGTAAACATCCACTAATCCTTCACAGGGAGTCTGGTTTATGGTTATTGTAAGTATTCCTGTTTTACATGGTTATAGAGCCTTCTCTGTTGAAAAAGGTCTGAACCAAAACCCCCCATTAACAGATCATTTTGGTTTTTTTTAAAGTTTTTTTTTTTTAAATTAAATTTTTTTTTTTTTTTTAAAAAAAAAAAAAAAAAAAATATATTTTAAAAAAATAAAAAAAAAAAAAAAAAAAAAAAAAAAAAAAAAAAAAACCCCCCCCCCACAAATAAAAAAAAAAAAAAAAAAAAAAATTTTTTTTTTTTTTTTTTGGTTTAAATAAAATAAAAAAAAAAAAAAATAAGTGGGTTTTTTCTTTCCTCCCCCCCCCACCCCAAAAAAACAAAAAAAACAAAAAAAAAAAAAACAACCTCTTTTTTTTTTTTTTTTTTTTATAAAAAAAAAAAAAAAAAAAAAAAAAAAAAAAAAAAAAAAAAAAAAAAAAAAAAAAAAAAAAAAAAAAAAAAAAAAAAAAAAAAAAAAAAAAAAAAAAAAAAAAAAAAAAAATAATTTTTTTTAATTTTTTTTAAATTTTTTTATTATAATAATAAAATAAAATATTTATTTTTTTTTTTTTTTTTTTTTTTTTTTTTTTTTTTTTTTTTTTTTTTTATTTTTTTTTTTTTTTTTTTTTTTTTTTTTTTTTTTTTTTTAAAAAAAAAAAAAACTTTAAGTCATTTATACTAAATCTATTTTATCTTGATTGCAAAAAAATTCTTACAACTTGCATTAATCGCTAGCAAGACTCATCCCAGATGGAAAGAGATGCAATCTGGAATTCTCTCTGTCTTACCCATGCACACTGCCACTACTTCATCTATTTTCTAGTAACGGGACACAACTCTAGACTTAAATCTATTCCTGAAGTTATATTCCGCATTTTAACAAAAACAAACAGAAATTATTTACCTCTACAGACAAATCTTTTCCCTGAAGAGGTCTAACGTATTCAGGGGCTTTTTCATCAGTTTCCATGGCAACCTCATCCTCCCCAGAGTCAGAATCAAACACAATTTTGGTGTTCACTTTCTTCTTTTCATCCTGTAAATAAACTTCGTTATCTTACAGCATCCTATGTGTCAGTTCTTATATTATAGATAAGCAATCGTAAATGTGAACAATGTTCTCACTTAAAATACTTTATTATAGATCTAGTCTGTTAATTCCAAAGCAAAGAAGTCAAATGCCAAAATCCAAACAGTTTCGTTGTTTTAAAATCTGAAAAACTATTATTGAAAACAAAATTGTAGAAGGAATAGTAGACATTATGTCTCTAATGAGTATCTTCTGAATTTCAACATTCTAAAAGCACTGGGGTCTTTCTGATATATAACTTGTTTATTTCTTGTTATTTTGTTTCATTTAGCAAACAACTTAACTAATTAAATGGAGAACATTATTACTTACAAGATTAGATAATGCATTTTAATGGCCGATTTCAGTGCCATACTTTCTTTCTGTCTCTTCCTATCTAACCCTGCTTCATCTTCAATCTTTGGAGATTTCTTGTCTGTTCCTATCTTGCTGGGCATGGCTTTCTCCTTAAACCTTGATGGTTGTGCTTTTTGTCTTGCCTCACTTGTCTCGGCCTTATTTTGAATTCTTGGAGACGTTGCTCCATTATTTAAATCTTTGAATCAAGACAATCTCTCAACAAGGACCACCTTAACTTCTTGTCAGTGGTTGTTTGTCAACATGTTTGACTGTATTAATTTAACAGACAAAAATGCTCCTCAGGTACTAAACACATCACAAAATAAACTTTTAGCACCTACAATGCATTTGCATGTATATTTCTTTATTATTCTCTAACACTTTTTAAAATGTCAAAGGGCCTCTAGTATCTTTCTATACAATATGCAAACTCTGTTTCGTGGGCTTGCTTCCGTGGTGACGTTGGCATAGCAACACAGGATGATACGGGAACAGTCCATTACAAGTCCAAATTAATTGTATCCATGAGAAAGGGAGATAACAGCCATGTATCTGTGTTCTTTAGTTCATACTACTCATGCACTTGTATTTAAATGCCCTTATTTTCTCTAACATTTATTTAAAACACCATATTGGGTCTTAGATTACCTTGATATGATAGGCAAGTAAGAATTGGTACAGTAAATAAAAGCATTGTAAGATGTTTAATCTATTTGACCATTTTATGCAAGTCAAAACATTTGTTTTTCTGATTTTTATCCTGCTTGTGGAAGTCAAATATGTAAATTGTTTTATGGTGTGTATGCAGAGAGTATTGAAAATCTGACATCATCTCACTATTACAATGTGTATACATCAACTAAAGAAAATAAACACATTTCCCCATTCGTTATGTACATGTATTTCATTTTACCATAATTCAACAATAAATCAATAAACAATCAGATATATGTGTGTGTTATCTTCTTTTCCCACCCCTTTTCTGGTGTGTGGATCCTTTCTTCCTCCGTAAATTCTTGTGTTTGGATTTATAATTCTGAAATATACAGAAAACAATCATATGAAATCTATAGTTTAAAACGATTGAGCAAGCAGTAAGTATTTAGAGTAAAGTATTTAATACACTAGATAACTAGTTACATATAATACAGAACAATCTGAAATGTTGACATGTCCAACAGGTACATACATGTATGTTCAATTATTTACACATTCATCTCTTACATCCACTGACCTTTAAAAAACAAGAACAGGAGTTTCGCATTCCTCCCTTCAAAGTTTGGGTACAGACCTGTCAGTCAATTATTTTTTTGGAGTTAAATGCTAATTCAGTATTTCAGTGATATTATGTAAACACACGCAGCATCCTGGAAGGAACTAAAACTAATCTCTTTCCTCCAGAAGTAAACTGCCAACTTTCTCACAATGACAGTCAGGTGGTTAAAGTGGCTAATATCCGTGACCCTCAATTTGTGTGTCACATGGTTAATATAATGCAAAGACTGTTTATTGTTACCGCTATCAGATGACGTCTCTTCTCAAACCAGTCTGCGCTCATCATATCAGTACCCTGTTTGTTTGGTACACCATCTGAAATGTTCAAATTGATCAACACTTTTAGAGCACAATTCCCTGTTTTTATGCATAATGTGCAGACAAATTATCTTATAATAACATCTTAAACCAAATGCCATTATAGGTAAATCCCATCCATGAGACTATATATGTTTGCTTATAAGTGTATAATTACTATATAGGCTGCCTAGAGGTCAGGGTGTTACAAATGAACTTTGCTAATATTTATCTAATAACTCTACCACGGACCTATATACAATGGTCCTTGGCTCTATTGCTGACTGATGTTGGTTTGTCATGCTTAGTGGGATAATGTGTTCAAAATATTTTTGATTTTTTTTTAAATTAAATATTCAGTTTCTAAATGTTTTGAGATTTCTAAGTAATATTGAATGGTTACAGCCATCCATATCAAGTGTGGGTATATTTTGGTGTATATATATTGTTGTATATATTTACCTTTAAGCCTTTCATCATTCTTTGTAAAAAAGAATGACGCCGAATGTTTGACAACTGTTTCTGGTTCCCTGGCTTGTTCGGTTGTGTCCATTTTGTCCTTCCTACAACATACAGTGGTCTTACTTATCTAATAGTTATTTGTTAGTACTGCTGGACCGTTGGGCATTTTCTTCTAGTACTACATGTACAGACTTAAACATAATGGAATCTATTTGTATATATGCGACTGACTTTGAGTTTAGGTATATTAGTTTGTCATGACTTGGTAGGGTATCGATCGCTCAAACTACTTTTGATTTTTTTAAAATAACAAAACTTCGGTTCACACGTTTTGAGTTTTCAGGCAGTAACTACATGCTGAATGCTTACACATTTTGACTTGGATGGAAACACAATTAAAAGGTGATTATTTTTGTTCTGTTTTTTAACTTTTATGCCTTTCTCATTTTTTAAAAAGAACAAGATACATATCACGATTATGTGCATACTTTTTAAACTTAACCTTCAAGACGGGGAATTGAGTCCACTTTCTCTCCACAAAATGCAGATGGGATTTATCAAAACTATTCAAATATTTATTTTTAAAAACAACATTTTATATAGGCATTGTCTAAAATGTATTCACGATACATTTTCACAGGGTTTTCTTTCACCACAATGGAAATCTATGCTCGTTCATATATAAGTACTTTTTGTAGCCGTGGTCTGTTTTTACTGTTAATCCTTGTATTAACCCAATTCTCAAGATGTATCAAAATAGTTCCAAACTTTAATTGGAAAGGGCTTTAAAAATGGTGATTAAGCGTAGGTTGTCAGCTTGACCTCGAATAAGTTATTTCTATGAATGATTCAAACAAACTTTCAAGTTTGTACTAATTAACAATATAGGTTTAATAAGATGGATCATACATGTTTATTGACTACCATTGAAATCTGACCAGTCAAGCATGCCGGTCAGTTGATCAT
Organism: Saxidomus purpurata; assembly: GCA_022818135.1. Lineage (NCBI taxonomy): Eukaryota > Metazoa > Mollusca > Bivalvia > Venerida > Veneridae > Saxidomus > Saxidomus purpurata. The sequence goes on along the minus strand of JAFMSR010000011.1, from coordinate 11,585,439 downwards.
GTATATCAAACATTTCTCCCAGGTGACTTACTGAAATCATTAAGGCAAGGTGTCACACTGTATAATTGTGTATTATCTTTGTTGACATGTTTCTGTTTATAGAAAACAGCCATCTTTTACTTGCAAGAAATAAGTGCAACTTATGTTGATGTTTGAAGTCGAAATTTACAAAATATTTGTGTCAAAACTTAAATAATATGTAATGCGATCAGTACTGCACTGATTACAATTTTTTTAACTTCTTCAACAAATGCCCTTGCTTATTTATATCTAATATTAGCCTAAATGTATAATTATTAATTCTAATATTATTCCTAAAAATTAAGGTATAGTATGATACTCACCGACATATAACATACTTTTACACTCATATAGATGTAAATACTTATAACTAAATTATGAATTTTTGATGAAAGTTTCCTTGAAAAACTAAATCGTTTGAAAAAGCTTTTAATTAACCTAGATAAGGATTGCAAATAAAATGAAAAAAAATAGTAATCCACTGTTTTAACATGTGGATTACCACTTTATTTCACTGAGAATACTCTATAAGTCACTGGAAACATAATGAACAAGTGCCATGTTACACTATTTCCGCAAGAAAAGTTATCATTTAAATTTACTTTCAGTTCTTGTTGTTAACTTAGAGGAAATTTAAAAAGCCGTTATAGTAATGGTCAAACTGAGTACTTTTCAAGTCATCAAAAATTATAAGGATTTTACTTAATTTGCATTAATCTATTAATGAATCACAATACCGTACATACTCTTTCTATTTTACTACATGTAGGAGGTAAACTTATTGATTCTTGAACGCGTGCACTGTGTAATAATAGTGATTTGATTGGTCAGTCGATTACGATTTGATTGAACCGTCAGGTACTTGTCAATTGTAGTCAAACCTGTATTCCAAGCCAACACTATGACAAGGCATAACTCAAAACAGATCACTGGCAAGGTGAAGTTTTTCTTACACAAAGGTGTACTAAGGTCTAATGGTTGCTGTATTAACCTTTGATTAAGCTGAATTATGCTCTTGAATGGACTTTTCCATCTTTAAATCATAATGGACTACCCTAAACAGTTAAAAGAGGTTCTTGCTCACTAGAGATTTACTGACTGAATAGGGACTGACTATTGATCAGAACAGATCATGAATGCGTGGAACTGCAGGCTGATCATGATCTGCACTGGTTGCAAAGGCCACAACGGCAGAGTATTTTGACATCATCATTGTATAAGGATTGACATAACAATACTGGCAGTCTACATCAAGTGACTGCCGAGTCCAGCAACCATTAACACAGACTTTACTGTAAATAACAAATCTACAGCTGAAACTGCAAAGAAAAATTAACAGTCCTTCTTTGCTATTAACATATAAAAGGGAATAGGTAGACATAGTTGACCACATACATTTAATAAATTAAAAAGATATACTTGTTTGTTTGTAAATATGTCATATATACAAGTATTCTACATTATTATGTCTTTGACTTGTTAGACATACATCCCTGAAAAAGGGTTTTATATCCTTCAGTCTTGATACAAATATTTGTTAGCAAGCATGCATATTGTTTAGATACATATATTTCAGATCGGTACTGATTATCAAAGCTAGAATACTGCTATTTTCTTGTTGGTTATCACAATTTAGACCCGAGAAATCATACCCTTCCTTTGTGACCTGGTTTAGTAATTGTTCCAAAAATGGTTACCAAGATAGAAAGCCTACAGTGCTAATTTGATGTAATTTTCACAATTCAAGTGCCATTTATCAAGAGTGGCTGGGGTAATCTGGGTATTTACCAAAATTTACCATTGTATCATGCGCCAATTACAACTGATTACTAGCCTGATTTGGTGATGATCTTTAAACAAGTGGGCCAAGATGGCCACTATGGGTTTTTCTTACTGTTTCCTCTAATGCCCAAGTCCACTTGCCTGTTGGATAATCACTTGTCCTAAGCTGATATATACCAAATAACTTTTCCTATATACGCCAGTTTGTAAAGCAAATGATCCCCGGGCAAGGTCAGGTATTTAGAACCCCAATTTGAACAAACCGTTTGAAGAGGTCTACTAGGCAATGCTACATGAGTCAAATATCTAAGCTCTTGGCCATTCTAGTTTCATTGAAGAAGCTTTTTAAATTGTTTCCCAATATACTAAGCTATAAAACTAAGTGACCCCCTTTGCATGGGTTCAATTTTGACCAGGGTCATAATTTGAAACAGATCTTGAAAGAGGCCAATAGCCAATGCTCTTCCAATTATCTAAGTCTCTAGAG
>JAFMSR010000011.1:11401334-11575149 GCA_022818135.1 Saxidomus purpurata | reverse complement strand
GGACCCCCGGTGAGTCCAGGGCAAAGCGGCCGAGGCCCCCGGAAGCTCTGTGGTTTAGCAATTCCTGAACAATTCAGATGCGTTTCCAAGAACCTATGTATCTATTGTAGACGAAATAAAAGTTGATATGAAATGAAAGTACAAAACTCTCAAACTTCGAAAAGTTCTCTCTCCCAGTCTGTGTTATGTGAAAACTGTTTTAAAATGGAGAACCATGGCCTTATACAAACTCTCTAGAAGCCCGCTCCCCCTAATAGTAACTGTTAGTGGGACCATTCTTCGTTTTATGACTTTTTATTAAAAAGTTAAAAGCTATCACGGCGTTTATTCAAATAATTTTAAATCATATTCTAAGAATCTAGTCTTGCTGTCCTGAACGCGTAAGGCCAAACGCTAGACTCTGGATGTCTTCAACCGTCTCTACCGGTTCTAGTACATGTATAGTCTTTTTGATTTCTTTTGGAGTTTAAATACAGACCATGTATACAGTAGTTCGTTCGCAGACGAGTTTGGTTTTGAACCGATTAAGAAACCTTTATACATTTTCATTTTTCCTGGACTCCAATAAAGGATCGAGTTTCAACTTTTATAAGCGTTTAAGTGACAAGAGGTCTGCTAACTTATAAATGATAAGGCAATGTAACAAAACTGTACAATATAATTTATTATGTTTCCGCAATATTGTCCAGGCGTAAAAGTGTGAATTAAAAGCTGACGGTAATATGTCATATTCGTTTAACTTACTTATCTTTTTAAATGCATATGCATAGGTTGTAAGGTCTATAGTATATTTTAATTCAAATAGATTTCATTAAATAGTTTGACATTTTTGTTCAATATTTTATCAATCTCGTTATTTGGACTAATTTGGAGCTGTTGATATAGTAGAGGAGAAGGCCCGTTCGTAATAAAGGCGTTTTGAGCGTTTACAGCGCTTTGGTATAAGGAAAATAACTACGTTACAAGAAAAAGAAATATTGTACATACTTGCTCCCCTTGTCTCAATATGTTTGAAACTAGCGTAAAATAATCCTCAAATTAAGTTTACGACTTTCCCCCTTTTAACAGTCGATAACATATGTGTCATAATAAATTTTAGTATTATATATTTCGTATACTATAAAATATTTCAGCGCTCATGGATCTTTCCAATAATTATAAACACATATTTTTATGATATAGCAGATTAAAGCATCAACATCCCTGCTGCCAGTACCTCACGTGCTCTTTTTAATTTGTGGACAACGTTACACCATTAGACTGGGTATAATGGCGAGACCAACTATGAGGTTCGAAAGGAAAACCACAGCCATTTTGTGTCTCTGGTAGCTATCTTCTTTAACAAGACCAACTTAAATTGTATCGCTGTCTGTTAAACCAAACATTTTAGATAATCATTGAAGAGTGTTCCATTCAGTCCCTAAGATTTTATTCAGACATAACAAAAGCATTCAATTGACACCTTTCTTTCACATTCGTTGTACTTTTGAATTGGTTCGATGTAACATGTATATTGTCATTTGTATACGATGTAAAGTGTTATTTGCTAGCTAAAACGTACACGATACGTACACGCACAACAAAAACGCTATGACTGTATCAAAACACTTTCTTTTTTCACATTTTAAAAAATTAATTGGCGCAATTCCATTTAAAAATAAAAATACAAGTTAATGTTAACTTCAATCTGTTGATATCTTAAAATTTATTTATTGTTTGAAATGTTACAAAATTCTGCTATATATACTGTAGTAAAAGTTTCGAAGTTACATATGTAAAAGTTAGCTTATTAACCAGTTTGCAAATCCCCACCGGGGAGGCTAGACAGGTTACTAAAGTTAGCAATTGTTTCCCGATTTCTTTGGAAAGGGGTTTCCTTTGCGATGCGTGTATGTGGTCGCACGGTCACAAAACTGTCCATTTCTTTTCCTCAAAAACTATAAAATGATTTGTATTCAGTTATATTTCATAACGTTTCCCCCTTTTTCACAACACCATCTTTATTTTCAATAAGTTTTGTTCAGTGAGCACTTCTCACGGTGAGCATTGTTCAATGAGCACTTCTCACAGTGAGTGTTGTTCACAGTGAGAATTGTTCAGTGAGCACTTCTCACAGTGAGAATTGTTCAGTGAGCCCACAGTGTTGTTCAGTGAGCACTTCTCATGGTGAGTGATGTTCAGTGAGCATTACTCACATTGCCAGTGAGCAGCAATGATTACTGTTCAGTTAGCATTTCTCATGGTGAGCACTGTTCAGTAAGCAGTTCTCACAATGAGTACCGTTCAGTGATCACTTCTCATGGGGAGCATTGTTCAGTGAGCATTTCTCACGGTGAGCATTGTTCATTGAGCAGTTCTCACGTTGAGTGTTGCTCATTGAGCTGTTCTCTCGGTGAGCTTGGTTTAGTGAGCACTTCTCATGGTGAGTGATGTTCAGTGAGCATTACTAACATTGCTCAGTGACCAGTACTCACAATGAGTACTGTTCAGGGAGCAGTTCTCACGGTGATCACTGTTCAGTGAGCACTTCTCACAATGAGTATCGTTCAGTGAGCACTTCTCATAGTGAAAATTGTTAAATGAGCAGTTCTCACGGTGAGTGTTGTTCAGTGAGCAGTTCTCACGGTGAGTGTTGTTCATTGAGCAGTTCTCACGGTGAGCATTGTTCAGTGAGCAGTTCTTACGGTGAGCATTGTTTAGTGAGCAGTTCTCACGGTGAGCATTGTTCAGTGAGCAGTTCTCAAGGTGAGCATTGTTCAGTGAGCAGTTCTCACGGTGAGTGTTGTTCATTGAGCAGTTCTCACGGTGAGCATTGTTCAGTGAGCAGTTCTTACGGTGAGTATTGTTCAGTTGGCAGTTCTCACGTTGAGTGTTGTTCATTGAGCTGTTCTCTCGGTGAGCATTGTTCAGTGAGAAGGTCTCACGATGAGTGTTGTTCAGTGAGCAGTTCTCACTGTGAGCATTGTTCAGTGAGCAGTTCTCAAGGTAAGCATTGTTCAGTGGGCAGTTCTCACAGTGAGCATTGTTCAGTGAGCACTTCTCATGGTGAGTGATGTTCAGTGAGCATTACTAACATTGCTCAGTGACCAGTACTCACAATGAGTACTGTTCAGGGAGCAGTTCTCACGATGAGCACTGTTCAGTGAGCAGTTCTCACAATGAATATCGTTCAGTGAGCACTTCTCATAGTGAGAATTGTTCAGTGATCAGTTCTCACTGTGAGTGTTGTTCATTGAGCAGTTCTCACGGTGAGCATTGTTTAGTGAGCAGTTCTCACGTTGAGTGTTGTTCAGTGAGCAGTTCTCACGGTGAGCATTGTTCAATGAGCAGTTCTCACTGTGAGTGTCCAGTGAGCAGTTCTCACGATGAGTGTTGTTCAGTGAGCAGTTCTCACGGTGAGCATTCTTCAGTGAGCAGTTCTCACGGTGAGCATTCTTCAGTGAGCAGTTCTCACGGTGACTGTTGTTCAGTGAGCAGTTCTCACGGTGACCATTGTTTGATTGAGCAATTCTCACTGTGAGCATTGTTCAGTGAGGAGTTCTCACGTTGAGTGTTGTTCATTGAGCAGTTCGCACGATGAGCGTTTTTCAATGAGCAGTTCTCACGGTGAGCATTGTTCAGTCAGCAGTTCTCGCGGTGAGTGTTGTTAAGTGAGCAGTTCTCACGATGAGTGTTGTTCAGTGAGCAGTTCTCACGGTGAGCATTGTTCTGTGAGCAGTTCTCACGGTGAGCATTGTTCAGTGAGCGCTCCTCATGGTGAGTGATGTTCAGTGAGCATTGTTGAGTGAGCAATTCTCACGGTGAGCATTGTTCAGTGAGCAGTTCTCAAGATGAGCATTGTTCAGTGAGCAGTTATCACGGTGAGTGCTGTTCAGTGAGCTGTTCTCAAGATGAGTATTGTTCAGTGGGCAGTTCTCACGGTGAGCATTGTTCAGTGGGCGCTTCTCATGGTGAATGATGTTCAGTGAGCACTTCAAAATAAGACATGATGACCCTAAAGGAGGTGTTTTGTAATTCACCAACAGATTACAGGATACTGAGAACAGTATTCTTTTAAATCACTCAGGAACAGTAAGGCCCCGACTCGAATATGGCTCAAAGGTTTGTCGAACGGTCGGAAAAACAAATCATTAAGTGACAGATAAAGGCAAAAATACCAGGCCTTAAGAATCATTGTACATTTGTACAATGCGGTCAATTCAGTTAATGAAGGAAATAACTACCACTCTACGACTCACTAAAAGAAAGGATGCGAAGTCACTCATGAAAGCCAGCCAGTACCAGTTCTTACAAGACCGCCACATAAATAGATATATAGCAGGGCTCTGACAAAGAATCGCCTTTAACTATTAAGCTCTATACCTAAGTTCAAGACCTAATTCTGCCTATCATGGACCAGCAACAGCTCCTCTGGAACTGTCAAAATCATAGAGATAATATCTTTCAAACATCAGTACCCGTACTAGCGTGCCTGAAGTGGAAGATAAAAAAGTCAATGAAGCCATGATTTCGGAAAGATATCGATCAGGGAAGTGCACCCATGCTCTGCAAGAACTCCTATACGGTGATGCTGGTATTTTTATCACACACTAAAGTGGCTGGCCAAGTGTTTATCGACTACGTAGGTATCAGAAACTATTGTAAAATAGAAACAGGACTAGTCAGTTTAGTGGGGTTCCGTTTACTGCACGATGTTTTCGTGCGTCCTTAGTACTCTAATATATATACTGATACTTTGCTTTGAGTAGACTCTGGCTCTACAATTTGTTTCTGTAACAAATAATAATCTACAACCAAAATATCCAATGTTGAAAACTTCTGCAAGTACTGAGTCTATTAAATTTCGAAATGCATGTACTTTCGAAAAACTTTATGAACAACGAATATTCCATACACAAAACAACATGGAATATACTTTAATTGCAATCATCTTCACTGTCGCTTACTATAGCAGAAAGATAGAGCGGTACATGTTAATTCTGTTCCATTATGCATGTACATGTGCCCGAGTAGCTTCGATCCAAACAATGAGTCCAAGCAACATTTCGTACAGGTGAAAATAAGTACAATGAAATATAGAAATCGCATGTAAGAAACAGAAGACACGACCGAGGCAGTTTTGTCCACAGTATATCCGCTTTTTTATTTGAATGTTACAATACAGCATGAATCTTTATACATGTAAGTCTTCCATTTCGTAAGCCGAGGCCTTGTATGCAAATGTCCTATAATTTTTAATTTGGGTGTCATTATTTAGATGGCATTTTGTGATTATCACTGGTCAAACTATTATTCATTCACAAAGGCCATCTAAACAATATTACCAACATTAAAACGGGTTATACATTCTCGCATGCCTACTAGTAAATATCATTATTATGTTGTATACATTAACATGTTCCAGTCACGTGACCAGGACTTTAACATCCTGTTTTTTCTCTATTTTATGCTTGTATATGAATATATGTTTAGAATAATGATAGTCTTGGAAATCATGATAAAAAATTGCTGTACATAAGTGATTTTATACCGAGAGTCAATTAAAAGTCTTCATGCAGTTTGGCACAAAGGGGCCAGGCACGCTTGCATTTTTGTAAACATAGTATAAAATGTTTAAAAAAACAAACGTGCCTAGACCCTTTGGTTTGGCACGACGTATATTTGTGTCCTTTGACTGAAATATTACATCCGGACTGATATAAGATACATTTTTGTATTTTTATCCAATCGAATATAAACAAAGAAAAACCAACCGAGTATGTAGAAAAATGACTTAAATCATGCACATGCTACTTATGTATTTAAGTCTCGGGAACACAATAACAAGTAGCCCTTTTTTTACCAAGAAATAAATCTTACCGGCGGAAATGACCTTTATTGCATCAAAAACATTATTGACTTAACCTTTTTTAATCGATGTACATGTTAGAAATATATATAGAGCAGTATTTTTCAATGATATTACAAAAAATAAGAAAGGCTTCCTGGCGACTCTTTTGCGTGAAAAAAAATTGTACTTACATTGGGTCCCGTTACAGAGATTCATAACCTTGTGTGGGAGAACTTTGGTTGCAGAATTTAAAGGTAGCTCTGTGCATACCGGTGCGGATTTTGTTTTGGTCAAAATTGTAAACTTTACGTACCCTTGGAACTTTGTATAAAGTCTGTGATATTTGAAGAGTCTTGCCATTTACTTAAGCTTCAAGTGGAACAGAACACATGATTTACCTAACAATGGTAAGTTCATACTACAATGAAATAGACAAGCAGAATATCCTCAAATGCTGACTAGTATATTATGAATTCGTTCATAAAAATAATGAATACGGGCAACAACACATATATATAATTATATATTTGTACTATGTACTAGTATGTGAAATATTTAGTAATTTTAATATGTGCAGCAAAACAATAACATTCTCGTGCACAAAATGTAAACACGTGCAACAATATCAATTTTGCATATTGACGTACAAACATGTGCGTCGATATAAATATGGATAGCTATTTTAATGTTGAGTCTATACATTCTTGCGAAAATATGCTTGCTATGTTAGATGTCCCTGTTGGTAAGTTTCTGTCCCTTTAGGGGGTTCGGCTCTCCTTTTCAAGCGCTATGATGTTTGTTACCGCCCTGTCAAAACACAACAAAGGAAAATGAACCGATGTCACCGATAGTGTCACATTTAGAACTAGAAACGAGGCAATTCGCCTAAAATGGAGATTTCTAATAGGCACGTGTGCGGCTTGAAATGGGCAATAAAATGTGTAATGGTAATGTTTAATTTTAGGTAATTGTGACAGTTTCCGTTATTCGGATATTTAGTAGCGTTGTAATTTACCTAACTATCATACACTTTGATCAAATGTGTACAACACGACCGCTTTTGCCTTTCCATTATTTACAGAATGACCACGTATTCCTAATGGCTCAAAATACAAGTGTAGAAATGTCAATATTTGTTCCGTTTTTTCTGCTCCGTGAAATGAATAAGTATGACAATTTTCGTAAAATTTCTATAGATGAATTCAACTCCTCCCTTAAAGCTAGATATCATCAAAATGTAATTAAAGTGTCAGTATTAAATAAGAAACTTTAATGAAATTTCTTTATTTTTACAAGTTATACCGTTATTTTAAACTCTGGATTTAAAAGTGGCCAACTTCCATACCCGATCATATGTTCAGCAGGGCATTACAAGTTCATCAAAACATCCCACTCAGCAAAAACAACTGTACACAATTTTACCTGATTTTAATATAATCTGGAAATATCTCCAGTTATGGCGAAATTCCATTAATTTAAAAGTTTATTATGTTGGATCTTGCAACGGATCTTCCTGACTTCGGAAAATCTAACGTTACGTATTATAGGAAATTCCTTAATTCAAAATGCAGTTTCAACAGTGTTTCGCACAGCCGGGTTTTGCATTCCAATTCAATCTATAACCAAAGATAACTAAATTCACAAAGATTTTTTTATTATTTTAAAGCCTGGCAGCTTCCATCTTTTTCAAAAGCGCTTCAGAATTGAGTAATACAATATAAAGTACGTATGACATTTTATGAAAACAAGTATTTTACATGTTTAGCATTAATTGTTTCAAAACAATAACTTATCCTGAAGCTAATGGGGAGGCATGAAATATTGCCGCCATATGCCCTCTCATATCTAAAATAGAGTTAAAAATATTGTTATAATACAACTATAACTGATATATAGTCACTTAACGTTAAGAGGCAGTTTGCTCAATTTATCTTTTTTCACACGATTACCACTTGTCTGACACGTTGCAACATTAACACGGCACCTGCTACGATTTTACAAAGTTGTTGGTAAAAAAAACACGTGCATCACAATTACCTGAATTTTAAGCATCTTCCTTTCGTCAAATTAACTTGATTAGCAGTGAGTTAGCAGAGATACAAACCTTCACCATGGCGCACCTTGTATATTTCACACATGATTCGAAATTTTAAACCTGTGATTAAAGGCCAAAGTATTATCACAATGTTGGTCTTTATTCAGAGGTGGTTTCAAGCAGATTTTTATTGTATATAGTAAAAGAGAAGGCAATTTCACAGAATTTAAAGACTTTAGAAAAAACGACATCGAATTTCAACTAGTTGAAGAAAATATAATTTATGATCATGAAGATAAAGAACTGTATTTTGATCATTTACATGCCAATAAACTTGAATTGAAAATACATTCTATTGCTTGTATTGCTGGCTATATCAGCTTAATCAGGCCAATCTGCGAAACAACTTATGTAACGGTTTTAATGAAAGATTGGTTTCCTTTTATTGTCCTTCTAATTTATGATGACTGTGTATCGATAACGGTAAATTATTATCTTCGCCACAGAACGTGATGGTCTTCACCCGTCCGTCCGTCCGTCCGTCCGTCCGTCTGTCTGTCTGTCCGTCCGTAACATTTCGTTTAAGCTACGTATCTCCTTAGCCCCTTGACGGATTTTCATGAAACTTGGATCAAATGTTCATCCCACAAATGTGTTACGAAGAATTCATATTCCAACTAACCGGCTCAAGCTCAACTTGACACTTATGTGTCATTGATGTTTCGTGTCCGCTCACAAAACCTTATTAACCTCTGGAAGGATTGTTATGTAATTTTGGCCAAATATTCATCTCATCCAGACAGACTGCATAATCCAACAAAGCAGGCTGAAATTGAAGGTCTGCTCCGTAACTTCCAAACGCCTGTGTCACACTCAATGTCACACTTGCAGGATATGGATCTTTGGTTCTTCTCAGGAAAGATGGTAAGGCAAACTGACAGCCTGTAAAAATGAGGGAAATAGATGGAAACGAGCGTTAAAACTCATACATATAAAACGAAAAATGAATAACTAACAACCCCTTCACAACAAATGGCTCAGAGATATATGGAGCGGAAAAGCCAACGACCCCTAAATGTGACCTTAATACTGTTCCGAGGAGGTTAAGATGTGGGCGGACACATAATTAAGTGACTCTTAAATTTTACCTTTACCGTGAGCCTGCCAAGTTAAAATACGATTCTGCACACAATTTTGATGAGATGAACATTTGACCCAAGTATTGTGAAGGTTCTTCAAGGGGTTTAGGAGATATAGATCGGACGCTTTGGCCTTCCTTCTTCGCTCCATATATTTTAAAGCACTTAGAACATTGTCATGAAACTCGTGTCACATGTTCATCTTATTAAGACGACCTTCAGAACTCCAATCGGAACATCACTCGGCTTTTTCCGTATAGAAATAACGAAAAACGCCGAGTGAAGTTCCGATTGTCAGAACCCATGGGTCACGGTCACAGTTAGGGTTAAAGGTCGTAAGACTACATAACCTTTCAAAGATTTTTCAGAAACTTTTATCAGATTTTCATGTAATCGGAATTGTGCAGAACCCATGTCCCAAATCAGTCGAATAAACGTGAAGGTCACACTTAAAGTCAAAGGTCATCCTCGCGACATTCGTATTCATAGGTAACCTCCCTTTTCTTGTTACAAATACTATCATTTAACGTGCTGATTACAAATGAAACACAAAATAAAGTTCAGTTTTGAAGCTGGCTATGTATTTTATTTCAATTAAGGCCGTTAAAATGAAATATTAATGAAGCAGCTGCTTATAATGATAGAAATAATCACGTGACTATTTGTAAAACGGCTATCTTGTACATCACTTGTTATTATACAAACACCTGCACTGTGAGTGAATCCCATTTGAGAATTAAAAAGAAAAGATATAATAAACTAAATAAAACAGTTAAAAAAAACATTTAAAACTTTCCACGATAAACAAGGGCTCTCCAATTTCAGATTTGAACTGTATCGCGACAAAATCTTAATAGCTTGATGCATGCAGCGAAAAATAATCTTGCCACCTTATTCTTTTATGGGATTTCGTTAAAATCATGAACGATTTATGTTGAATTTATGGCTTAAACCTTAAGTGGCTGGAGCAATTGAAATGACAAAAGTCAGTGTCATTCACGTACCATACTAACTATAATAACCAAAGGGATTTACACGAAGTATTTAGATTTGACAAAATCTTATATTCAAAATCTATATATACCATGTTTTTACCCAGTTTTAGTATACAGTGTACGGCGAAATAAAGGTAAGTTAAAATTACATTATATTATTTTAGACTAGTACGTCAAAGGCATGCAGTCGCACAACTTGCAAATGTGATATATAGTCTTATTTTCTTTGTGGTTTAATAGCTGTTTGATCGGTATTTCAGCTACTAAGCCGTCGTGGCACAGTGGTAGCGCGTTCGCCTCAGGGTCGGAGGATCCCAGGTTCGGTCCACACCAATGCCATTACGGTAGTGTACTAAGGGTCACAAATAGTTCCCACATTGCCGATGATTCGGTAATGAGTCTCGAGGGCGATTAGTCTAAGACTTAGTTGTAGATCGAGAAAAATAAATAAATTAATATATTAAATAAATATAGGCATTTTCCAGTAGTACACTACGATCATCTGTAAGAGACTGTAAACTATCTCACATAGTATACAAAGACATTATCAGTAGACGGGCTCGAATACATGACCCGCAAACAAGAACAGTTCACGGTCGTACCTCCTCATATTATACCAGTCCTGGTTTTTCGGGGAAGCGGACTCTAGAGTGACTCGATAAGCGTAGAACTTTCTTCACAATCGAGAAAAAGAACAGGTCACAAACTTTTTTATGACTTTATATATGAGTTTCTGTGTACAGCGCTAATTACGACACTTTTTTAGTTCTAAAACAGTAATTGTATGCATTTTTCATATCGTATTTTACCTACTGGCGGAATTCTACGTTTGATACTATGTAGTGAGGGTGAGAATAGATTCACAACAAAATGTTTCATTTTCACTGTAATGTGCCGACAGCTATGTCTTAGTGATTTATTTATGGCAATGTTTTTGTATACATACTGTAACGTATGTGTTACTACATTTAATGCGACACCAACTTCACATCTATTTGCTTTTAATTTTGTTGAAAGAAAAGTTATTCATGGCGCGGGTCAAGCATCTAATTTAGACATTGTACCATTTGACGGGTCTACAGTAATTTATAGATAGACTACATATACATGTGCAGTTTTCTATAAGTTTCGTTTGCGTGAGTCACCTGAAACTGCATTGGAAGTTTACAAAATCGTTAAAACTGTATCATTCAAATGAAAGATACATGTATATATAAGCGGTGGGCAACAGAATTGTGTGAATGTTACAACTGCATGAAATTATTGTGTTTATGTATATGCATAACAGTTTACAACTAAATATGATTAAGCTTAAGAGAAAGTCATCTAGATCGCAGTTAGACTCTACGTACACATGTAACAACTAACACACTTAAACCATGGGATTCAAACCCAATAAATGAACCCCATCGGCTTGGTTCCGGTCTGCTGTTGAAAATTGGCAATGTTATCTCAATATCTGATTTATGTTTAAGTTGTGAAAGAAAAAACAATCGTCTAAGACTACAGACAAACTTTGAGATATTTTGGAAAAGTTTGTCTCTAGCAATAAATCATAAATTCGGACGGACAGACATACATGTCCTTTACGATTTAGCCATGTTATATGTTAAAGATGGGCCCTGGCATGCGTTCAGTGTTAAACAGAAGTTGGTGTTCCTAAATCGTATTTGTACATTTGAAAAGTTTTGTATAATACAGATAACATAGGCATTTGTCCCATAAAAACAATATGCTGCAACTATTGTCTGTGTGCTTGTAAAAGTCCGACACCAATCTTTTGTTGCCCCTGATTTATCAGAATGGCTCACTCGGAACCATCCTGGATTTATCAAATCATAATCTATTTTCAGTCATCAAACAATTTGGTATGAACTTAATTCTTAATTGTGCAAAAGTCACTGAGCTTAATTTAACTGGGGTCCCGCGACGCCCAAAGGTCGTTTGACAGTTGAACACTGAAACACTAATTGTTTAATTTGGTGTGGTCATTTCACGTCAGAATGATGTAGATCTATGACAAAGTGCCCAAGGACCAATTTTATGTGTTTTATTTACGCGTTATCGTATCTATATCAGGAACGCATTGTTTAACAATTTCTCCGTAGGTTAACCACTTCGGACATTAGAATTATCTTCCAGCAATGAAATTGACATAGCTTTATGACTGGTGTTCAACTTTAAGTGCGTTCGGGTAAACGGACATTAATGTGTGTATTCCCGGCTTATATAATAGACGTAATAAATGTTGGATTATCGTTCATTATTGGTTTTAAACTAACTTACGTTATAAGAGGATTATTACTTAAAGCGCATTTCACTGAGGATTATTATTTAAAGCGCATTTTACTCTTTCTAAAAGGAAAGGTTACAAAATAGTAACGTTACGGTGTATTACGTAGTTATTGTATGGTGATTTACTTCAGTGTATTACATAATTATAGTATACTGTGCAAGGTTATTGGATTTACCTCTGTGATATACTATAATAACACAGGTAATTAATTATACGGCTTGAAATAACGTACATTCAAACCTGTGATTACGTGATAGGCAGCCAGTAAACGGATGGATAGGAAAAATAAGGCTTAAAACAGGGGATTGTTCACTGGCCTGATATGCATGTTAATACTAGTATATGGTAAAACTAACGGCGTGTGATCTTCACGTGTACCGGCTGCTTAAGGCAAGTTGCTCCAAAATCCAGGTGTCAAGTCAATATACAGTTAAACCTGTGTTACAAGTCACCTGAATGGAGCCATAATGCCTTAAACAGCCAGTGTTTATGCATAAGTACAGTATTTTTTGACACCTTTACATAACATGAATAGCTTTGTAAAAAAAAAAGATTGTAAACAATTAAGAACACTGTAAATTAATTATTAATCAATTAATTAATCAATTAATTAATATCACATCATCATGTAGATTTAAACAATAGGCCTATATATCAGAGAGTAGGTTTTCATTCTGTTTCAAATGAAGTTACGACAGTTTCGCATCAACATAACAATATATGAAAAATCTAATCGATGCAAAAACTTTCATGTTTACAACTTGTTAATATGTAACACGGGGCTCAAAACCTTTTATGCCGCATAGTTCTCACATTGTATGGTTAACAATACCACTCGTCAAAATGATACCCAAATACCGGGCTCGACCTTATTCTATTGAGTAAGGATGGCATTTGAAGAACAATGTCCCTTTGTCCCTTCTCCCAAGTTTTGTGTAATAGAGAAAAGGAGATTTCACAAAATACTAGGGTATCTTTATCATTAGATTACAATACTTGTAATAATACAGTCTCAAATTATTCCCCCGTTTAATGTATCTGAGTCCATGAGAAATAATTTAACAGGGGAATTTGTTTGTATAACAAGTAACAATTTAGAAAAATATACATCTTATTTAGGTAGACTGATAAATTAAAGCATTTTTACAAGTAAATCAGCCGAGAGAAACATGTTGACTACTTAACATAGGAATTAAGTGGCTACACAATATGACCCTTTACACAGGTTTTACTGTAGTTAACTGTATATACTATATAGTACTGCGTCTATCCAACTGACTTCAGTATTTAAGCCAATCCATAGTACAATAGAACTGATATAAACAAATTCAGTGTTATATATAAGATACTTGCATACCTAGCTAAGCATAAAATGTAGTTAATAATTGTATAAACAGTTACTATAGAAACCTGAAGGTGCTCCCTAGAGAGGGGCATTGACAGTGGTCAGTGAATGTTTGCAAACGGATTTAATGTAAACAGAGTTTCTTCTTCGATAAAAATTTAAATTAAATTGTATTAAACGTGGAAAACCGATACTACTAAAACTCGGATGGTTCGGTATTTCAGAAACCATTAAATTTTTCGCTTAGGTGTCAAAATATTTGGATTAAAACTAAAACAAAGTGTACGTAAGGAATAAAAAAAATTCTTGACCTACGTCCTTGGATTTTTTTCAAGTGCGTGTCTAAAGTACTGAAGTATCTTAATGGTGTGACCAACTTATTATTACAACGGTAACACGATAGAGGTATTATTTAATGTGATATTGTATCAGATAATACATGTTTTCTTGTAACAGAAATGTAAACTTTAACTATATCATTTTACCATCTAGTGTGTTCGCTAGATCTGCAATTGTTTGTGATAAGGAGACAAGAAGAAATTAGTTTGGCGTAATTATGTAAAGTGTTTTTGATAACATTTTGATTACATTTAATGCAAATCAAATATATTTTTGGAGTTAACGTATTCGTGTATATTTTTTGTTAGTTCGGATGGTGAACACATACCTAGTAGGTGCCGAGGGATACGCCAAAACAGATTGACGGGTAAGTCCCCCTTTTTGTTGTTGTTATTGTTGTTATGGTATGTTCTTTAATTGAGAATTGGTTCTGTGCCGAGCAGCCAATGAATGACTCGAGTTAAATAAAACAAAAACGCTCTTCTTAGGAAGCTATTTGAAGATACATGTTTATATGAATAGTGGCAAAATAGTGATTAACCGAGAGTGTTGTTGGGGAGCAGGACGCCACGTGCAGATACATATAACTTATATTTGCAAACAGGGTCACTTGCAAAGAAAGTGCGATAATTTACCGAGTTTAAATTTAAATCAACTTAATTTTTCATATCTTTGTCTTTGAGGAATTTTCTCCCTTTTTTGCAATTTATTTTACTTCTCACAGTTGCTGGAATCGCACTAAAAAGGGGATAGTGACCTTCGGATAACGAGTCCAATACTTTACCACTACACCATGTGATCTTATACATTGAAAAATATTAAGTTGCAACTTTTATCTTCTTGGTTTCCGGTCCAATTCCGGTATGGAATTTCAATTTTTTTATCATGTATTCTTTTCTGTGATTTTTATGTTATGTTTATAATTTTTATATGTTAGTCACTGTGCTTTTTATGATGTAAATTATTCAGTTGAATACACAAAATCGTTTTTCATTATGTAGCAAGTGAAGTAATCTATTTCAATAAGCTTGTACAGGTTTTGGTCACGCTTTTACAAAGGTCAAAATATAAGGTTTACCATTTTCTATGAAAACTCGTTTCCGTAAGTGAAAAAACTTGCTTGTAACTGCCACAAAAGCGATTTTCTTGAACTGAATAGATGCAAAAGCTTTTTTCCATGTAAATTATAACACAAAAACTACCGCGTTACACTTGTATGCAATTAATGCCATTTCGTTGAACCGGATGTAAGGAATAATTATTTTTTTAATGCATGCTCTTTTAGTACTTATTGGGGGAATAGTTACATTTAACACCCCACCACCCACCCGAAAAAACACAAACACTGTTTTAATAGAAATGCCGTAACTAAAACGCTCTGTTTGGTGATGTGCTTTGTTGTGTTATTGTCTTAAGGCGATGTTACTGTGCATTTATTTTCGACCTTTTTAGTGGCATAATTAGTTATGATAAGTTGTCATTGACAATCACAGCGGTTTTGTGTTGTTGCAGTCACAGTTTCGCAATAAAAATAGTTATATTATAAAGTTGAGGCCCAGGGTTTGGGGTTTTATGACTCTAGGGATATAAATATCACACAACGCTTTCACAATGATCGCGAAAATACGTTAAAATTATCATCCATATCATAGGATGTAATTCAATCTGTTTTGATAAAAGCATGAGCAAATAAAGGAAAGTTCATTCTTAAATTTTATTTTGTTACAACTTTTCATTTGTTTAATTCAGGCGAGCACTTAACGAAAGATGCGTTTTATGTAGATAATTAAGCGCCTAAAACAAAAGCAATGTCATGGGTATGTTTTTTTCCAATAATGCATCACAGTGGCTTGAATATCACTATACAAATTCTCATTGGTTCGAGTCCTGCTACGAACAGATCTTATCTCTTTTTGTGACGGACAGCTGGCCGTATATATATAGGAGTTTAATGGAACGATGCTTAGGTATACTGTCCGCTTGTAAAATTGTCTTAAATAGGGTTTGAACGGGCATTAAACCTCGAAAAGTGGTATCACGGAGTACCTATATAAGCAGGCAAAACAGCTCTATGTCCAAGTTTTCGATCTTTAAAATGAAAGATAAATAGCTTTTCAATTTATACGATATCTGTACTAGATTCTCCACTGGCATATGTTATGAAATCCTTCATAAAACCTTTTCTTTATATGCAGTACTTATCGTCACGATAAGCCACATTTTAAGACAGTAATGGCTTTCCATAAATACAGTCGGTTGCTGCGTTGAGAATGAACACACACACCCCTCACAAAGCTTTTAACAATAAAAGAGAGCAGATGGCGGCCGTCTTATCTAGCATACAGATTGAACCGTTAGCGAAAATCTATCATTATACACTGATTCTACCTTTATATTAAAATGTAATGATAGGCCTTGGCCCAACGTAACAAAAAAATAATCTAGAAGACCTCGATAATACAGGTTCGTAAAATTAGAGCGCACCTGATACATCTGTTAGAATATTCACCCCATTTCACTGATATTGTAGTTGTATGCAGTATTTCTCAATTTTGTTTTCTCAATTTTCCGTTCTGATTTTTTTTCAAGGGTAGAATTTCAATTCTATTAGCATTCTAGCTTGTTTCGCGCTAGATGAAAAGAAATCTGATCTAGAAAATGTTATAGGTTCACGAGGGTATGGTAGCTTAATCAATCGCATAAGAATGATACCTGCGAAGCAAACAGAATAAATTATTGCATGTATATACAATGAATAGCTTTTGATTCATCATCCAAGTTGAAACATCAGAATACAGTGAAACCTGTAAAATGGACAGCTGACTGGAAGGAACTGTAACAGTCTTCGTTGACTGGTCTCTATTCACAAGTGTTTCAACAACACCTGATTAATGCAAGGTTTTCCCCGCTGATCTATAGTTTAAGCAGGGTGGTCTTTTTTTCGGAGGTGGTTTGTAATACAGGTTTAACTGTACTGGTTTCATGCTAACTCAAAGTGGTCTCAAATGGCTACACAGCCTTGACAAGTTCATCAATGACTCACACGTTCTCCTCGGCTTTTATCGTTATACCCCAATAAGTCTATATCTCGTTTTATTTTCAACCTCCGTCCGTTTGTACGTACGTATGTACGTAACATTTCCTGTAAGTTCAGTATCTTCTTAACGCTTTGAAGAATTGTGATGAATTGTGATGAAACTCATGTCAGATGTTCAAATCATGGCAAGACAATGGGCAGGACTCATGAGCCGGTCACTCTGCCTCAAGGTCAAGGCAACAACTTAAGGTCAAAGGTTTGAGTCTAAAATATCCTGTCCGCTCCATATCTCCTTAACCCCTTGAAAGATATTGATGAAACTCCGGCTAGATGTTCACCTCGTCAAGACGATATGCAGAACCAATCAGCCGGCCACACTGCCAAGGTCAAGGTCACAACTTAAGGTCACAGGTTTGAGTCTAATATTTCCTGTCCACTCCAGATCCCTTATCCCTCGGAGGATTTTGATGAAACTCAGGTCAGATGTTCACCTCATCAAGACAATTTGCAGAACCCATGAGCCGGTCACACTGTCTTAAGATCAAGATCACAACTTCAGGTCAAAGGTTTTAAAATGCGTTCCGTTCCATCTCTTAACCCCTTGAAAGATTTTGATGAAACTCAGGTTAAATGTTTTCCTCATCAAGACGATATGCAGGACCCATGAGTCTCTCACGCTGGCTCAATGCTACGAGGCTAACTTCACGGGGCTGTGGGGATACACAGGGCTACGGTGATAACTTCCTACTCGTTAATTTCGTTTCTTTCTTTATGATTTCAATTAAATTTCAAAAAATTGTAAGGACCATGGAATGTTTACCCTTCGGTTCAAGACTTGGCATACGTAACTTACAGACTGATATCAGTCTAAACTTATAGTGACAGCAACTCTTGTTATGTATCCAATTGTTACAATTTCAAGTGTATAATGCTCTTTTGTCATAAATTAAGTCACTTTCTGCTTTCACTGTTAAAACAAAGTTAAATTCTAGAACAGGCAATGATTCCTCTAGAGACAGTTAATGGAGTGACAGAACTTGCGTAGATTTCATTTTTCATCGGCAGCCGTCTGTCACACGCGCACCAACAGGTAAAATTTGAAATATTCCATCAGCTTCCTGTAAAGACAGAAGTTATTCATCAAACAAAAACAATTCCAGTCTCTGTGAAACTTAGATAAACTTTGAAAAATATGCCCGCTTCTGAAAAATGCTGTAGACGTTTGCAATTTTCCTGAAATAAAAGGATGCTGTATAGGCTACGGCTAAGGTTAACGCGGAATTTCCGGGAAATGATTTTTTTTTCACAAATATTCAATAACCACATGCGAAAGCAAAATGATGGATGTGCTGTGGTATTACGACGGAGTTCCGCTGTTTCAAGCATTGTTTTCACGTGGAACGGGAAATAAAGTTAATTAATCACCCGTAATATCGGAACAGACTCGCTGAGATTCATTATCTTTATAAAAGTTTGTACTCACGTAAAAAGAGTGCAAACCGTGCACGCGACTGACAGATTCCACGTGAAGTTTGAATATACATTTATTGGACGATTGATTGAAAAAGTAATTTAATTGATTGTTCAGTGGTTGATTGACTGACTAACTTGTTAACTGACTTACTGACTTACTTACGTACGTTTGAAATTATGTCATGAACGGTTTAAAATCCAGCCTCTGACAACATGGGCAAGAAAGAAGTTACAAAATATAAATTTCAACTACAAAAATATCAGTAGCAGAGCTTGATTTCCCCCCCCCCCCCCACCCCAAAACAAAAAAAAAAAAAAAAAAAACCCCCCCCCCCCCCCCAAACCCCACCCCCCCTACACCAGAAATACTAAATTTTGAACTGAACACGGCGATAACATTCACGCTGATTTTAGCGTTACATAACTCTTAAATATCATGAAAACGTTTGAAATCATTTGATACTGTTTTCGACCCTTAATGCAGAAAATAGATCAAAAGGCGCAATACTGTTCTTATTATACATTGTAATTAGTAAACAACGAACAAACAATTATCAGAAACACTTGGATAATCTAAAGCTGGGTATTGTTTCAACTAAAATGCTAATGATAAGGCTCCTTGACTTTTCATTACTATTTGTACACCTGGTTAGGATAGGGTCTCTTGTACTCGTCACTGTGTCGAAATTTATGAGCCTTGTCCAATTCTGCTTAATTGAGGTCCCATAAATGTTAATGTATTCTCGTTTATATTGGGTGAAGTGTAAAGATAAAGGACTTAAAAGATATATCTGTGGTCTCTTAACCTATATATGAGTAATTATCAGATATCAACTGCTTTTTTGTTTTCCTTTTAACTACAAGCAAATTTTTCTCTAGCATTTTCAAGCACAAGGCAGATCGAGTAATATAAGCAGACGATAAACTCAGTATCGTAGTGTGTATAACTGGTGAAAATTGTTCGAGATTGTTTAATGATGATTTGAATATACATATAAACCTTTACATATAATTGGCTATGCTTATTTTACTGACTCTGTGTTACGAATGTACGACTTTAGCCCGTGGGACATTAGCCCCTATATATAAGCGCTTTTGCAAAGTGATTGAGGGGCTTATGTCCTGCTGTGCAAAATTGAGCATAGGGGCTTATGTCCTAGGGGTGTCACATGCCCTTCGATGCTACAGAGTGTCTTTGTAACTAGATTATAACAATTCAAACAATGATGTTTTATTTACAAAAATCCTATAACTTGATTGACGTCCTAAGAAATCGATAATAATCGGCATATTACTGTTGAATCTAACAATTGCAAGTTGTGAAAATAAAAAAAATGGAAAAAGAACAGAAACAAAACCCCACTAACAAGTTACGGAAAATGCATTAAACTTTGTCAGAACGTCACTCTTTGTTTTTACTAATCAACAACGTTGCAAAACCTCAATGTTCTTTATTATCTTCATCTAAGAAACAGTCCTAGTTTGCATGTATCGTTATTTTGCTACAATGTTACAAAGTTCTGTTCTCGTACTTACTATCAGTGATGTGTGCTTAGCAGGTTGTATTTTGCTACCCGTATGCTGGAACCATTGAAACTTACCATACTTATTTACCATCATTACCTGCATCAACAGACAAGGGAACATAACTGTGTGAATGTTTTTGTCAGAATTATGGGCCTTTTTCGACTTGTAAAATACATTGAATCTGAGTAAAATCCACTTATTGACATAACCCTTTGAGATTTTGCTGTGAAACTTGGAATATTTGTTTGTATTATGAGCCCTGTCTGTAGGCAAGAGAAGGTAACTCTGTCAATGATTGTTTTTAATTAAGCCCCTTCTTCATTTAGGCAAGAGGAGGTAGCTCTGTCAACGTTTTCGTTTAGATTATGGCCCTTTTAGCTTTAGAATATCGATTAAAGTGTTTTGAACCAGTTCACTTTTTGACTTAACAACTTGAGATACTACATTTGTATATACTTTGAAAGTTGTAATATGTGTGTACCATCTAGACACTAAGTAGATAACTCTGTCAAATAAATTTCAGTCTATTGTACATAAAGTATTAATTTAAAACTTTAATGTAGTGTTCATTGGTATCAAACAATTAAGCTAGATAACTCTTGACTTAATATCTTGCTACTTACAGTTCTTCTACATATATTCTTGGTTTCCTTTCACTGCCAAAAGTTTTGTTTCATTGGCAAGCACTGAGAATAGTCGAGTGCACTGACAAAGTATACTTTCACTTTCACTACGCACACTGCATATTCATTTGGCTCAAGCTTTGTTATGAACGTATACTTGTATATAGGAGTTGTTATTGATGGCATGTTTTGAAGCATTTTACTATTTTATTGTTTTTTCTTTGGTGCTTAGAATTAGAGCATGCTTCCATATTTATTTGGCCTATGTTTTGTTATGTTCATATTTTGTGTATATAAAAGTTGTTACATTTTGTATTGGTGGTACGTTTTGAAGATTTTTTTTAGTTTTTATTTTAATTTTCTTTTACTATTTGTTTTTTACGGGCGTGCGAATTGGCGGCATGTGGCCAAACTAGAAGCTATTATTGTGCTCCATGTCACATTATCAAGACTTTATCCGGCAAATACACTTAACTAATAACCACTAGTGCCAAAACAAACTTTAAGACATAAAACCTGAAACCTGAATCGGGTATCGTTGTAACTGAGGAACATTTGAAATTGCGTGCCACTGTAACACCGCCTTAAATTTCCATTGTTGTATTTCATATCCGCGTGACACGATTTTTTCAACAAATTGAAAATGTCATAAACTTTTGGATGGGAATATAAAACCGCAAGGGACTTAAAATGTTTTCGCTCACATGAGCGTGAAGTGCTAATGATAAGCTTTTACGACCGTTCGTACGTCCGTCCAAAGTTTGCTTCAAACAACCACTTTGCCAATGGTGATGACACTTGGTAGGGATATTCCTGGCATGGAGCTCTACAAAGTGTGTTAAAAGAATTTTATTTCATGCAAAACTCTAGTTGATATGGCAACCAAAAAGAACTTGAAACTTTACATTTTTTTGTGTCTGAAACCGCTAGGCCCAGAGTTAGATATTTAGTGTTTAGCATTGCCTACTGGTCCTCTGCCAAGTTGTTAAAATTATTCCCCTGTGGTCAACGTTGGCTCCCCCCCCCCCCCCCCCCCCCCCCCCCCCCCCCCCCCCCCCCCCCCCCCCCCCCCCCTTTCCATAGGATAAACAGGACCTCTGGTTTTGCAACGTGGCAAAAGCTTAGGTATTTGGTATGGGGAACTTCTACCAAACGTAGATCACGGGTTTAAATTGAAGTCTTGGCCTTGACATAGTAACATTTCTCCTGCATAGAGCTGAGGTCTCTGGGTCAAAGTTATATGTCAATGGTCATTTGCAAAGTTTGTTCTGAAATAGCCTCTGGAGAACCCCATTGGGCCTAGGATCCTTATAACTTGATAGAGTATTGGCATAGTTAGTCTTGACCGGTAGATGACCGTATTGATTTTGGGGTCACTGGGACAAAAGCCAAATCTTTTTTGTAACTAACCTAGGTCCTTAAACTTGATTGGTAGTTAGACTTGACAGGTAGAAGATCCATATTGATTTTGGTCAGTGGGGCCAAACCGGTTCACGCCAGATGGGTCGTGACAGGCCTCGTGGCCCCTTGTTATCATTTCACTTCTTTTTCCCCTCTCTACCCACTACACATGTTAGTATGCTGGGTGTCGCTCAGGCAAGAGTTGCACCTGTCCTATTACAGCAAGTCTGTCATCAATACACTCGGCCCGAAAAGGGGCATGTAATAAACCTATATATCTTGGGAAAATCCGCATCACTGCCTTTGGGAACCAACTAGTTAGAAAAAATAAAGGTTGGGTAATCGAGTACCCGGGCCGACCAAATGATGCATAAGCCTGTATTTATGCAGAATCAGCCACGTCTGAATGTAATACTTGAGCGATTGAACCGAACAAACGGAATAATGTAACACGATGTAGGACAAAAATAGCAAGTACAGGAATACCAATTATTTTGATGAATTTCAGTAAAGCAGAAACAAAAAGAATTACTATCCCTTATTATACGTAAAACTGTACTGTAAAAACATAATTATATATGAAATGTACAAGGAACCATGGCGTCGATAGGACGGCAAAATAGGTAAATCTTTCTGAAACTCGCATGCTGCTTCATCATTTTTTATTTTCTACGCAAAGTTAGATCTGTGGCATCTCAAAACGCACAAAAATATACCAAAAAATATCCTTGCACTAATTGTGCAAAATACGAAAAACATACACCCGAACACAATGATGAACATATAACACCGACTGAAATACAATACAGGCGTAGAGAAGGAATTCGTAATGAAATTAGTTATCATGTAACATTTGAATTGAGAACATTAAAGAATTAAATAGAATGCAAAAAAGTTGAATGTAATGACATGTTTAAAGCAATAGATTGCGTAACTGAAGCACATCATTATTCTAATCTGAATAGATTGGGCGCGCTACCAGTGGGCGCGTTCGAAAACATTAACCGATAGCATCTCTCCCGGGCTATCACCAAGATCATGTGTCAGTTTATAACTTAGATGAGGGTGCTGCGAGTGGCTCTGTACGTTTATATTTTATGTACTGTCTAAATTTCATAATTTTAAACAGATGAATAAGTTGTCTTCTTTTAAATAGTTTATAGAAAACTTGTGTACATAAATATTGTAAATACCTGTATATGGAAATGTTTCTAAATAATTAGTGTAAACAAATTACGGGATTTTTTTAAAGTAGATATTAATTGTCAGTTCCTAATTCATATTTAATTCTTAAAAAAATGCATGCTGTCATGTAAGTGTTTGTGTTTATACTGGTGAACTATGATTAAAGAGATGCCTTAGTATGAAAAAGTGATTCGGAAACATCTATTTGCAGCCTCAAAGAAAATGGCAGTCGCACGATGCAATGTGTCGCCAAGGGACCTTTTCATTTTCATTTTATTCGTCGCCTTCCTGTCTGTACTTTTCAATCTCCAAATAAGCTACGATGGATCAAGGTTCATTGACCAGCGTGTGCAAATTGACGAAATTATCGCCGTACAGGAGGTACGTGAACACACAGATAGATACGATGCCAAAATTCTTGGACGCTCATTAAACCAGCATGAAGCCGAGTCTCAGAAGACCAGGACAACAGAAAAACTGGAAATACGTACAAAACTGATTGAGGTTTGCATTTATTAATATCTTGCTATGTCCATAGGTATTCATGCACGTTCGTGCGTCTCCTAATGCGTCTCGCACTCGAAAGTTATTCCACCCGAACTTACAAAATAAAAGCAAAGTTTATATGGTGGCGCCATTACAACTCTAAAAATAATATTTTTATGATTGAATGAATTTACAATTTAGTTTACATAGTTTATTTATGTCTAACCTTACATGTTACAATATAATAATATACATTTCATACAACATAAAACAGTCTTTAACATGTATGCCATTCTTATACGAATGAAGAGACAGTTATGAAAATTATATACATTTGTACAAATAATTGTATAGTAAACAATATCACAGATTTCTGTTTCCTGACTAATTAAAAGTTAAACTACCATTGCTAATCCCTGCATAAAAGCTGCTATTAAAAGTAACCACAGTAAAATGCTGAACTGAACAGAACAACTGCTGTACTGTTCATGTTAAAAAAACCTTAAGAAATGACAAGATGAATGACGAACTAATTAGCAAGCATAATCTACACTACAATAAAAAGTACAAGTACTTATCAATTTTAAAAACTGACAAAAAAATGGCATAAAATCTATATT
Organism: Saxidomus purpurata; assembly: GCA_022818135.1. Lineage (NCBI taxonomy): Eukaryota > Metazoa > Mollusca > Bivalvia > Venerida > Veneridae > Saxidomus > Saxidomus purpurata. Next base: position 11,550,818 of record JAFMSR010000011.1, on the reverse strand, counting down.
TTAAAAGTATATCAGCAAAGATATCAAATTATCACAGACTGATATAAATATTCATATTATGTTACCGGTATAGTCTTCAGCCCATCGTACTAGGAGACTTGAACAAAGGTATTCGGACCTACACCTAAGTAAAGCTTATATGAAATATATAAAAAAGCAACATGCAAACTAATATCCAGAGCTGTACAATACACATTAACACTTTTTTTCTACATACCAAATTCAGGGATATTCTATTGTGCACATTTGGGGAGGCACTGATACAATTGATTAAGGACAAAAGTTTAATTATTTCTGTTTTATGTAGTGTATTTCTTTATGTTTGTGCTGAGCGATATTTTTGTTTGGTTACAGAAAATAGTATTTCGGTCAATCCGATACACAGTCCGTCATAGCCAACTAAAAGCCGGTTGTCCGGTCTGTAATGACATGTTTATCTGTCATAGTGTCACATGTGGGGTGACTTATCCTCTGCTACCGCTCGTTTATTATACTCCAAACTCGTGGTCAACATTATTAATGACCTAGCACACCGCTAGGTGTCATATGGCCCAGCATATTCAACAATGTTACTAAGGTTAAATGTTTTAAACCTGAATAGTAAATAGATTTTCAAAATATGACATGTCATTCGAACAATTGGTATCCGAGATTTGTGGAATGTTCAAATCATCGCATTACCGGAATACGTTTTAGGGAATGTAAACTTCGATTGAAACAAAACAGCATATGGCCTTGCATGCGATAGCTCCCTAGGGGTGCAAGTGATAAATAACAACAAAAAAATAGCTAGATGAAAATAAAAAGATGGCAGGAATACTTCTATATCTTAATAACATTCTTCACGTATGGTATCAAAGTCCTATAAATAAAGTAAACAGAAAAGATAAAAACTAACTCAATTTGGTAGTTCAAACACTTCTTCTTACTAAACAGATTGAGAGCAAACTGCTCAAAGCTACGCCCCGTGTCGCTGCTCTACAAGGAGGCATTGCTGCTGAAGACAAACTGATGAAGGGGCTGCAAGAGCTGGACATAGATGTTGTTAAGAAACATGGTAAATACTGCTGAAACTGAAGTAAACATTTTCTTTGGTATCTGATGTTTGATTTCTTACACAGTGCACGTGTGTAGTCGTCCGGTAGTATGATATGTTAATGGTGCATCAATAACTAGCCACAATTTGAGGTTGGTGATGCAGTTTTCAGGCGCAGTGGTATTGGCTACTATAAAACATGTACTATATAATAAAGAAAATGTTCAACGGCATTCACTCGAAAGTGTTAACAAAACATCTCACAATTGAAATCGTCCTGTTAAAAGTACAATTGAAGGTAGCTTAGAGGCAACTATTATACCATTAGTTTGACCGCAGTAGCCGTCTGTCGTACCTTCCAAATAATGTTGTAGTGCATTTGTGAGCATTGCTTATAGCTTTTCTTATGCAAACTCAATCACATTCGATTGGTAAAAGAACTCTAATATTAGTTGTAATGAGAGAATAAGAGGGAATACGATTTTGATAGCATAGGTAGTGTTTTATTTATTGAGTTACGTAGACTAAATTTTTGCTAAAACTGTTTTCCGGGCGGATATTGAATACTATGTATCAGTACCATAGCTTTCTCTCTTTCAGATGCACTTTCCTGGGTTGGTAACGGCACTGTTGTGCAAGGAAATTGGACAGTCTTGTTTTGTTTCAGCGTAAACGATTGTCAACAGGTGCATACGGAAATTTCACAAAAGGTATCGAATTATTCGAAATTTACCACAACAAAATGATTGCATAATTTTACTTCAACTTTTTGTAAACCTGTCATTAATTTCAACCTTTGTCAAATGGAATGTCTGAGGGACTTCATTTCACTTCAGTTGTAATTCTACTCCAGTATTTTTTGTGAATAAAACTTTTCGCGGTCAAACATGATAACTGAATATAAAAAACAATTGCTTCCAAATGATATTAATATGGGATGCATTAGAAAACCATTGGGCTAATTGTTTCAAAAGAAATATGACTCTTTCAGCTTGACAGAATACCAGAGCTTGTTGCTTTAATAAAGAAACCGGAAGTGTTATGTTCAGCGTCTAGAATGTCGGAACGAAGTACTGGTAAGCGAAATAGTAGAAATTGCCGCAGTGTACCATTTCTGTTGTATGAATCGGAAGAAAATGAAATTCATTAAGACATTATAATGTATTATATTATCAAATGTTGACGAATTAGTTGCAGACAGAATAACTCCAACTACACTTTGGTTTGACCAGGTTCTGCTGTAACATGCACTGAATTTTGCAGATTTTGAATGTTTCAAAATGGGATTTTGTCACTATACCGGTTTTATCATTTACATGAATCTAAACTTTTTTATACATTTTCATAGAAAACAGTCGGAGGAACATTTTTAACGAACAAAGTCAGTTTCGTTTTATTTTTCAGTAACAATAACATTCGTGGTTCAGGTACACTGTCATTTTCTAGCTTGAATTTCCTTTCTTTAATAAATTCAGATAAGGAATCGACCAGTCTATGTGGACCTTTCAGTTGCGACATCCCACTTAACGACAGCACGTTTCTAGTTACTGAAGACACAACATATTTTAACACCTTCACGCCAGAACTTTGCAAAAGGTAATCAAACATTTTTATGTGATATTCAGCTACTGCAGATTTGTTAATCATGAAACTTTAGTGAGTGCAATATGCTTCAAGTACAATCTAACTAATAAAAATGTTACCTAAACTCAAATAACAGTTGTATTACAAATAACTTTGCTGTCTTTCACACAATGATATGTTCATGGTTTTTAAAATTGTCTTTTCTTTCACAGTAAGAGGAACCTTCTCAGGGGCTATGTTTGGTATCTTCACGACAGACCGATTACATTTCCTGGCGGACCAGTACTACGGATACACTGTGCACTTGTTTCAGTTTCCCCATTGCGATTCTATGTCCATCCGGACATGCAGACCGGATCTCTGTATGCATTAAGACATACTGCATTATTTAGGAAGGTAGAACTATTGGTACAATTTTCTTAACAAAGCATATAGTTTTACATGTATATATTACGAGCATGTCTCACAGGTAATCCAATAAGTGGAAAAACTACAACAACAGATTGAATTTGACTTCCACTTCTTCAGTACAACAAACTTCGATTCCACAGTTTTTTATACATGAACAAACATTCCATTCCTTTTTGCAGAAGTAGAAAGTAAACAGAAAACACTGCATTACTCATGTTTCATTCCTCTGACCGTAAGAATCCGAGTTTTGTTTTGAGAACTCTAGTTATGTCCGTATTTTAATCATAAAATATATGTATATTTGAATAAGCAAATAACGCTTTTTATAAAAATTACTAATTCTTTTATCTTCCAATACCTTTTATATTCACCAATATCAGTGTTATTTCAATTTTTCTTATGAAAAACCGGAAATTTGAGACTAATTCTGAGAGTAAAAGATTTTGTAACACTTGTTTCGTTTGATGTATTAAACTACTCTGAATCCAGAAAGCCACCAACTTTCATCGAACAATATTTTACTAACATTTTAAACTTATTTCTTTCAGGCCAACATAGAGGACCTGCTACAATATATATCAGAAGTGTATGGTCTGGGGACGTCTTCACATTGGTGGAGGGAGGTCCAAAGGAGGCTTCTTCTATACTTTCTCTACTTGGAAATAGAAATTCGAAAGTCGAACTTAAAAGAAAGTAAAAGGTAATATTTAAGATGTAGCATTCGTTCAAATATATATAAGAAGCAGTAGCAATAGATAAAAAGATGAATTACAAAATAAAAGATTGTTGTGTATGAAAAGAAATACATGTACGTTTGAATAAAGCATGAAATCTACAATTCCATTATTAAATTATTACTGTTTATTACCGTAAAACATGTACTTTTAATTCATAGATACATTAATTTTAACGAAATATTTCAATTGTAATTTATAAACCTAATCGCAGGAAAGTAAACATCATTAATTATGAATTGTTTCAGGTGTAAACGTTGTTTCCAGTCCCTACAAGTAGACATGATGTGTTCTTCTGTAGAAAACTGTCAGATATTCACGGTAATTCCTGCCACTATAAATTACAAACTACACGTGATTTTTGAATGTTGAATACCGGTAATAGCTGAGGTGGTTGCAGAAAGATATGGAAGCCTTGGAGGGCCACTTTTGAGTTTCGACTTGCGGGTGTTTTTTTACTTTTGACTTATGACTTTTGTACGCCGTACTTTTGACTTATGACTAGAACTACTGTATTGCCTCTTTGGCGTTTTTATTAAAACAATATAAACACGTCAACACTCAATAAATACAATTTCTATTTAAAAGATTTTAATAAAATCAATTATATATATATAAAAGTTACATCATTTGTGTCAATAGTAACAAAATAAAACGTGTTTTAACACGCTTTTTGTTTTGACTTTTGACTTATTACTTATGATTTATGACTTATTACTTTTGACTTTTGACTTATTACTTTTGACTTTTGACTTTTGACTTATTACTTATCACTTTTGACTTTTGACTTTTGACTTATTACTTATCACTTATGAAAAAAGAAACCCTAATCCTAACCCTAACCCTAACCCTATACACGGTCCTCACTGAGGACCTCCAGCGGCAGGTTCAGGTAATACTAGGAACCTGCTACTGAGGACCCAACAATATAACAATATACTTATACATATTACAGCACTTTAATTTCCGTCGGTATACCTTGTGATATTAACATATAGATACATAAAAACATAAAAAGTAATTTTTTAAAAATGTTACCATAGCAACAAAAAAAAGTCAATTTTTTTTTACAGTTCCTTCATAGTTGGCTTGACGCCTGGGGGCAAGTCCCCCAACCCCCGCTTAAAGAAAATTCTCAATTGTATATTATCATTATTAAAAGAAGGTCTCATGGTAGATAAGAAATATGTTGCTTTATGTACATTGTGCTTAATGAGCTAGCTTCTTTAAATAAAGAGATTATTATTATTATTATTATTATTATTATTAAAGAAAGAGGACACCCACAAGGCCTCCCGAGCCGAGAGTTGCGTTGCCGCTCACTGCGGAGGCTCCCAAGGTCGCCTCCCTGACGCGCCGTCACGGCTCATTGATACTAAAATAAATGACAAAGACAAAAGTAACTTAGTTCATTTATTTACAGCAAACAAGTTTACAGTGCTACGCACAAACATCATTTTAAAACCTTAATACAGGTTCGAATCCCAGTTTATATTGTCACAGCAGATCATTATGCTTTTTATGCAGTACCATTCCTCTTAAAGTGTCTGAAAGTAGCAGTCATAAGTCAAAAGTCAAAAGTCAAAAGTTGAAAGCCATAACTTAAAAGTCAAAAACACCCGTAAGTCGAAACTCAAAAGTGGCCCTCCAAGGCTTCCATAGAAAGATGAGCTGATTTTTCTTGAGACTCAATGTTACTCAAAATTTATAAATTTACATTGCACATGTATATTATTATTGTGAATATGCATTTTTGCCTTGCATTTCAACCGAGTGTTTATTTGAAGCTTTGCTATACCAGATAGAAAAATTTGTTGAATGTCATACTTAACATTCATTCTGCCACGAGTATAAAACGAGAGACAGATGCTTGAAATATAGTGGATATTCTGGTTGCTCATAATGTACCATTCTTTGGCTTGTAAGAGTGAGGTTGGGTGCGCACCATAAACCGGTTTAAGCTCCCCAGTGGTGTTTTTGCCACTGACCGTTCCAAGGCGGTGCCCCACTGTGTTCCTTTAATTGTTCGTTTTGTCCTCGTGTGTTTGCTTTGTATGCTAGTGTGTGTTGGTAGTGTATGTTTGTGTGTGTACATGATTGTGTGTGTGTGTGTGTGTTGTGTGTGTGTGTGTGTGTGTGTGTGTGTGCGTGTGTGTGTGTGTGTGTGTTGGTGGTGTGCACTTCTGGGTGCTGTGGGGCTCGTTTTGGGGAGGCTGCGTTTTTGGTACGTGGCATTCCCTGTTTGATATTATTTTTGTTTGTAGGTAACAACGGGACAACATACATTAAATCTGTCACTGATTGGAAGCACGAAGACTTTAGTGACTTCACGTCTGCAGGTTTCTGAGGAACTAGAGCAAGTATTGGCACAAGTAGATTACAGTCAGGTTACAGAGGTATGATGATATGTCTGACTGTTTACGTATGTGTTCTGCAGAAAAAATAAAAGCTCAATGTAAAACGCCACCTGAAAGTTGTCAAAGTAGGAAAACACTTTGTATATGCCGTACCACTGCTACGGCACCAGTGTGTCTAAAACATATGTGAATCCTTTTTTTCAAGGTATTTGCCTTAGTTTTTAACAAGAGGACTTTCTGATATAGAAGTGAAAGCTGTTGAATCTACGCATGATTACTTGGGACTCTCCGCAACAGTTTATATTCTGATTGGGCTTATAATCAAACTCAACCCAGATCATTTGACTATACACATTTTCTTCAGGTCTATTGCTTAAGAGATGTAGTTTCCATAGTGTAAATAAGGTCAAATATAGCAAATTTGAATACACCAGGGGCAATAATTCTGTAAGTGTAGCTCCAATATGACCCATATCAAACTTGATCGAGATTTTGTGGCCATACATATTCTGTCCTCATTTGAAAATGATAGTACTGAAGCTTCAAGAGTGTTGACATGGTCAAACAAGGGAATTTTTGCTCTTTCAGGGGCAATTACTCTTGTGCTATTAATAAGATATATCCCATAATAAAACTTGACCGCGATTTTGTGGCCATATAAATTTTATCCAAGTCGATCCCAAAAGCTCACCTACGCTGAGAAAAATGTATGTTCATGTGAGGATCTTCTAAACTAAATTGAAGTCTTATTAATTCAACAGGAGGATTGTTTTACAACAAATCAGTTGAAAGGTTTCCATAGTGCAGGAACCTATATATGAGTTAAAAGTTAGCAGTCAATATTACATTTCGAATTACATTCTTGTTCTAATCTAATCTGCTACCTTAAATAACAGATCTCCGCTTACAAATGTGGAGAAATTATACTCTTTTGCATGCAGTTGTAATCTCATTACCAATTTCAATCAATTCCTTTTGTATATGTGAGCGACCTAATTTCTATCGCTATAAGAATGTTTGTCATATATGTAGCGGTTCACTCTCTGTTTCTGTAGGGTCGTTGCCTTTCATATTAATAATACATGGGGCGATACAACAGAAAAATGTCATGTATCACCAATGAGTTATTGATGTCCATTAATACGGAACACCTTACCCATGCAATGTTAAACACATCTCTATTTACAGCTTTGTACAAATAAAAGTGAACAAGCTGATTGCCTGACGGAAAACTATCTTATGTATCTACTAGATTGGCGAAGAGAAATGAGAAGTTCTTCGGACTTGATACCGGTAAAAACTTTTTTAAAAAATGTCTGTAAGCAAATAATAATATGGATGATACGCACATAGTAGGCATGGTCATCGTTTGTCCCTATTCAACTGGTTGAGTTTATTGGTACTCGTTTCATATAAAAAAGTGACACCAGAATGAAACTGAAATGTCAATTAAAGTGACATTATGCGCATCTTACTGTACATAGTGTATGTTTGGTGACAGTTTTATAAAAGCAATTTTCGGTTGCTGTGCATTTAAATGTGTTAAACTAAGGATAATGCCGCATTAGTATGGTGCTTTAGAAATAAAAAATTGGTTCCTTTCTTGGTAGTGATCTCCCTTTGTGTTATTGTTGTTGTTGGTAGAGATTTCGGCAGTGGAAGGGAAGCAACTCCTGCATGCTGTTGTTTTTCTTTTAAACTGACTCTCCCAGTCAAAATAGGAAAGGTTATATTTGGAAAGTTAGTATTTCGTACTGGTAGCAGGAAGAGTTTGGTGTATTGGGTTAAAAGCTATTATTTCCTCTACCTTTTTTACACACACCTATTTCAGCTGGATTTTTACTTGAAAAAAAATGTGCATAATTCCACTTTAAGATGTGGTTTATTTGAATCTTAAAGTATGTACATATTCGCAAAGAACATCTTTAAATGATTACTGCCAATACTACAATGGGCCCCAGTATGAGGAATCTATTCAGCATACTTGTTTCCAGTGAGCTTTCACATGTATCGTAGTTCGTTTGATTACATACCTATCAGTATGAAGTAAGTCTAGTATTTCTTTGCAGATTTATCCATCGAAATTTGGATGCAAGGAACTAAGCAGACACGATGAGAAAAATACTGATTTTTCTGAAACAATTAAATTCAATGATTTCACTAGCAGTGTAGGAAATGCTATCCGTTGGACTGACAAAACTTCGGCCGAGTTACAGTATCTGGCAGACGGGTAAAGCAAAGTTTGTTATGTTATTTTTTACTTATATCAGAGTTTGCTAGTCGTTTACTCGAAGAATAAAGAGGGCTACGCGCCCTGGTGTCGGCGTTAGTTAAAGTTGTATGACAAGCTTCGTTTTGCTGTAATAATATATTTTTGCAATAACAGCTCCAATCTAAATGAAGCTTGACATAAGGACAGTACAACATGCATGCACACTATGTAATGGATGGACACGTGACCGCCAAGGGTCACTGTGAGTGATATACTGAGGCTATTGTAAGGCTAAAGTTTTATGGCAAAGTGTATTTATTCTTACAACTACAGTTTCAATATCAATGAAAATTTAGATAAGTGAACATCACTATACAAGGAGTCCATGGATGTTGGGCCCACAACCTTCAATGTCAATGACAATATAACTGATATATCAGGGATATTGTAATGTTGAAGTTTTATGACAAGCTTCGTTTTCTTGTTATATCTTTTCAATTATATATCCAATATTAATGAAAGTTGACATAAGGGTAGTTCACGTACAGGGAGTCTATGTTTAGGTTTGGGACCTACTACCTCCAAGTCCAAGGTCACCATGACTGTAACACTAACTTGGGGAATTGTTAGATCAATGTTTTTATTGCAAGCTTCCTTTTATCCGTATAACTCCATATCAAATGTTTTACTCAATGAGCAAGGTTATACCATCAAGTTTCATAACTCTTGCTTATATTTTGACAAAATTATTCCCCTATTGGTACTATAGACATTTCTAGTTTAAGTCTTGTGTACAAGGCACTATCATGCATACATCCCGGTAACCATTTATAACATTGATTGAAACTTTGCTATCGGGTTCAGGGGTATCAAACTTAGGAAATATACCCATTTTTGTTTTGCCTTATATTGAAATTTTGTTTTTATTGGCATACAATGAAAATAATCGAACCTGCTGTCATGTAGACAGTTCTTGTTATTTAAAGACTTGAATAGAATGCACGTGGACCACATGAACTATTTCATATCTTGATATTTTATTGAAAGCCAATTATGTTAATTTTGCTTAGACACGATGCTGTAATTAACATGTAAAGGCTCATATAACATACAAATCGTATATTTAGCATGCATATTACAGGGAAGACGTTGATTATACGGATTCGAAACTAACAAAACAAGGAAGAAACACACAAGGTAAATTGTATACATTGTTTTAGTACTAGTATTTATTAAATAAAAAGAATTAATACATTTATTCAATACATACATGTAATGATAAAGAAATACTGTTACTATTACTTTTTAGTGTCTTAAACAGTTTGCTTCTTTAATTCAGCAATTTTCAGAAATACATTATAGTAAAGTACCTGTAAATTCTTGAAATAAAGTAGCAAAAAGAGTAACAGAGACATCTAAGACACATTAACATTAATCTAGATCTTGTGGGTTCTTGCACTTTACACGTAATCCATTTAAAGTTGTCCACAGTAAATTTTTATCGCTGGTTATCATAAAATATCACATTTTAAATCGTTCCCGTCAGTAAGATTTTGCACTGCAATTCCATTAAAGTGTTTTGGTTTAGATATAAAATATTAAAGATTGTTATGTTACTTTAACTGTATGAGAGGTCCGACTCACTGAAATATAGGTACAGTACATTGATTGTAAAACACCTGCAGGATTGATGTAGATTCGTGATATAGATATATCCTTTAATAACGCTTATTGTAAGGAGTAAGCTTGCAATGATTTCAACAATTTCAAAGCATTCCGAACATTTTGTTTGTTGACTTACATAACGCTTTTCTCTTGTAGAGACAACGCGACCTTGCAGTAATGGTGAGTAACATTGACATTTACTAGTCCTTCTTGCTATGTCACTGAATATTTTATTTAATGCTTTTCTTTTAATGCAAGTTAATGCAAGTTATGTTTCTGTTAAAGATGTCTGTAATTCTCTTTGTTGTGTTAACACAATTAATTTTATATACTGTATAGGTTTCAAGACTATAAAAACGAATGAGTTTTGTATTTTTGTCGTGAATCTTACTCTTTTTTTATCTCATCCACTTGATGTTTTACAGATCCGAACGTCTTCGGAAAATTAGATGAAATAGTTATATACCCGCAAGTTAAAGTTGAAGAAATTTCGCCGAACACTTACAACGCATCTGTTGGGTATGACACAATACTCGTACGGTTGGAGGCGGTGTCCAAGAGCTGCAAATGTCAAGTGAAACTAGAGAATAAATACAACGAGCCAGGGTAAGTAACTTTTGTACAACCAAGGAGCAAACTCATTTTTCAAATGGAAAATTTATTGAACATCTATCAGTATCAGTGTGAACCTATTTTAGTGTGCTTACTTCCGTCTTTGATTTTTTGTAGCATTGAAGTGACTATATTTAGACTTTTAATGTTATGACACTTTTAGATTACAATGTCTGTGAATGGTCCGTAAATGAGATCATCTCCCTTTATCAATTCAATTTCTAAACGTGTTTCCTCTGTGGACTGATGTAGACTAGATCGTGTTTTTTTTTGTTCTTCTTCTTCGTTTTTGCTTATTTTAAAGGGTAGATGTTTTAGCAAACAATCAGTTATACGACATTGTATGAAAGGGCGAAAAACTGTAATTACCAGTAACCTTAACCGTATTTCAGTGCACGAAATGTTACTTTGGGACTTGGAGACAATAAAATCATGTTGTATGTTGTGGACACAACTAGCCAAGATCTGAAGATCGTCAGCACAGTGGTTATCAACATACACAGGCAACGGCGAGGATTAGGTCTAGATGATTTTGATGAACAAAGAATAGAATTTTGTGGTTTTAAGCAGGTAAATGTAAATTAAACGTAAAAAAATAATTCTATTGTCAGATTCTGCTTTTTTTAATTAACATCACTTAAGACACAGATAGTAAATTTTAGTAATATTTTAATGTCAAAAAACATTACTGCTCCAAGTCATAGTTATGTACGAGGTCTGAATAAATGATTATTGACTATATAATTATACCGTATAGATTATCTGTACTAAGAAATAAGAATAATTACATGTATTATTAAGCAGAATCCAAATATAGATTATAGAATTTATGATATCTGAAAATATACACATCGTTGTACACTTTCTCAGATTTGTGTCTTAATATTATTCAGTAAAGTTTTGCTCAACCAACCAAAAATATGATAGTATCCATAATAATCCAAGATGGAGTATATTCATTGACATCAATCAGAAGATGTTTTATTTTCCTATATTTGTCTTCTTCCCAAAGGATTGTTCTCTCAGATTTGACAATACGGCACGATGTGGTCTCTTCGACTTGCAAACGTCACCGAAGGATGCATTTGGACGTGTGCATAGTCGAAATCGATGTACTACCGGAGATCACGAAGGTAATCTGATTTACTTCCATGCCTCACGGTAGATAGGCGAGTAAAATTATCACATCAATCTGCGAAATTTTATATTAATTCATTTTTTAAGAAGTTTAAACTTACTTGTTACTGTCCAAACCTTTTCATTCACGTCTGTTATTCGTTTTGTAAAGGTCAGTGGATTGTTCCATGCAAAAGCTGTTCTACAGAAAATGATTGTTTCTGGGAGAAGGCAACATGGCAGGCTCACGAGTGTCGGTACGAGCAGTTTTCCCCGGCATCACTACAGCAGTGCCTACGCGGAAAGAAATTACTCTTCATTGGAGACTCGACTAACAGAGGAGTTTCCAACTACATAATTGAACAAATAAACGGCTCACTTTATGACTGGGATAAAACCCATTCTACAAGAGTTTACACTAACATAAATAACAACAGGACGCACTTCACGTTTGCTTATTATCCACATTTCTGGTTGCCAGCTGACCATCGGCCAAGATTTAGCAAGGTCATATACCAGCTTATTAAAAGGTTTGTACTGATAAATAAGTTGCAGCTTAAAAAAATCAAATGTAATGATTCAAAACATTTTAAATAACTGTTTCTTAACTACTACTCTAAAAGAAAAAAGTCATTGAAAGAAGACTTACAATTTAACTACAGAATCAACATATAATTGTCAACAAAACATCTATCTTTAGACTGACCAAAATGCTTTAAACAGGATAAAGAATTACTACCAGTCGACGTCACAAGTGGGATCTTTGTTTAATTATGATACAAGTAACTGCAGTCTTTTCTCGATTCGATAGACAGATAAAATAAAATAGTAACATAATAAAATACAATACAATACCATTTTGATTATAAAATTTGCAAAATTTCTGAAATATATCTGCCCATCTTCAAATTTGGACAATACAAGAATGATTTCTTGCTTAAAAAAATAGTAGTAGAATAGAAAATATAGTCGATCATGCTCAGACAGCATACATGTGCCGGATGATCATGATCTGTACTGATCATTTACTGCAAGCAGATTAAAGGTCCAGAGTTCAAACATGGAGATCTTAGTATTGACTAATTAATAAATTACATCATATTTTAATTCATAACAACTTGTTCTTTTATATATCCAGCTCATTGCCGGTGCAAAACAATTCGAAAACAGTCCTGGTGGTTGGTGGTGTTCATTGGATTGCCAAGCAACATATCGATCTCATTGTTGAAGCTTTACAGAGGTAAGACAATCTTTTGTAACAATAGCACCTTGGCCGGAGTAACAGATTTCCTGGTGATAACACACCAAAGAGTAGAATGCTAGCGTTTCCTGATGCTGCGGAGCAAGTTACTTTTTCAACTTGAAATTCATCCTTTTTGTTGGGTATATTTTTATTTATGTCTATCAATAAGAGAAATAACCCAATAAAACTTATATAAAATATTCCTTACATGTTTTCAAACCATCTGGAACGTTTTAAGCTGCACTCTAGATCATCATTTGATATGGCCATTTTGAAGAGTAATATAGCTTTAAACAAAGTTCTTAAACTGTTAATATGAGTATTCTGTTACGATATGAAAATTGAGACCTCTAATTTTGTGTTTGAAGGGGACAAAATAGTAAATAACGCAAAATTTCTAGGTATTTTTCAGTAATTACAATGTTTCATTGAACATATTCCATATAGAGATATGAAACAAAGTTAAAGCAGTCTGACACCATGTGCCATGTGGTCTGTTTGTGTCAACTTTCTTAAGAAACAAAAGTTCAAAAGTTACAAGACAGTAATTATGTGTTTTTTTCTATTTTGCAGGAAAGGTTTATCAGGCATAACAAAGGTAGTGAAAGGATTGGGAGCTGGCTTCCATCAACCCGTTGAAAATGTAAAATTTGTACCCAAGTCTGAACATGTCCAACTGCAGCAGAGAGAAAGTGATATTTTAAACTACGCAAAAACGAAAGGCTTTCATACTGTGGCAACATTTAATATGACCATTTCCCGGTATAAAGACTTTCTGGAAGGCAACTGTGCTTGTCATTTTCACAAGGTATGTGATGTCGTCACGCAATGAATTGGTGTAGAAAAAAGAGTTTAATGAAAAAGGAAAAGAAAACACTTCCGTACTATTTAAATAATTCTAATTGGCTGTAAACGTTTTTTTATCATACCTTTGGTATGACCATTTACAACTGTATTGATTATTGTCAGAAAAATATCTGACAATGATGAGTTTTATTCCCACCATCATGGTGTTAAGATTCCAGCCGTTTACTTATGATACTCACTTTTGAAAACTTATTTAAAACAAGGGCAGAGTGAGTAACACTTTTATTATTTCCAAAATTGTGTTACAACAAATTATAATCCAATTATTTCTTTACTTTTCAGGTATCGAAACATGGATCGGCAAGTCGAGGGTATCATTATAAAGTTGAAGGAGATATGAATGCCGCTTATTCCCAGATTTTACTGAATCAAATTTGCCCTGATGTCTAGACATCACTAAACACATAGTCCCGATAACTATTTCCTTAAAATTGGTTATTAGTCCCCAACTGGTCATAGAACGTTGGGGACTTTAGGCTTGCTCGGTTCCGTCGGTCCGTCGGTCCGTCAGTCGGCACTTCCTGTCCGAGCTGTAACTTCTACATACATGGACCGATGTTCAATCAACTATACACAGTTATTGTCCATAACACAAAGGTATACCATGCACCAGGGAGCTATCTTGAAGTTCAAGGCCAAACTTAGGGCTCAAACCTGCGAGTTACATTCAAGTTTTTATGTGCGAGCTGTAACTTAAACATGCATTTCCTGATTTTGAAATAACTTCTTACATTTGTTGTGTCATGCACAACACCCAAGAGGCTGCCTTTTAAGTCAATGTCACACTTAAGGCTCAAACTTGTAAAAGTGGATTATGTTCTGGTATTTTGTGACTGTTCTGTAACTCCTATATGCATAAATTTTAACTTCTTACAGTTGTTACCAATACATTACCTGTTAAAGGTCTTGGTCAATGTCACATTTCAAGTTCAAAGGTCATAAGACTATGATAACTATTATCTCCTCTACCCCTTGAAGGATGTTTTTGAAACTTTGGCCAAATGTTCACCTTAGGTCAACCAAAAAATTTCAAGGCCAAAGTCACATTTAGCGTCAAAGTTCAAGTTTCCATATCTCCCAAACCTTCTTAAACTAGATAGTGGGCGGATGAATGCGAAGAATCAACCACATTTGGCTCAAGAACAGTGTGATAGAGTTAAGAGTCACCCGACTACTAGTGTATCTCGGATCTCCTTAACCCTTTGCCGGGGAAAGATTTTCATCAAACTTGGGCTAAATGTTCATCTCACCATGATGACAAATTCAAGGTCACTCTTTAGGTCAAAGGTTATGCAATTGTATCTTCCAATTCCCTTAAAGGATTGTCATACGTTCATCTCACCTGTCACAAGTGGTTGGGGTGCAGAAGTACATCCATTTGTTTATATAGGTTTAATTTTACCACATGCTTTTGTTGTTTTTTAATTTATTTATTGTTGTTAAGTTTGATGAATTGTACAAATAAATTTTCAATCAATAATTTTGTTTATGCGTGCATTTTATTGATAAAAGCTGAAATTTAATGTAAAGGCAGCACTACATTAGTTGGAGGGTTCTATTCTTCTGCGTGGGTGAGTTTCATAGAGTTTACGGATTTCTTTATATTTTATTTCATTTGTTTCATTATTTAGTGACTCGCAGATTTCATACTGAAATTGTTTGTGATACTTACTTTTAAGTAAGTAAATTTCTTCAATTAATATTTCGGGTGTTCCTATTTATAATGTTTATAGGGTGCTCTGTGAAAATTGGAATCTGAGAAACGAAAATTCGTTTTACACATACTTAAATTTTCTTTCTATGAGTTTACTTGAAATACGGAATAACATCTTAGACCCAGTGTCCAAAAATCATGCAGTTTTAGGGAATATGACCTTAACAACTTATTCAGACATCGAAACTTGCACACACAAAACTGCGTATCAGTCTCATTCCCATAGTATATTAGATGCTGATTTCAACCGAAATACGCACACACGCACACACGCACACACGCACGCACACACACACCTTTATTGTATGTGGTATAAAGATTTTGTACATGTGAAATGTTGTACTCGTCTGTGTAATGTACGGACACATAAACTGGAATACTGTAATGTTCGAAAAAAGTGTAATGCATGGCGGCGTGCCAAAGTCTGAACAAAATGACAAAATATGTCAAAATTCCAGTGTTGTATCGACATCTGTGAAATTCGAAAAACAGCTCTTTCTTTTCGGAAAGAACATGTGTACTCAATTTCTTAGATCCAACAGTGGAGAACCGTAACAGACATTATCAGTCCTGTAACGAACTTTATTACGGGCATGAATTAAAATGCGTTATCTGAACCTTACTACATCATGTAGCTCTGAAAACGGAGAGTTAATTAACAATTAGCTCAGTAATCGCTTATTAAGCATAGAAACCCAGACAATAATTTGATATGGGTATTTGTATTGTATACTATTCTGTTAAACACTTTGCAAGTCTATATCTTAACATTGTTACCGGTTGTATACTTTGTATTTGCCCATAACATGATAAAATGTTGAAAGCAATAAAAATATTGTATTGTATAATGTAATTAATGTGCGGCATGAAAAACAAAGTTGTCTGAGCTCCTTAAACGCTGCAATGCGTCATGTCTTTACTCACTCCTACGGTACCACAGTATCCTAGCGTACAGTAAGCCGAAACGGAAGTTGCTGATCTGTACGCTGATGATCAGTTAGTTGCTGGCACGAACTGAACCCACCACGGTCTAGATTTTGTCTTGAAAGTCTATTAAAATCGTCTTTTTTGAAGGAGATATTTTTGGGGTGAGTGTACCAGTTATTTATACTTTTACTGTGATCATCTTTTCTTCAAGTAAGGTGTAGTATAGTTGCAATCGGCCTTCGTTCTCAGTTTGATCACTGTCAAATTGACGAAACGGCCAGAAAATGTTGACTTTGTGCTCGCATATTTCATAGTGCGTATAGTTTCTGGTCTATAATTGTGTCGGGGTGGAAGAAAAAAAATTTTCTGACTCGTAGACTTCCTTGGATCGAGATTGAATGACTAGATGCCGAAAAAATGACTGTTTTGATCCGTCACTGAACGCTTATTTGTCGAAATAATATAATATTTCTGATAATTTAGTGTTTGATAATAGTATAATGAGTGATAGCAAGTAGAAATTAATGTTATTTCTGTCATGATGTCCACGTCGTTTTAAAACATGAAATACTAGTTTTGAATAATATAAACCTATTTGAAAATCAATCAATGTTTACGTTAGACACGTTGATATTTTGAGCCAAGAAAAGAGCTCAAACATTTTAGTGGCACTGGAATAATTGAATATACTTTGTCGGATCATTAGATAGTCTTTACTTTGAACCTATTGTGAATCAATAATTGACGGGCGCCATATTCGCAGGAACTGGCTAGTCCCAGAACTGATCAACCAATATTTTCCCTGAGTTTTATTATTATTTAGCAAAAGTAAGACATATTTTATTAGGTTGCTTACAATTTCATTCTTTTCATTTTAGGTTTGCCTCCAGAAGATGGTATATTGGTAAAGAATGACCTTAGAGATCGGTCGAGACCATGTGGACTACTTCATCAATTGATCGAAATTAACATATCCTGACATTCAGAACTATGTATGGTTACAATTATGTTGAAAACGAATAAATGGGTGACCTTTTCCTTCGTTGTATGAGTGGCATACATTATGCAAGCCAACCAGGTGTCAAAAGAACAAACTACTTGGCATTGATTGGCGTTTAAGCAATAATGAAAGTAAAACGGGACATAGCACATGTCCATCATGAAACGGACGAAGCTGCACTCGTATATCCGTCATCATATATGCAAATTACACTAACCTGCAAGCACACATGGTGTTGGAGGAGCAACATGTACCGGCAAAGAAGTGACATGGGGAAGGAGCTTTGAAGTTGTTGAACCATGGTATGGTTACAAAGACAAAATTCCAGAGACAAATGATAATGATGCGTCAATATTGAGTGACAAGTTAATCCAAAACTGAGACAAAATCCCATGGACACCCTAAACAGTATCTTGATCATACAAACATGAACAATTTTTGAACATATTCATGCAAGACATATCACATTCAATGTGCTATAAAAGTTTTAGGGTAGCTAGAGTAACTTATAATGTATTATTATAAATATGTTGTCTGCAAATGTATTCCCCGCTACAGTATTCAGGTCTTAACTATAGAGGTTGGATCTTGAAACTACCGAACCTATCCTAGAAAAGTTACAGTCATGTTGATACCAAACAAGGAACACAATGAGAATATAAGACTTTATTGTTCTAAATTTTCTATAACTGTTTTTTTTTCTTTTGTAATTTTTACAAAGTTGCATGTATCCTGTTTAATACATGTATGCTATAATCATTGCAGTGCAGACCACTATGTGTTCAGCATTGACTCAGAAATTAACAGAAACACTCAAATTGTAGACAAAAGTTAAAATTTGCTGTGTCACTGTATATTTGCTTCATCATCCTTATTGAAATGGATTTTATTCGCTCTTTAAATGGAGAGACATTCATTTTGTTTTTACATGTACAAACAGAGGAATTTTGCATCAGTGAAGAATGAGTGGTGGTTAATGAAATGCGTTATAAAATAATATCACGTTTTATATCGTTAGCCTCAGGTGGTTGTGTTCCTCCTACAGACAAAATCCTATCCAGCAGTGCTTATGAATACTGTATTTTGCCTTAACAATTTAAATGGCCATAATCATAATTGCAATACATTGACAGTATGTACATGTACACGAAAGTCTAATGGTTTTGAAATGGAAAACCGCCGTCCAATATCCATAAATGACGTCTGGTTAATACCAAAATAATCTGACCTTTCACATTCAGTTTATATGGCAAAACTTAGAGAAAGAGATGAAGACCGAAAAGCCAAGTCCTCTGTATAACCGTTCAGTAAAAGGTCAGTATTGTTTGTAATGCTGTCTGCAGTTAATTCTTTCACAGAATGCTGAGTTGCGGTGTCTCTTGTCCACTTAGATCTACTATAGAAATAACAGTGATCAAGTGCAACTTAGTCAATTGTATGTGTACACTTATCGACCATTACTGCCCTAATTGGATTATTACACACTTCAGTAAAACAGTGTGCATCAACCTGCAATACACTGATCATTTTGGCAGTGGTGTAGCAATAAAAATTTAATCACTCTCCCATTGCAATAGGGAAACGTCACAATTTTCAGTCTGCATTTGCGTTAGTTTGGATCCTTTGTAGAGCAAACCATATGTAAAGATGGAATTCGGGTTTCCCTGGTCGGTTGCCCATCCACAGAATGTATGGAACACACCTGTAAAATTAAGAAAACACATTTCAGGAAACCATTATTTATATACAGGGAAAACAGTGCAAATGTTATTAAAATAAAAAAATGCATTTAATCTACATACAGCTAAATTTTCCTTGGATTTCTTACTGACTGACGGTATCAGATTGCATTGTTCTTTTCTAAAGTTTAACACTCTTCTAGTAAGGATGCATTACAACCCCGGACATATATCAAATTGTCTTGAACAGGCCCAATATACATGAAAAATCACTTAAAGTGAAAAACAACTGCGATAGCGACTTTTTGAAACGTGGAAATCATGAAAGAACATTAAACCTATAAATATTTTGACAAACACAGATCTTCAAATATATTTATAACACAAATAATTACATGTGTGGCCAATCAATGTGACCAATGCATGCGTAATTTGGCTTGTAATCTCGATGCTAGTAAATGGTTTTATTCATTAGAATTCTGAATATTAATTATTTGAAACTAATCGTACAGTCTTGTATTGAAATGTTGCAATTAAGCGTACAGTCGCGTGACTTTCAGTGACGGATCAAAACAGTCATTTTTTTCGGCATCTAGTCATTCAATCTCGATTCAAGAAGTCTACGAGTCAGAAAAATATTTTTTTCTTCCACGCCGGCACAATTGTAGACCAGAAACTATATACACAATGAAATATGCGAGCACAAAGTTAAATTTTTCTGGCCTTTTCGTCAATTTGACAGTGATCAAACTGAGAACGAAGGCCGATTGCAACTTTACTACACTCTACTTGAAGAAAAGATGATCACAGTAAAAGTATAAATAACTGGTACACTCACCTTCAAAAAAGACGATTTTAATAAACTTTCAATACAAAATCTAGACCGTGGTGGCTTCAATTCATGCCAACAACTAACTGATCATCAGCGAACAGATCAGCAACTTCCGTTTCGGCTTACTGCACGCTAGGATACTGTGGTACCGTAGGAGTGAGTAAAGACATGACGCATTGCAGCGTAACAAAAGTAAACCAAGCACATTAACCTCCCCTTACTCGGTCACAAAGTCATGAGTGATAGGAGTGAAATTTGAAGGTACAGGTATTCTATACTATGTTTACTGAATTTAACATAGAATTTATTTTGTATCCACACAAAGTAAAATAACATATCTTCTTAAGCATTCCTTAGTGACACTACTACGTGTTTCTAAACGTTTATTTTGTGTTCTAGTTTCCTAGTTTCCTGTTTGGGTTTAAAATAGGTCAGAACTTTGTTTATATGTTCAATTCAGTGAGTTTCAACATTTTTACAGGTGAGTTCCAGTGACTGGGAAACCCACGCGCCATGCGCCATTTGCGCATAAAATGCAAAAATGTCACATAAAAAATCTATCAAATGCGCCCTGTGTCGCATACAAAAAAAATCGAAATATTTGAGTTCGAAATATTTTGAGTACGAAACGTGTATCGATCAGGCGCTTTACTGTATACTTTTGCCATAAATACAAGCGTTTATATGATCAGTGTCAATTAAGCGCTTCTTTCACGAAATAAAGCGTTTTATCGAGAAAATGTTTCCGAAACGGAGACTAGCCCCTATTGCTGGCCAAAGCTCGCTAAAATCTTTCATAAAAGACGTTGACACCAACGATCTGGGGTACAACACAAACGCTACAAGCCTCAGTTAACATATCAGTAGACAAAACGAGTGTAACGAGCTCAGCTGGAAAATACCAGCGAGGTGAATGCAGTTGCCCCAATCTTCCTTCACTTACGAATCCAACTAAGACTAAGAGGGAAACTAAGAGGAAGCCAATTTACAAGCCATGTATGATGCATGACACTTCAAGACTTGGTTTAAAATATGGCCCTGGCAGTACAAAAGTGCAGGTGCCTTGTTCTGTAAAACTTTGTGGACTCTGGATAGCACAATGCTTTTGTATCTGGGTGCAAAGTGGTCACACATGTTTTACAGAACAATACAATTGCCATCAACACCAAAAGTCGTCTTCAACAGAACATCTTAAATTTAGACAATGAAAACGGAATAAAATTCTTTTAGTAAGTTCTACACTTCATTCTGCAGAACCCAATACTGACAGCAATCCTTCCCTCGCACCATTAGAGATTGGAAAAGCTGCCTGCAGATATCATGTCAGCTGGGTCAGTTGACTCTTTCAGAGCTCAACAGTTCCAAACACTTTATCTAACTTCCTCTTGTTTTTATCCTTCACTGTTAATATTTTCAATTTTATTTCTTTTTCCCTCTTGTGCACCCTGGCAATAAATCGTCAATCGTTGAAGGTGGCCATTAACTTGGAATCCTCACTTTCGTACGCCAGGGCCATATTCTAAACAAAGTGTCTTGCACATTTATAATTATTAATATGTGGCTTGTAAATTGTCTGACTCTTAGTGTCACATACATTTTCTTAAATGTCACATAAAATTTCAAATGTCACATACTTTTCACACATTCGTGACTTTGTCACATAGAAAAAACCTTCCCGGATGGAGTTCTTACGATTTTTTACAGTAAACTAATGTATGCGAATGTGTATTAATGTATTATGATATATTATAATATATAAAAAGAAACTATGTGGGTTTTTGCGATTTTTGACAGTAGACTATAGAATTTCATCAGTGAACAATATCCTCAGTTTCATTGTGATTTTCTCGTCAAAAACTTGACCGAGATATAATTCTTCTAAAACAAACTGATTTCATCTTCTGTTAGATCTAAAATTTATAGTAGTCACGGATATATTTTAAAATTCGGAATTTGTGTTCTAGTTTCCTAGTTTCCTGTTTGGATTTAAAATAGGTCATCGATATTAATATAAATAATTTGAAAATGCCGTATTGAATTACGATTAATATTAACAGAAAGAAAGGATGTACATTCAGTAAAATATTTTAAAATTTGGTGGCGCGTTCGCCTCAGGATCGGAGGGTCCCGGGTTCGATCCCAGCCAGTGCCCAAGTAGTGATAGTGTCCATAGGCAAGGCACAGATGATTCCAGGTTGATTCCATCTGCAGTGAGTCCCGAGAACGATTAATATAAGTTGTAAGAACTTGTTTCGCAATCGATATTAAATAAATTAATATAAATAATTTGAAAATGCCGTATTGAATTACGATTAATATTAACAGAAAGAAAGGATGTACATTGAGTAATTTTGGCTCAGGACAGTCAAAAACTGTTTTCACAAATCCCTGATTAGGCCTGAATGTCTTTTTTAAAAGTATAATACGCGCTACCAACCGTGAGTAATATCATTTTAATGTTTGTACAAAGTCAAGATGTGTGTTGTTCTTCGTTATTTTTAAACATCTAAATATTTAAAGTTTGCACAGCAGACCCCCACTGATCATAGCGGCATATCTTTGCATGTTGCACCTTTTTCTGTAGATAGACTGAGGTATTTTAATTACTTTAAAGTACTTAAAATTATCTTTTAAGTATGTGTAAAAGAAAAGTGAAAGGGGAAAGAGTGGTGTTTTCATGTTCTTTACTGCTCCTTGACAAGCTGATTCAAATATACCCTCCCCTTACACTTTGTGTTCGGGAGGGTGGGGGGGGGGGGGTAAAATAAGAAAACAACACATTATCTACAAAATGAAATCATATCAACCATATCGAGACCTCACCGTGCCCAATTAATTAGTGACCTTGTCTTTAAATTATCAAAATAAAAATGGTAATATTGAAAAAAAAGTAAAGTAATTAGAACTTGAGATTACCAGTAAAGATCATGCTCATCCAACATTAAACTAGCATAATTGCGTGCGTACTCTGTTCAATGAGTAAATATTGTTGCCTATGACACCATTGTTACTATAAAGAATTGAAATATGAGGAAATCAGAACCTAGTACTAACATTCTTCATTTATTTTTAGCAGCTGGTAGTATTCAATACAGCAATTACATATTTACGTCGTTATATTTACGCCCTATAAACAGCGTCAACTAAGTGGCACTATAAAATTAATGACTGTTTGCTTTATGATAGCCTGCGTTACGTTCTGATAACCTACTCGTAGCTTTCTGTGTTTTCAGACGATTTTCTCATTTATTACCCGGATTGGGCATAAGACGACCCTTCAGTATGTCAAATTCAGAAATAGCGCCAATGCTGGTGGGTAATTCCACGGAGAAGTACTTCATTGAATACAATACATTTCTATCCAATCACCTGTCCCATGGGATGATAGCTCTTCACAAACTTGGGGTACCAAAGGATAGAATTGAGAGATTCATAAAATGGTATACGCCGAAACTGGAATCCACAATCTATGACGTCATAGACGACAGACCTATCACAGAACTTAAAGGAAAACGTATTGCGTATTATGCAATCTTAAAGCATTTCGAAAATTTGTTAAAAGAGAAATACAAAAATGTCGATGATCTTATCAAAAACGAATATCCACATCTTTCGAAAGGATTGGCAGGTTCTGCTTTGCATGGAACAATTCATCTTGGATATGGGTATTCGGTCAAGAATGAACGAATAATTCTAGAGGGACTAGCCTACACATTCCATTCATACCGGCCAGTGGTAACTACCAAATCAGACGACGAACTTACAACGTTTGGCAGTGGAAACTCTGATGTTACCGATGCTTTGGAAAAGCTTCGGGCCAATAAAGAGCTCACTCAAATGATGAAAGATGGAATAAAAGAAGAAAGATGGAAGGCGTTGAAACTTGGGAAGTTTCAGTTATCAGTTTTTTATTTGGTACAAGACCACGGTGATTTACTTACTGACCTTGTGTTGTCGCTGAAATTTGGACCGGAAGTACGTACAAGTGATTCCTCCTTAGACCCAGTGAAATTAGGAAGAAAAATTGTCTACCTGAGCGTGATGGTCTATGCCCTGGCAGAAGCAAGAAATGACTTTTTCCTTCTACATGGTGTTACGTGTGCTTGGGGACTGTACCAAATAATGCCTCTGTTGAGCACTGCTGATGGAATCAAGTCGTTAAGAGAATTTCTTACAGTCCTTCTTGCCGTTTACGTTGCAGAAGGTTCGCCAGATTTGAACGTCCCACTGTTGAACAGAGAGTTTACAGAGAAAGACTGGAGTGAACTTGTCAACAGAACTGTAGAGGCGGATAGAGATGAGCATTGCTATAAGCTAGTACAGGTTTGCTACGAGATGGTCAAGGACGCAAGAGCAAATGGCGAAGATCCAAATGTCTATTCACAGGCTGCTCTGTCCACTTTAGATTATGACTTGCAC
Organism: Saxidomus purpurata; assembly: GCA_022818135.1. Lineage (NCBI taxonomy): Eukaryota > Metazoa > Mollusca > Bivalvia > Venerida > Veneridae > Saxidomus > Saxidomus purpurata. The sequence continues at coordinate 11,526,410 of JAFMSR010000011.1, read as the reverse complement.
TTCTACAAAACTGATTAAATTTTCGGTTGATATTCAGATACAAATGTATTTAGGTATGTTATTCAAGCTCGCAACATTATATAAACATGTACAGTTCATTGACCGCTGTCAAAAGTTGATCGTTGGAGTATTGCTGTCAGTCAAGATGGACCCTTATCAGGTCGTGTATTAGCATACTAGACAATCTTAAGAAACCTGTGTGACACTTAGTTTGTGAATAATGATCCGTTTGTTGTTGCGGTGGACGAGTGGTCTACGGCGTCTTTACATTGCCAGTATCAAAGTGACTCAAATTCGAGTCTTGGCTTCCTCTTAAAACAAATTATTTGCACACTAGCGGAAAATGTCACATGGAACGTTAGTAGCCGAGCAGTAAGGCGTGTGTGTTACTTTTTTCCTGATGTTTGAAAATCAGTATAAATGTAATGATCAGTCTTATTGAGAAGTATCAGTGAACTATATTTATCTTATTTGATGACGATGTGTTCAGTTCATCCGTATCTGAAATATCGCACGTAGGGATGTAACGATGATCGATTATAATCGAATAATTGATCGAAAAGCTTCCGAAATCGATTAAATCGATTTTAGTTTGAATAATCGATGATCGTTTCTTCTTTTTTACTTTGAATAATTAAAGGCAATTTTGCTCAAATTTGTTTACAATATTATTTGGTGAATTGTCCACATCAATGATAAAATAAATTAATGTCTTTTGTACAAGAACTGTCTAGGAGAAACACAAGAAATGAAGTGCACTTACTGATTATAAATTTTTTACTAAAATTTGAATAGTTTTAGAAGTGTAAGTACTGCAATTTAATGCTTTCAATGAACTTTCCAATGCTTTTGGAGCTTAAAATATATCAAAGTAGCACACCTGTTTAGTGTCAGGATTCCAAGCAGGATTTTCCCTGTGAGAGGGAAAGTTCTGTTATACTAAACTATAGACTCCACCTAACTGGTCAGATCTACCAAAATGGGGACAAAGGTTTCAAATTTCAGTCATTAGAATTTCTTTTAAATCCATCAATTAAATCAAGATTCCATCTTCCCTTCAGGTTTTACAAGGCTTTTGGACCTTTACCTTTAATCAAAATTTATTTATCTATAGTCAAATAAATTGTTCTTTAAAAATTGGTAGCTTTGAAAGGAGCGCATGGTTTTGTAATGAGGATATAATATATAGTCCAAAATGTTAATTTCACACTCAATTTATTACCACAGTTGCATATGAAAGACTGTGACAGTATAAATCAATTTGTTGTCTGATTAAAATCACTACATAGTACAACTGACAAGTGACTGATACTGGTGTAAGTGTGTAACTCTATGTTATTAAGTAAAGGAATATACTTTCGATTATTTTCCGACTGTGAATCGAAATACCCTGTCCGATTCAATTCGATTATCGATTATGTTTTGAGTCCGATTTTACAACACTAATCGCACGGTCTCCTGAACAGTACATTGAATTAAAGTGAACAGCACATGTGTATACATTGATTATTTACAATGTACTCAGTTTTCCTGGTCGTTTGATGTTTGTCTGGTCATAAACTTACTTTGTGAACACTCCAGGCCATAGTTAATACCTGCAGTTGCATTTTTTAAATTTGGCGGAATGTTTAACTTGAAGGAAATGAGATCAAATTGATACCGATCTTTTTATAATTTATGCGGATAGCTGTACCATTGTTAGTTAAGTTTGGTTAAAGTTGTAGGTGTTATCTGTTGATTCAGGCGAGCGATATAGGATCATCTTGGCACTGTTCTTGAATTCACAAACCTTGTACATGTATTTGTAAAGTTTTTGTACGCTGTATGTTATGGCGATGACTTGTTTCTATTAACATGTTCATATCTAAACAGAAACTGTAAATAAAACAACTACATGTACATTAAGCATATGATGTCATCATTGTATACAATCATGTACTACATATATTTATTGTTCCAGGAAACTCTACTCAAGGGAAGTTAAGTACATTGTGCCTTATGTACATAATCAAATTAGCAAAATGTACACTAACTCATTGATAAAAATAAACGTACATGCAACATGCGATACTGTCTAAAATCGACCCCTGTATGACTAAAAAACTAGGAATCGACGAAATAATCCGCAATTTGGTGACAAAGTTTTCAAATGTAGGACACTTTAAAGGGGCAAAGGTCATCATTGAGGTTACTCCGAGAGCTATATAGTCATCATTCGGAAGGAAAGAAGCCTTTGTAGAAATAATACAAAAAAGTAACACTCTCATTTGGCTCAATGGTTTCCGCATCTTCCCTGGGACAAAAGGTCGAAAGTTCGAAACTCGGCTCGGTTCAACACATTTGTAAACAAAAAGAAATCCCACCGTGGAGAACCATAACGGACTATAACAGTGCCGTTAACCTTATCAGTGCAAACTATGTTACCCGAAACCTTGATAGTTCTAGCGCTCGTAATGTAAAACAAAGCTGATTGAGCACCATTAACCGTATGTGTTAGGAGTTGGTAAAGACTCGTGTCCGTTATCTAACATTATAAGAAGAAACGCATTAACCTTTGTTAAGTTTACTCCCTTTATTCGCCGATAGCCATTTGCAAACAAGGTCAAGGCCAAAAGTGTTATCAGTTAAAAGTTATGGTGCAGGTATTTAGGTAGAATATTTTGTTTTTCTGACTTTCACATAAACTGACTTCTTGTGTATCCACATTAATAAGTAAGATAGCATTACACTTAGATACCTTCCTTAGTGAAAACTGCTACGTGTTGCTAAACTCAAGATTGGTGATATTGTTCTGTTATGTTCTAGTTTCCGGATGAGAACTGCTAAACATATACAGTTCTGTTACAGTTCTCAGTTTCGCGAGTTGTGTCAAATTCAGTGAGTTTCAAAACTTTAACAGGTGAGTTTGTTAAGAGTAAGTTGTTTAGAGTATACTATACTGCATGTACTAACTTAAGTTCTATTTCTATATTGCACTGTATGTGTAGGCATATATCGGGTAGATCGAATTTATTCGGGTTGGCGAAAAATGGAAAAAAGTCGTAAACTATCACTCGCTGTTTCAAAACAGTTTGCATTTTGGCCTTGAAGTTAACTTTTTCGGAAAATATAAATTCTCAGGTGGTATATGCAATAGATTTTAATAATTATGCAATGTTCTAGATGAAGTTATTGAGGCTGAAACTGGGTCGATGTGTATACGCTGTTGTTTACCTTCTTTCTGATTTATAGTCACTAGGCTATTTTTAGTAAAAATGCACTGTTCAGGTCCCAGCTACGTTACTGTTAAGTTACCTGTGATCCTACATAAAACTATCATAACCTGTAACAATTTTAAAATTCTGTGAAAATGGCCGTATCTCCCTTTGATAAGAGATCGAATATCACCTTTAATCTGATCAAGGATGAACTGATTATCAAAGGTTACCTAAACTAATATAGAATTGAAACGACTTCTCAAAATAAGAAGAACAACACATTTAGGTATCTACACAAATAAAATCATTTCAACCATCGCAGGACCTCACCGTGCCTAATAATTCAGTGACCTGACTTGTTTTTAAAATGTCAAAATAAAAACAGTAACTAAACTGGAATGTTGAAGTGACATTATGCGCATTTTTTTCAAGTAAAAATCCAGCTGAAAATGGTGTGTACAAAAGTGTAGAGAAAATAATAACTTTACCCACCACTCCCACTACCGGTAGAAATCTTCAAATTGTTTTCTTATTTGACTGGGGAGTCAATTTAAGAAAAGAACAACTGCATGCAGGAGTTGCTTCCCTTCCACTGCCGAAATCTCTACCAACACAACAACGACACTCACTACTTTTATCAGCCCGATTTTTAACAAGCACCAACTCAAACCAATGCGGCGTAATCATAATTTAATACATTAAATGCCAGCAACAAAAATTGCTTTTATAAAACGTCCCCCTTCGTAATATGAATGTTTAACATAGTTAGAGATTACCAGTACAGGCCATCCAATGCTCATTCAACTTTAAACTACGAGTTTTTGACACAATTTATGTGCATGCTCTATAAATGGACGAATGATTGTTGTTGACTATGACATCTCGGACTTATTGAGTTACCTTCTTTAAATAAAGAATATTATTATTATTATTATTAATGCTACTATATAGAAACGGAATATAAGGAAACAATAACCAAGCATTAATCACGCTTCATATATGTTTTAAGCAGCTGGTGATATTTAATACATTGCTATAACACATGTATATACCTATTAATATTCAGTCAAAAATACAGTACACAACGCATAGTTCGCGCTAAAACGAGTTTTTCTTCAATTATATGCTTAAATATCATTTTGATTCAGTTTATTCACGCAGACAAGTGTCAAAAGGTATATAATAAAAGGAATGTGATTCATAAGCCGGATTGGCTCTCGTCGCGGTTCGATCATACTCGTTACGTAAACATGGCCAAACTTGCACGACTCGAGCAAATCCGATATTCGCAAAGTTTCAAATGAGATCTTAATTTCCTTCTATTGTATTTAACGAAATCGTTATAAACATGGACAACGACACATTCAACTATATTTATCCAATCCGATTTTTTTATATCAAAGCAATTTTTTCAATATAAGTGGCATCTTCTTTAATTTTACTTCATTTATAACATTTTAAAAGTCACCAAGAAAACTATAACTAAAGTAATATGCGCATAATGTCATTTAACTTGTCACATTGGTACCCGTTACGAATTTATACATGCGTGAAATCCACAACAATCAACCATATAAATATAAGCATGAAACGCTCACAAATAGCGAATTTTACCTATAAGTGGCACTATAAAATTAATGACTGTTTGCTTAATCTGTTTATGATTGATACCCTAATATTCTGATAACCTACTTTCTATGTTTTCAGACGATTTTCTCGTGTATTACCCGGTTTGGGTATAAGACGACCCATGAGTATGTCAAGTTCAGAAATAGCGTCAATGCTAGTGAGTAATTCAACGGAGAAGTATTTCATTGAACACACTAAATATCGATCCAATCACCTTGCCCATGGGATAATAGCTCTACACAGACTTGGGGTACCAAAGGCTAGAATTGAGAGATTCATAAAATTGTACACGCCGCAACTGGAATCCACAAGCTATGACGTCATTGACGACAGACCTATCACAGAACTTAAAGGAAAACGTATTGCGTATTATGCAATCTTAAAGCATTTCGAAAATTTGTTAAAAGAGAAATACAAAAATGTCGATGATCTTATCAAAAACGAATATCCACATCTTTCGAAAGGGTTGTCAGGTTCTGCATTGCATGGAACAATTCATCTTGGATATGGGTATTCGGTCAAGAATGAACGAATAATTCTAGAGGGACTAGCCTACACATTCCACTCATACATGCCACAGGTAGTTACCAAATCGGATGAAGAACTTGCAGCGTTTGGCAGTGGAAACGCTGATGTTACCGATGCTTTGGAAAAGCTTCGAGCCAATAAAGAGCTCACTCATATGATGGAAGAGGGAATAAAAGAAGAAAGATGGAAGGCGTTGAAACTTGGGACGTTTCAGTCATCAGTTTGTTATTTGTTACAAGGTCACAGTGAGCTGCTTACCGACCTAGTGTTGTCGCTGAAATTTGGACCGGAAGTACGTACAAGTGATTCCTCCTTGGACCCAGTGAAATTAGGGAGAAAAGTTGTCTACCTGAGCGTGATGGTCTATGCCCTGGCAGAAGCAAGAAATAACTTTTTCCTTCTGCATGGTGTTACGTGTGCTTGGGGACTGTACCAAATAATCCCTCTGTTGAGCACTGCTGATGGAATCAAAGCGTTAAGAGAATTTCTTACAGTCCTTCTTGCCGTTTACGTTGCAGAAGGTTCGTCAGGTCTGAACGTCCCACTGTTGAACAGAGAGTTTACAGAGAAAGACTGGAGTGAACTTGTCAACAGAACTGTAGAGGCGGATAGAGATGAACATTGCTATAAGCTAGTACAGGTTTGCTACGAGATGGTCAATGACGCAAGAGCAAATGGCGAAGATCCAAATGTCTATTCACAGGCTGCTCTGTCCACTTTAGATTGTGACTTTAACCACTATACAATTGACTAAACTTGCTTTTATTTTTTCAGATATTTAGTTAGCAGTTATGTTATTTAATCTCGCAACATACATTTATATGTAGAGAGACTTTTCATTTGCCGCTGTCAAAAGTTGATCGCGGGTGTTCTAATTTACTACCCGCGGAAGTGGCAGGTGCGCGTTTTGCGTAATTTCGTATCTCCTTATGAAGATTTCAAGGGTGGATAACTACAGTTTTCGAAAAGGGGCTATAACCTTTGAGTTTTGCGGTCAGTTTAGACCCTAATCAGGTCGTGTATTCGCTTACTAGCAAATCTTATGAAACGATGTGACACTTAGTCTGCGAAATTCAGCGATGGACAAGAGGTTTTCGGCGTCTCAACATTGCCTGTATCGACGTACGGTCCTGGTTAGAATCCTTGCTATCGCTTTAAAAAGGAAAAAAATGTTGTCACACTAACGGAAAATGTTACATGTAGCATGAGAATCAGAACAGAAAGGCTCGAATGTTATTTTCCTGATGTTTAAAAAGCAGTATAAATATAATGATCAATCTTAATAAGTAGTAACAGTGTATTTGATGACAGTGTGTTCAGATAATCTGTTTATGAAATATCGCACGAGCTCCAAAACAGTATATTGAATTGAAGTGAACAGCACATGTACATTCATTATTTCAGCACACCTGAGTTGAATGTACTCAGTTTTTCTGGTCGTTTGATGTTTGTCGGTTGCTCGTTGTCGGACCATATCTGTTTACCTTGCATTTCTAGGGAATGTGATCAAATTGACACCGGTCTGTTTTGTAATATGCAGATAGCTGTACCTTTATATCATTAGCACAAGTCTTGTCATAGTTGAAGGTGTTTTGTTTTGATTCAGGCGAGCGATATAGGGGCATCTTGGTCCTGTTGTTTATTGAATTACTTTTTGGCAACCAATCAAATTCAATCTTTGTCTAAAACTGACTAGAAATTGCAGTCACGTAAATCACTCCTTTTTGGCTTCAGAATTCTACTTTTCTAGGCATGACGGGAGACATGCCGGGGTCTCATCCAAAACACAAGCTAAAAATTTAGCTTTTGGACGGACCTTAATAAAATCTCTTTCAAATCAAAAAATTTCAAATCAAATTGTTTATTGAATACATGTACCTTGTCTTTGTACAGTTTATATACGTTTTGTGTTATAATTATGACTTGTTTCTAGTATCAGGTTCAACTAACGAACGTAAATTTGTTGTTATGACATCATTGTGTACGTTTACTATTTATTGCTCCAGGAAACTCTACCAGAGGGAAGTTAAGTATTTACTAAACAAAACGTAAACTAACTCACTAGTAAAAAGTACAAAACCATACATGAGATACGTCTATAATCGTTCGCTGAATATATACGGTAAGAAACATAAGAATCGACGGTATACCGTAATCCATACGTTTGTGACACAGTTTCAAATAGGATAGTTTAAGTAGGCAAATGAAAGAAGAGTCTGTAGAAATGATTATACCGAAAACTAAACCTTTCGAATTGGACTAAGTGGTTTATGCATCTTCATTTGGACGAGAGGTCGAAAATCCGAATAACAACCTGGTTCAATAAACATGGACGTATGAAAATCCGCGACGTATATCCATTAAGACAGTGAGTATTTTCCTTTCAGTATGGATCGATAAATTCTTCAACTGTGTCTCATAAAGTTACAGTTACTCTTTCATCCAAGCACCATTGAAAACAAATAGACTTGCATAAGTATTAATTAATGGATTTTTTTCTGTGTGACCAGCTGATTTAATAGTTAATTATTCAAAGTCGGATACCCAGAGCTTAGTGCATTCCGTTTAACGACTGCTGAGGATGTCGATAGTTTTATAGTTACATCGGCATTTTTTTTCATTACTGTACAAGAAAAAAGCTACATAGATACATGGGCCTTGTAATGATAATGATGATAATAATGATAATAATTATTATTAAAAATGATAACTTTATTTTTTGAAGGTAACATGCTAAGAGTACAAAAACACATTTTACAACGTACTTCCAGTTTGGCCTTCAATTAAAAATTGAATTCTTTATACATTTATAAAATACATGCATTCAATCCAAAGCCAATATCTATACATACATACATAGTATATACATGCATAATCATAATGCATCCATGCAGAAAAATTACACATAATAGAAGATCAACAGAATTATTTCTTCGACAAACACATCTCAATCATAGAAGTCTTAAATATATTAAAATTAGACAAAACAGTAGTAATTGTTAATGAACATTCACACTCATTTTAAACATTACAACATAAATGCAACATATTTCTTGTATAAACAAGTATAATAACGTACAATGTATTGCTTTGGTAAAGTACATGGACCAACTTGCAGAAGATTTCTAACCCAACAGTCGCCCGTAGTTTTCTTTTATATCTGAAAAATCAATTTCTTGCAAATCGTCGGTAAAATCAAACGCTTTTACGTACATGAATTCGAAACTGGAATTAAAGGAACCATACTTTTACATTAACAGTCGTAAGAAAAGGCCAAGTTCCATGATACAGCGATCTTAACCACTCGACCAGAAGCGATTCATGACCGCTCTCTTTAAAAACGAGCAGACTTGAGTGTATGCATTAAAAAAACTTGTATTAAGTAATGGAATTTGCCACAAGGACTGGAGTACATCTCCCTTTCCCTCCCATTGGATGATTTTGACCAGATTTGGTGTTCTTATGTACTTGGTTCATAAAAAAGGAGAGGTTATCTATATTCTATCTTTATTTTCAAATTTTAGCTATTTTTTGCACCCGAACACTTCAAAGTTAAATTAGATTAATTACAAATGATAAACCACGCGCAATTAGTTACAACTTCTAATTGATGGCGATTATGTTTCTTTTGAAAAGTTTAATGATTATTACTTTCAACTTGTTTAACATTTTGTTGGGTGTTTAGCACATTTTGAATTTTCTTTTTACGAGTATTTGAAGCCGAGTTATAACGGAATTCGCACGACACGGCACATGCATATACTGTGTCGCTAGGTGGCGTCTTAACGTCACTTTGTTGCTAGGTAACCGACGTCAAAATAAAATAAAAGTTGTGATTCCGTACCGGCCGTTACCCCAACTGTAATTCCTCCCAAGTTTCAGGTCAATGTGATGAAATTTTATTTTTGACCAAGGAACAGCGCGAAATATCTAAGTTAGTGCGCGGAACAACTCAAAAACTCGTTATAACAATAGAAGGGCATACATGTACAGGACGAAATGTAAGAAATAACACCTAAAATCAAGTCGATTAAGGGCTTCTGAACACTGCGAATGAGGTAATACATGTATGATGGAAATTTCAGTTTATAATTGATATTGTTCTTACTTGTAATCGTGGACATGTAGCACCATTTAATTAAACTACAGGCAAGAAATCAAGTTTGTCCGGCGCCATTTTAGGACATAATACATTATAAAATGACTGAAAATACTTTTCTGTTATATCATGCAGGAATAAGGAACAAGAATACTGCGATTAAATTACTTAAATTATAGTAAATTACATACAAAATGTATTTGTGTTGCCATGGCAACTTATATTCTTAAATAAAGCCATCAACATGTACAAAATAGTTGTTTCTAGCTGTGACGCTTTTGATAAAACTGAAGCAGATGTATTATTAAAGTAAAATGTTTTGCAATTATCAAGATATTCAGATATAAGGCAATACTATATTTTTACCCTAGTTACCATGTACAAATACAGATGACTTGAAACATGCACCTACTGACATGGTCAAAACACTTCCTCAATGTTGTTATCGTCACGTTTCCGAAATAAACTAAAGCAACTCTTAAAATCATGGAAATAGTGAAGATAACATTTCGTCCAAATTTTCAAATATGAATAATCAAAACCTTTGCAATATTGAAAATTGTGCTTCTTATATAAGATTTTCTCAAGATATGGCCAAGGTCTTCTAATATGATAACACCGATAGCTTCTTCCATAGTTTCCACGTCAATGATCTCAAATCACTATATACGTCATTATTGAAGTCACCACGTTACCCACGAGGCCCGTGAACATCGAATACATGTTAGGTTAATGCTGTACTAAACTGCCATAAAAGTAGGTAAGAACACATTGCATAAATTTAATTTCATCATGCACACATATTTACATCAGTCACTGTCAATATATTCTATTGTCTCTACGTCTCTTTTGGATGGACTTCTGCTATACATTACTTTCGAATGTCCATTGCATTTTTCGGATCCTAAATGACCGTTGGGTACTTGATTATGAGTGTGTATAGTTCCGTTTGATATGTTCTCGATATGATTATGACTGTTGCTATTTTCATCTTTAGAAGGGTCAGTGTCTTCACTTGAAATGAATTCAATTTCATCTTGAATACCATTTTTCTGTAATTGCACTTGTCTTTGATTTGAACTGCTTTCCTCAGCGGATGAACACAATTTATAATTCGAAAGTTCTTGGAATTCTTTATTTTTCTGACTATCTGTATCATCATTTGATTTATTAACTTCGGTCTTCATATTATAACCTTCAATATCACATGTAACCAATACCGACGTTACGCGGACATTAGCACCCGCTACATTGTCATCACTTGGTGTTGTAGCGCATGCGCCCTCAGTGTTCAGTAGCACGTGTTCATTTAAAACGTCACTTCCGTCGTCTGTATCTGTGTTATATTCGTCCTCAACTGCTTCGTACGGAGGAGGATCTTCGTCCATTTTAACTACAACTTCATAGGAAGGTGGAGCGTACAGTCTTGTTAGAAGTTCACCATTCTGTGACTTTCTTTTTTCCTTGCGCTTCCTTTTGAATTCAACAGTGATGTTAGCGTTAATGGCTTCTCTGAAAAGTACATGTATAATCAGTAATTATGTGAAACGTTGCTTCTGAATAGTTTATCAAAATTTATTTATCTGCCAAACTCACAATTAACTACTGTAACTGGCTCTAAAAGATCCCATCTTTTAGACGTAATAGCTCGCATTCAGCATTGTGCCTTTTCCGTGATTGTTCTGACATTTTTATTTTGACATTAGAAGCAAACTGAGAAAAATTGGTCTTATATTTCCCGGCGGGATTTAAACTAGTTTTAACTCTAATTATTTGCCGACAAAGTACCTACATTAGACTGAAAAATAATAAAATGTAGACAGTTGCAAGTTGAAGCTTATAAATGTTGTCCTCTAAGATTAAAAACAGCCATCACACGCTACAACCCCTAAAAACTTGAATTCTAAGCAAATAATATATGAAACGTGTCACTTGTTTGAATCTTAAATAAGCAAATTAAAGTGATATTAGAAATCTACCCTTTAAAGTGACGATGCTTAATACACAGTAAATGATTTGAAAACATATATACACCGAACCGCAAAATAAACGCAACACATTTCTTTTTTGAATATGTCCGCCGTAATTATATTTTACTGACGCAAACGTATTTGAATATTATTTATACATGTAAAATATTACTATGCCACTTTATTGAAATCATCGTACCGTGACACCTGACTGGCACATTAATACAAAAAGCACGTTTTGCACGTGCGCGTTGAAATTAGTAAATTTTTTTAAAAATCGATAATTTCTTGACCAGTTACGATTTTACAATTAAAAAACCCCCCAAAATATATTTGCTGACATAAATTGTTTTTGCAATGCCATGACTTTCGGATATTTGCGAAATCAGGCTGTCGGGATACACGAGATACACGAGATATTGACAATGTGTGAAAATTGAACTTGTGGGTATGAACTTTGACATTATGAAATCCGGGTTATCTGTTGTTATATTTTAAGAATTTACACGTATGTAGGTAGGTACCAATGAAATGAAATAAACTCGTTATTTATCATTTGAATTGTTTATTTTCAAATTATATGTGTTTCCCCAACTGTTGCGTTTATTTTGCGGTTCGGTGTATTATCAAGTAACTTATTCTTAGTAATAGCTCTCATTCAAAGATACCGAACAAAAAGGGTGGGTTCTCATTTTTTCTAGGATGTTAGTTCTGAAGGTTTTACCTATTTTATTCAGTAGGACTGTGATAAAAATTAATATATTTTGGTTATTACTTTGGCAATATTCACTTTTCAAGTATTTTAAATATGTGATGAATGCCTTTTTGACTGGAATTTTGATGGTCACTTTGAAGGGTAATATCACTTTAACAGACATGTACAAAGTTACCTTTTATTTATTCTCATTATGACTAGTAATATAAGTCCCGCCGTCAATAGAAAAACTGTACAGGCTACAGACGCCGCTACAACTGCTGTAATCTGTCCATCTGAAATGTCAAAAAAGTCACTCTGGTTAAGCTAGTACGGCGCTACTTCCACCGTGTTTAACCGGAACGAAATATATTGGAGGATTATGACGTATAGGTTTTATTGATTTCTGCAGCAGTTAGTGCTGTGATGCAAACTTGCGATATGAATTCCCTTAGGTATTGCTTACTGCAGAATGGTGACTGTATTCCGCAATCAGCCATAACAATGAAAAACCGTATGCCTTACCCCATGGTTGCCAAGTATCCCCTAGACCTTGACCACAGTTTGCTTCATCGCTGTTGTCATTATTTCCACAGTTGTTGAATCCATCACACCACGTACTGTGCGGAATGCAAATGTCGTTTCGGATACACCGGAAATAGCCTCGTCCGCAACCACCCCGGGATTCTGGGAAATAAATGTTAGAGATAAACGATAAAAGTGTTCAACGATAGTTTGATAACAATATCACTGTTTTTAATTTCAATGTCCTGTCTATTAATAAAGGTCATCGGAATACTTAATGGTCTTATTATGTATACTTTTCTATCACTGTGAGCGGCAATAACAAGCTCAGAAATGGACAAAATCAGTATTTTGTCTTAAATGTTTTAAACTTTATAATTTGATTCTAAAATTAATATATGTAAGAAAAGTTCAAGCTCTGCCCTTCAGTAACATTTGACTTTCCTTACAGCTTAAGATATTACTACATGTCAGATTTTGATCGCAAAACAACAAACCTCTGTAAGATGTGATAATCATCTTGAAACCGTCGTATGCAAGCGTTGGTTTTCCCTGGTACTCTAGTTTTAGTCTGCTGCCAGTGGATACGTAATCATCCACCCCACCTGACAGTCTGCTGTAGTACTTGTCATATACACCATACAGTCCCTGGGGTGGGGATATCCGTGTGGCTGTGTTGTCTTTCTTGTAATCATAAATATGTAGCCTGAAACGCGTAGCGTGAAAAATGGCTCAATAATTTTAACTCAATAATTTTAACTCAAAAATCAAACTATGTTGGGGGGAACTAAAATCATTTTTCTAGTTTTGTCATGTACATAAACAAGCACAATCATTAAGCCATTAAAAAGTATTAAGTGGAAACGGATGAACAGAAGAGGTGACTAGAACTCTTGAAGTGACAGCTGGTTTTGTTTGATTAACGCCCGCAGAGCGCCGGCATCTCTCAAAAGTGATAACCGAGAGACATGGACACTTTATGGCATTTCGCATATGGCAGTTCAACATAACTTCTTGCGTAGCTCTAATCGAAATTTACTCTTTTTTTCGTAAGAAGAACATACCTGTCAAAATGCTCCTCTGCGTCCGAAATTTCTAAAGACATAAAGTGTACGAGAAGTTTACGTGTTGATGACGTCACAATCTGAATGTCGCAGGCAAGGAGATCTTTACGGGTATCTGGCAAGAATCTGTTCGTTAGTTCAAGCACGAGAGAATCGTTCACTTGAACATCTCGGCGGTTGAAGTAGTAGTGAGTCATATACCCATGTGACGTGTGGTGACTAGGGTTGCATCCTGAAAGAAAGTAAAGTATCTGCATGCAGATTGGGGTGGAGCAGATTAAAGATGCCTATTATACTAGTAGATCTTTATTCATACATGACCCTATCACAGATCTTTGCACATATAAATACAACTTATTTACGCCTCCATTGTCGTGTGGTTAATGTCGTTAAGTTGTAATGATATAAATATCGCATTATAGTAGGGTTATTTGTTCGAGCACCAAATACTGACGGTATTCTTTTTGGCTTCTCTCGAGGAATATGTGTCTATAGTTCCAGGAACGATGGTTAGGTAAATGCCTGCCAGGCTGTTGGAAACTGGCCTTACAAAAATAGACCATAAAAAGGACAGTTTACTTAGAATGCAGCTGCTATTATCTTCCGTCTCCGGCCACATAGTCATTGAAACCTTAATCAACATGCATAGCGCTTTCCGAGCTAAGCTGTTCAACAGTTACAGTAATCATGTTTTGAACTATGACATACGTGTCACTTATATACATACATAATGTAAAAAAGGAAATATGTCACAAATATGTCGTCTAGCAGTCGAGCCAACAGACAAATAAAAATATATATGCGGATAGTACCATTTTCGTCGCCCTAAATGACTTGACTATTTTCATGTATTGATTTAAAAGAGTCGGAACGAAATTTAACTTGTTCGGACGCAAAATGCTAAAAATATAAAATGAATTATTTATGACTTCTTTTGATCAATGTCATGCAGAGAACTCGAACTTCCGTTATGCATAGGTCAAACGGATAAATCATGACAATGATAAAATGAAACTTGATTCGAGAAAATGTTATATCTGTGTCTTTGTTGTCCATAAATGGCGAAGTAATTTTTTCTATCTTTGATTAAGGGGACTTGGTTTACTAGGCTTCTAGACACATCCATTTCATATCTAGTGGGCTGAAACAACCTTGTATCGCAAGCCTTTTACCATTTGTTCCAAACATAGATATCTCTCTAATTTCAAAGAAATACATGGCAAGCCAATTAACTATTCAATACAAAAGAGAAATCTCTTCGATTTCATAGTGATATCTCCTAAATAAGGGTGATATCTCTAAAATTTATAGACATCTCTGTAAATTAGGAGTTATCTTACTTTTAATAGAGATATCTCCCCTGTTTTGAAAGATATCTCCCAATATTAAAGATATGTCTCTCAGTTTCTCTATTACTTTGCGATATCTCTCTATAGAGTAAGACGGATAACAACAGATATCTCTCTGTTTTAACACTGAGATATGTCTTTTTCACAAATATTATGGTTTGTCATAACTTTGTTTCATTGTGTAGCTGAGCTACAGTGCAAGGTTTAACATTTAGGTGCACAAACGAAAAAAAAACAATTGCGTTTATGTAACTTTTACATCTTATTTATTTTAATACTTTTATTATTACCACGTTTTGTTAACATTTATCTTCTGTATAAAAATAGTTGACATTAATTTAGAGTGACTTGATGCAAGATGATTTCAGAAGTGGGTGACGGTAAAGATATTGTCGAATTCAAATAAGGTTTTCGCTATTCAAAGTCATATTCACAAGGTATGTTATTAATATGCAAATACTTATTGATGTGTATTGAAATACATAAGACATTTGAACGTATTGAATCTATGAATAGAGTAATGAATCTTTCCTCACGTACACTTCAAAGGTTTTGAGCAAAATTATGATTCTGTACACATGAGATGTTTCACAAAGCAGATGCCAAAATACAGAATTAATTGAGCATTAAATCAAGGCGATGAAATAAATATTTCGTTCAATATTGGTTTCGGGTAGAATTTCATCTTTGTAAATCACAACGTATTGCTCAATCTATAGGTATTCAGGAATAAATTGAATTATGTTTTATGAACAAACTACGTGTATATTAATTAAACAGACGCGTCTATGTTCATAGCAAAATAAAAGGTATTCATATTTTAGAAATATTATATAAATAACGACACTGAATATCGGTCTGTAAATGACAGCGGTTTCGAAAAGACACCTGTGCAATATCGCGGACTCTGCATATAAATCGTGTCATAGCACGAGGAAAGCATGTTAAAAGTTATACTTAATTAAGTTTAATGTTAAACAGTGTTTGAATTTATCATATATTGTGCAAAACATGCACTGTATAGTAAACAAAATCAAATTTAGAATTTTAACAGTGTCGGTATTTTGCGTATGCTTATCTTCGTCCGTCTGTATACAGTTGAATATTGTTAATCCGTTCCTTTTCTTCAAATTTTAATAGAAAAAAAACACACAACAAATTTAGAGTAAGAAACAAAGACAAATATTCAAATATCTTAAAATTCTTCTAAAAAATCCAAAATATATATTTCTGGTTGAACAAGGTCATAGCACCACGCCGATCTCTCGTGAGTACTGTATTTTTAACTTTCTACAAAATTTTGTACGAAATACATTTAAACAAAGGTCGTACATCAATCGTGTTCGTACTTCGACTACGGTAAGTAAGTTTTGTGGGTACGACTGAATGTGTGCACAAAGATTTCCTTTATATATAATATATACATAAAGGTAAAGTGTTTGTTTATTGTAGTGTCACACCTTAAAGGGCCAGCCATATCTGACTGATGAGACACCTTCTTTTTTAGCAAAGTCACCTCCCGAATCCTATCCTTTTAAATGCCATGCACCAGGCAGGTAGGCATACGGTAACCATTACTGATTTAACTAGCTGGCGGCTCACCAACCGGCCACAGGAGAACGGACCCCTGCTTGAATTCGATCCTTCGACCCCCCGCTCCCAATGCGGATGCCTAAACCACTAGACCAAGGCAGGTAGGTTTGCTGGTAAGTAAGTAACGGTATATCTTTTCTGCCAGTCGATTTGACTCTGCTTGCCACAATTGCATATCTTCACAAACTTTTTAGTATATAAATTACGCAATCTAAGTGTTCTGTTTTCGACTAATAAGTGCGTATATTGTACAACCCGATGTGGTCATGTTGGAGTATTTATGTCAACATACTGTGAAATAACACGATATGTCGTGATAATGAAGACATATGATTATAGTTTTACCACACAGCTTTATCGGATATACTGAAATGTAGCTGTCTTCTCGACTTAAATTATTCCGACATCTTCAAAAAATATCTTTTCGACATACATCAAGTCGTCTTATCTACATAATAATTACGTGTTTACCACTTACTTTTATCCGACATACTTACATATAGTTATATTCATCTCGACATAAATGATATTTTGTCGACATACATCAACTTGTCTTTTAGACATGAATACCTCGCTTTAGCAATTTTTTATATGTTTGCCCATGTATGTTTTCCCGGCTTACACATTTATAACAACTTTATGTTGGAAAGCCACTAAAATATCATCAAGCCATCAAAAGTTATGTCGTTTTAATTTTTTAGTATATATCGCGATTTAGATAAAATCATTTTCTCGCATTTACTTTTGTCGACATGCCGTTTAAATAACACAAGAGACAAGTAGACTTCGTTTTTAACATCATGGCCAGTTTTTCAATACTTGTCTTATTTTTTTACATGTTGAGTTCTTTTTTAACATCATGGCACATTTTTAACTACTTGACGTCTTATTTGTTGACGGGTTGCCGTGTTATATGTCGTCTTGTCGTCCTACAGGAACTCGATTCAGACCACATAAACATATCATCAGAGTGTACCATATACGCTTCCATAGAAATTTGAAATATGAGGTATGCTTGTCTATATTGAAGTGTAGTTAGGAAGCTAATGTAAGTTTGTTTATATGACAAAGTCTGTCGTGGCGCAACAGTATGACGTGCTTGAACCACGGTGACGTGCTGTCAACCGGGTACCGCGTTCGCCAAGTAAAGATCCGAGGTCCAGGGTTCGATCACTGAAAAGGCACTTAATTGCAAATTGCCTGGCATTCTTGTACTCCGTGAGCTACCGCCGTGTGGAATTTTGCTAACGTCAATGAATTATTTTTAAATGTATCCAAAAAGCCGTTTAAAAATATACTTGCTCTGTCACTGTTCATACAAACATGTAGGATACTTAAGCATACATACATTTAAAAGAAAACAAAGTTAGGTTTGAGCTCCATGACAGACCACGATAGTAGGTATCTCCGCATTTATACCTACTCATTATAACTGAGAACTTATCGCAACTTACACCTACAGGATTTTGAATCGTATCATTATTGTGTAAACTCTGTTATCAAAGTAAAATTTCTGCAACTATTTCTTTTGTAGGAACAAAATTAATGACACATTACATGATAAAAAGCAAGGACAAGGTGCGTCTAAGATTAATTTTTCTCTTTCGCCCATTTTTTCCAATGAAAATGTTGATTCGAATTGAAGATCTCACGTAATGCAGTGTTCCAGTAAAAAAATGTCGAGGGAGTTGCCTTTTAAAACGGCTGCATGTGAGCAGTCAAATTAGTTTTCATACAGATTTAAAACCTTTTTCGGCGAGTAAATTCCTAATTTAGCCGATTATGTGCTCAAGGTTCTCGATTTTGCACAGAAGAACAATTCCAAATTCGTTTAGGACATATATGAAGTCGTTGTGCTTCGTGATTTAAAACACTTATCTCTTCTTCTTAAAAGTTACTGCCAGAAAGACTTTTAGGAAAAGTCATATATTCTTACTTAATGCTCTTATCTTAATATTAGATGTCTAGTTAAAATGTCATTTTCTTCATCGATTATCCTGTAAATCATTCCTAAATGGAAATATCTTTGCTGTCACGTCACTTTAACTACCTCCATTTCCCGGTACGGAGACGCTAAGTGGTTTCTATAGTAACCAGAGTCTTCAGACCGGATGTTGTGAATTGCGCTTGACTTCCGTTGCACGCGCTCGTGAGCAGAATTTGTGCGCAGTGAGAGCCTTTTAATTGCAAACAAGCTTTCTGATTACGGAGATGATTTTTAATTTGATCGATTGTTCAGCAAACACCGCAAAATAATTCACTAACGACGTTTGCTAGAGTTTATCTTTGCAGTTTATGAGATTTAAAAAAAATATATTAAAGAACGGTTCTATAATTTCTGGAACAAATTAATAAACAAGAAAATTTAGTGCGTTTTAAATGGAACTTTAATGGACAGAAATTAAAATCATTTACACTGTATATGCAGACTGGAACAAGGCATGGTCTGTTTACAGATTAACGATTGATTCATAGCAATCAAACAATGTAAGCCATTACAAATGTGGTAATAGAGACATGAACTCCATCATCCCTAAGTCTTAAGAAAAGACTAATGATATATTGTAATTCAAAGAGGTATTTCATAAACTGTAAATGGCCTGCTAATGGAAATTTGTTGTAAACTTGGAGAACGTGCATGTCTCGTGGGAGAATTTATTGGCTTATTTGTATACTGGTCGCTTTTTTACTGCAGTCTTCTACATTGGAACATAATATCGTCAATTAGAGAGGTGTTAAATCGATCATGATTGCTCTCTTATGGTGAATTATATTGACATAGAAATACATCTGGGAAATAAATACTGAGTTGGGTGCTTATTTCTCTCTCACATGTAAATTGAACGTGCATGCAATTTTTCAGTTTTAGTACTATTTCATCTTCCAAAGGTTCAACGACGTAGACAAGTACATTTAGTAAACTATATGATGTCCCGAAGTGCATGTGCATAGAGATGAAATTACATTGTAATACATGATGAATGCTATCTTTTCGGCTTATTTGCTCTTCGGCCGTCGTTCCGGTTAGACAATTAAGTCGATGGCGGACTCGTTAAAGATCATAGCACGCCTCTAAACCGAGGCTTATGAACACCAACAATCCTTAAATATGCTTGTATGAGGAAAAAAAACAGTTGGAATTTTAACAGCAATGGCGTTCCATACTACGCTTAGGCGTCACCACTGAGACTACAGTAAACACAAACTTTCTATAAACTCTTGTAAAAATGTGGCAGCTGATATTATTTTGGAGGAGCATGAAGTTTATCAAAATGTAAAACAGTTTTAAAATGGAAAGAAAAATATTATCATAAAACCAATACATGTACATGAAGCATCCACTGTTTAATGTCATGCTAAATACTTTTCTGCTGTTAGGGTATCTATGTTATAGAACATAAGAAGGAATGTTTACATAAATTGGTCTAAAACATAAAACAATCATTTATTTATCTTTGTCCATGGATGACACTTAATCCTAGACATTTGACTTACGTGTTAATTGTTTCAAATGAAGAACGTGCCAGTGTACATATCACAATTGGGAAGTATGATGTAGGTATATGACCATACATAAACAATGATGCTATTCTTGGGGTGATACCACCTGGTACTTGTGGTGTGTATAAAAAAAAAAAAAAAAAAAAAAAAAAAAAAATATATTTATATATTATATATATATATACAAATGTACATGCTTTGATGCGTGTGAAGGTTTTAATTTTAACTATCAATTTATGAAGCAGCAGTCACACGTTTCTTGAAGTGTAGAGCCACGTTGTTTTTACTTTTAAACATAAAAAAATTAACTTATTAAAAAGCTATTCTCTATGGTAGCAAAGTTACAAATTTATGTAAATTTGAATCACCGTTGAAATGTAAACTCAAAGTTTTACATCCATTTGAAGTCGTGTAAAAGTTGTATCTAATCTGAAAACAAAATTTAATGTGCTCAAACGTCCGGGTGTGTGTCGGTTGATAGTAAATTATTATAGCAGAGTGCTGGCCCGTACCAAATATAGCCAAAAAAATTCGATGTGATACTGTCCCGGAGCTAAAGCTACTGCAAGCCCCATTGTAATACAGACGGGCGGACGAAAGGAAGGATGGAAGGACAGACACTCATAAATTGTCCAATCCATTTACACATATATAAAACGATATACAATATTCAACTCAATGGCATGAAAACATTATTTTTGAAAATATTTCGCATTCATAGGAACACTAGAATCTTTATCATTTCCACTACCTTAAATATTGTTTCAGTTGTTGTTTTATGGTCATTCATTTTATCATGGAGCGAAGGCTCTGTTTTTATTTGTACATGAACAATGATTAATGTCGGATGCTTGTGTATATAGTACTTTGCCCATTTAAGTAGTTTCGGTTTATTTACGAACAATTATATGAATGCAATATTTTCTCAAATAAAATGTAGTATAAAAATAGCCTACACCGAAGAGACAACGATCAATTGTGTGAAAGAGATACAACCGGACACGGAGGTATTTTTCATACTACAAGGAAAAGAAGAACACTTATATTTCAAAGTGTTTTGCTCT
Organism: Saxidomus purpurata; assembly: GCA_022818135.1. NCBI lineage: Eukaryota > Metazoa > Mollusca > Bivalvia > Venerida > Veneridae > Saxidomus > Saxidomus purpurata. The sequence continues at coordinate 11,505,197 of JAFMSR010000011.1, read as the reverse complement.
TAATGACTGCCGATTTTCATTCCTTATTGTATACCACATACAATCTATTTGTAGCAAATTACGACATGAAACTTTTTAACTTAGATTATAATCAGTTGCGACTAATTTCACAACTAGATATAATAATTACAGTGTAACCTACATACTTTAAATTTCAGATTACGAGGCCATTATGAGTTACTGTAATATTTCAAAATGAATATTCAATATTTCAATACATTATGAAAGTGTGTTCGTTAATCATGGCTCACCGCTATGGGGCGTATTGCAGCTGATCTGTTCCGTACCCGAGACGTTACGGGGAGTTACAGAAGAAAATGAAATAGTGACATTAATCCTGTGTATTAAAACTGTTAATCGGATAAAAAATATTTAATAGGTTCGGTCTAAGTAATGGAGATGTGATGTGTAAATGACTAATTCAAAACACTTTGTGCCTCAATACTTCTGGAATGGTCGACATATTCTCCGTTTTCTGTTGTTTTATGTACAGACGCCAATGTATTCTCGTCGTGAAGGTTGTTCAAAGCACGAACTTAATTATCTATTCAGAGTCTAAATATTTGGTCGGAAATTAAAACGGACCGAAAGTTTTGCATCACATTATCTGTCATCATTTCTGATAACGAAATTAAAACAAAACGAGTCGTCAACAATTGATAACCGAAGCGCGTACAGCTATAGTAAAAAAAAATATTGTAAATTGTTTAATTTTTTTATAAAATGAAAAAAAAAATGTGAAAATAATATACTAGTAGCAAAAATGTTAGCGTACATATATTTTCATTTTAAGGGCCTACTGTTACGACAAATCTTTTTTAAATTTTTTTTTTAAAAAAAATTTTAATACATTTTAATGGTACGTGCTTACTTTTCAGTATTGTTGTGTCAATAATACGGTTGTAAACTTTCAATTAACACATTTTAAACGTTAGAATAAATTTTGAAAGTTATCATACGCCAATTTCCACGCAAAAAAAATATTATTGAAGACTTTTATTTATGATCACATGTCTTATATCAATGTCTATTAGGAATATAAACTTACCTGAGAAATGAAATGCTATTATAAATATTCCAATCACGCTTAAACAACTCATGATGGCAAGTTTTGATTTCCTCAGCTAATCTACAAGTTAAACACTGACGTTAAAGTACCATTAGTTATCAATTCTGTACTTTCCAAAGATTTAACTAATCATTAAACCAGACTGTTACGATCACGTGATGTCACCATCGGTCATGTGGGTTAGCTCCTATCCAAAATGGCTGATATCTGCAGTGCCACAAACAGAATTTAGAATATAAAAAAACTTTCACGAGAACGATATGAAGGAATGAGGCATCTCTTTTGAAATGTAAATTGTGAATAGTCGCGCGCGTAATGAAATCAGAGCTGTTTTATTGGCGTCAATATTTATCATCTGACAAAAATCAATCCGCGTTTAATCGGATATGGGTGAATAAATATTGGATTACTGACTGAATTTAAACTTGATTTTGAATTCTTTACAATATTTGTTAACTTTGTCGGCATTATTTGATTAATATGTTTACAAAGTCAACATTTTGTTTGATTCGGAAATATCATAGCAGTTTCCTTCCTGTTTTAAGTATTCTAAGAGATTGGATTTACAGACCCTTGCGCCCGCCCCGTACTTAATGCGACTGTGTCCACTGTTGCTCACATTTTTCTCGTATTTTTGCATACTTACCAGAATTTGGGATATATGTCGCCTCTTTTAATTCCAGAATTTGAATTATGTAATATGAAAAAAGACAGAATTTGAATTGCTATATATTATGAAAAAATGCAGACTCTCAAAAGATATTCTTTGGGGAAAAAAAATATTGACTCAGATGTAAGTAGCGTAGATGCACCAGTGTAATACAAATGTACTTACAGGTTAATTGAAGTGATTTTGATGATAGAGATGGTATGAGGGAAAACTCTACAACAACACTTCTTTATGATTAAAATGATCATCAACGTTTCGACTTACGCCTATATCAGGATGATACATATAATATCAACGGGCGTGATTTCAAAACATTTTATAATGATAGAGGAAGGGCAGCGTAAAACCGGAAGGACACATGACAACTCTAGGGACGATCAAGACTTAGCCAGGGTGTTTTTTTTTCGTAATGTGTTTTAGTCGGTACGAATTTGCATCCAAGTCATATAATTATGTTTGAATGATTGTTCATTAGTTCGTTTCCACTTGAAAGCTCAGCTTACCTCAGGACCAAAATTTCAATACAAAAGCGGTGCGTTAATACTATTGTGTTTTAAATTGTAACAAAAGGAATCTTTCAGTGATGTCTGAACATAAAATTGTTTTGGCCTAACGTATACAATATCTACAATAATACCTAAAACATATATGTATTTAAAATCACTCCCATGAGTACCCAGCATCTATCATCGAACATTTGAGACTTCATTGACGTCATCTTTTAGGCACAATTATCATTCTAAAATTACCATCTTCTGCTCTATAATGCAATTTCCTTGCAGAGTTGCATGCAAGCGTTCATAATGACAAAGAGACTTTATATAACACTGCGTGCACAAATAACTAACTCCAAACGCCATTTTTTTTCAAAGGGGTTTACGCCCGTTTTATCAGCACTTCAATTATTTGCACGCGACCAGTTTACCAAACCGGACCAGTACTAGACTAAAACTGCCAACTTTCTCGTATTTATAGTCAGGTAGGTGTAATAAAATAATAATATCTTTATTTAAAGAAGGTTTACACATAAAGCAATGCTCAAAACATACAAAACTTATTTACAATGTGGCCTTCTAGAAAAGAAAAAATATATATAGCAGCTCGTATCCCTGACCCAAACGCAGTGAGATGACTAAAAGTCAGCGAACCTCGCCACTCAGCCACGGAGCCTCGGGAGGTAAAGGTATTTCTGTTTTTGGAACCAGTGAATTTACCAACTCGTACTAAGCAGCGAGAAACTGCCTAATTCAGCCTAAACCATTTTGTGTGCTCAAATCATAAAGAACACTTTTTGCAGTTCTCTTCCAGATTCCTAGTATATGTGTTAATAGGTAAATAGCAGAAGTAACAAATATTCATTTAATATAAGAATTATCAGCATAAAACAGTCGTAACTTCTACGGAAAAAACGTATGACTGGTTTGCGTTGAATCCCCGATATATGGTGTCAGAACGTGTGAAGAGCAAATTCGTAATGATATGTTCAAGAACTAGGTAAACATTGACAAGATAAAAGTTTAAAAGCTTTAATGGATTCTCAAATTAAGTGCTGATATAGCTGCGGTTCTTTGCTATGCATGTTTTCCGTTTTAAGCGATTAATGGTGCTCAAGCATTTTAAGGGTCATAAGTAAATTATAAAGGTAATCGATAGCACTGTTTGCTTTTTATGGTATTCAAATCTTTTAAGTGGAAAATGAGAAAATATGAAATTGTATACGTTTGAACGTCGTATTATTTGAAATGTAAATGTTCGTGTTATGAAGCAGTTCACTCCGTCAGGCGGTGTACCGTACAAACGAAATTGTACCTGGCAAGAATGACCGGACTAGCAATGTAATGGTTTGTCTTCACAGGTTTTAAAATACTGCAGTAACAATTTTCATTGGGTACAAAATAATTTGACGTCCTAAAGCATGGCCCTAAACAAATGAGTTGTGAGCGGATCAGTGGTCTAGTGGCAACGCACTGGACTGATAATCTTGGCATCGTGCGTTCGATCCCCGCGATGTTCTGTGTATCGGCGTTGTACACCTGGCATGTAAAACAACCAGGGTGTGTCTTTGGCACTGGACACGTTCTGTTCTTGCACTATACCACGAAACAAAATATAACTGACCTCTTCGGGGACGGGCGGAGGCGGCGGGGGTTATTGAAGCTGTTTTCTGTATCGGCGCATGGTTCACTTCGCCGCACATGTTTACGAAACTATAACTTTTGCAAAATGCTGGAAACAAGAACTGTCACTGTATGTGACATATGCCCCGAGACAAAAGGTTAAAGAGTACATAAATACGTTATATGTCTTCCCCCGAGAGGAGACGGTGAGGGAGGGGCGGGGGTAACAGGGGCTACAGCTCGGATACATAAAATGTCTGCTGCTTACGGGGAAAATGTCGTCGATGTTTCTTAAGGCGACGTTTTATGTGTGTGTGTCTGTGACAAACTTAGGTTTAATACAAAATCATTTTACTCTCCAGATACCTCGATCCTCCCCAATATTCAATGAGCCCCTCCCACAAGCATTTTAGATAAGTTTACATTTTATACACTTTAGTTCCTTTTTGTAAAGCCAAAACATGATATAGAATTTATAATCGAAATGATTTCATTTATAAATACCAGGTGAATGATAAATCTGTGTATATGTTAAATTATAGGTTGTCACACACTTCAAATGTTTACATATGTTTAATAAGTACAAAACTCTAAAGGGTGAAAATTGCTTTTTCTAAGGTACTAATTATTTTTAGAAGTTTAAGCATCAGTTATATTGACCTGTCAATCAGCGGTGTCTTTCCAAAGAATATCGATTATTTCCTCTGATAATAATTTATATTTCATTTGTGCATACACCGATGCATGCGACACGTATTTACGGTGCCGTGATATCGCACATATTAATATGTTTTAATCGAAGTCCACTCTATTATTAAGCAGACGCACGACATGTTTACGTCACTGTCGTAAGTGTCCTCACTTAGATAAACTGCATACAGTCTTGTATTATTAGCATTCAATCCAAACACACATCGAAGACATTTGTAAAGATGTATCCCATTCCTCGTAGGCTGGGGCTATATAGTTCTTGTGACAGTCAGTTCAACGTTCGTGACATTAATTCAATGCCATCCAGAAAAAACATTGACTTTTTGCACTGTTATTGTCTTCTGATTTCCAGAACAAATTTATGATAATATATTATTATTATTTTGATTGCGAAACAATTTCTTACAACTAATATTAAGCACTCTCGAGACTCACTCCAGATGGAATCAATCTCGAAAAGAGAGGCTAAGCGGAATCATCATGTCTTACCCAAGGCACGAACCTATACATACAAGTGTATATATGTCCGTGCCAAAATTCACTAGCACTACTTGGCAATGGTGTGGATCGAACCCGACACCCTCCGATTCCGAGGCGAATGCGCCAACACTGCACGGAGACTTCCAGAGCAAAATGCAACCGAGGCATGCAATATACCTATTAGCATTTCCATAATACATGTGCATGTTAAACTGGTATATCAAAGCTACAGCCACCAGACGACACTTTGTCACCGAGGTAAAGTTCCAGTCGTAAGCAACAATTAATACGAGGACCGAATAATGGTTAATTTCTCCACATTAATGTTCTCCAGTGATTCTCTCTCGTGGGATTAACCAAAGTGAAAACACTGTTAACAAGGTAGCTTTTTGGCTATGTAAGACCACAGTTATAATGGATGCAGTGACCAAAGTGTTACGCTGGTATGATCCGGTGTTCGGTTCCCTCCGCCGCCAGTGTTTTCCTTGGGCAAGAAAATTTGCCACCATTTTCTGTCCACCCTGCGGCAAATCTGCTTGGTTTTAAAATTGATGGTCGATTAATATAATGAAACCCGGCGTTAAATAAAGCTTACCTTATATGAATCTTAGTCAAAACTTCAGACTCACCAAGTACGTGCAGAGTTAATCCCCTTTGATGTGAAGAAAGTCCTACTTTGTTCCGATCAGTTAAATCTAATTATCATTTACAATGTTCGTTCATAGTGAAAGGAATTGTGAGATACTGAACAGCACATTCATATTACTCGCTTTTAACGATTTCCTATTAAAATATAGAATGAAAAAACCAACAAGAAAGCATCTTTGAAAACCTATCAAAGCCGTTTGTTTTAATAGGGTTTTATGCATTTTTTCTAGTCTCATTATGGTTATATGAACAGTCAGTCAGAAGCTCTACGTAGCTCGTGTTGCATGTACATTTCTGACCATAAATATTGTATTGTATCGTATCAACAGTTTACAACATCTCAAATATCTGTCGTATTTGGTCAATTCCTTTGCAGTGCTCTCAACACGTGACCAGTTTAATTTTCAGTGACCATTACCACTCAACCATGAAGCCAGTTCATATTTGAAACAGCAGTTTTGGAGAATTGCAAGAAAACAATTCTTTTCTAATTTGCCAGATTTAACGGTTTTTCAGTAACTCACAGATGGGCAGTTTACTCACTAGCATTTCTCTTCCTGAGAAGGAACAATACGATTTTCAAACCCTTTTTCATCAATAAACGGGTGGTGAACCAATGACCCAGAATCAGCCAAGGTTGCGGCTTTAACAACTCAGCCACAGAGGTGGGGCAAGGTAATTTCTTAATTTTTGAAACAAGTTTTTTGCGAAATTGCCAGAAAACAAAATTTATGTAAGTTCTAGTGCAGGTGTAAAATTGCAAGGATGAAAAATAACAAACAATTTGTACACGATTGCATATATTTCAAGTAATATGGTATTTAAAATCATATATATTTATATACACTTGGCTAATTTCAAAGATCAAGCACTCTTTTTTTTGTGTGCAAGCACAAATCAATGAAAAAGTTTTCTTTAAATATTTTCATTGAAACAAGCATCAAACCCAGACTTTAATTCCACTCAATGCGAGAATACATATTTGGAAATACAAGAGATTTAACATTTTCTTTCGCTGCAACACAAAAGCATTCACCTTTTAGCATATCAAGGGTCGACAGCAAAACTGTTGTAAAATCTTTCTTCATTTCATGTAAGTTACTGCAGCATTGCGGTCAACCCTCAATATAATCTCTTGAATAATGGAATATTTTAACCTTTACCCTGCTAAAGAGATTTTAAATTTGGACTTTCAACTTGGTAAGTTAGTACTATAATCTGAATCATTCATAGGAGGTACCTGCTGAAAATTTATACTGAAAGAATTCAGTGCAGATCATGATCAGACAGCTAGTATGTGCAAACTTACATCGTTGGGTCAACGTGAAACTATTCTCAAGTGTATACAGAAATAGAAACATAATAGGATAGTTTCCCATTCAGCTCCTTCAACATGGTCTACACAACTCACAAAAAGAAAAACATCTTGCTCAGGCAGGGTCCTGGTTTGAAATGTTATAATGCCTATTAATTTATTAAAACACCTTTTACAAAACTTCAACTTTTGTCTTTATAGTCTGGTATTTCATCACACTTCCCAATTCTCTCTTTTGTAACTGTTATGTATTGATTTAAATGAAAAACAAAGAGATGACGTTTAGACACTGCAAACATAAACTTGACATAAACATTTCTTTCTTTAACTGATGCAGGTATTTCATCAAACAAACCTACATAACTGGACAATGCACTGCATTAAAACACAAATTAAACCAAGTAATGTAAATGCAAAATCAACAATAACATAAATAATTCACTGAAGTACATTTATACAATAATGAAGTGTGTCTACTCACTAGGAGTTTCAAAATTTACCCAAAACCACCCATAAATACCAACAATCTCTCTTTCATGTTAAACCCTTGTCAGCAACATGTGAGTTCCTGGTCTTAATCTCCAAGCAATTAATACTATCATATTTTTGCACATATTAATCTCTGCATCACAATGAAATATATGGATGCTTCATAATTTTTTAAGTTCATAGGGATATTCACTGATAACTTGACTGAATAGCAAACAGTGCAGATCATGATCAGACAGCAGAAATGAGTAAGGCAGGCTGGTGGCGATCTACACAGGTCGCATTCAGTATTACTTGTCTCCAGTTAAGGTGAGAGTTACAGTAAAAATTCCCTTCTAGTGGAGGACATCTGTATTCATTGCTTGGGGATGGTTCAAATTCCTTCAGAGAGCAGTGATTAGCAAGGTATATTTTGGGGTGATTAAGGCTACATTTTCAAACTCCAGTGCTTTCTGACTGAGTCTTTATCAATATGAATAGAAATATTGCAATCATTTTGTCACTTTATATATTTAATATGCTGAAAAATAAAAATCATTTAATATTGACAATGCTACTATTGTGCAGGATATTGCATTTTCTGACAAAGAAAGGTGTGTATTCCAAATAAGATACTGAATCTGCTGTGTGAAATGTATGTGTTTATAAATGACAAGTTTGGTGCTGCTATTTAAACATTACCTACAAACACAATCCGACAATGTAGAACAATTCTTAAAAAAATCTAAAAAAATCCTAGGACATTTTCTTTCCTAAAAATTCTCTCTAAAAATTGAGAAAAACATTAGTTTGAAATCAGGCTGAAAATTCTCATTTTCTCACATTTCAAGTAAGCAGAACAACGATACATATGAATGCCTTAAAATAGTTCTAAGACCGATTTATCCACTAGCTTAAAGTAGTGCAAGAAAAAAAAAACAATGAAATCCAAAATCTGCTGACCGTAACAATGTCAGTCAAACCCACGTTATCAAAATTTGTGGTATTCGGGACAAACCACATTGGTTCATTTTATCAGGTAGTATTCACTAGCACAGGACAAAAAACAGCTGGAATGAATCTAAGGAAACAAAGAAGAAACTGATGTTCATGTCGACATTTCTCACACTTACATCTCTCGACTTATTTACATATCAAATACAGCACTGTGTTTTATCACATAACTTCCTTGTCATCTCTTTATCGAAAAGGAAGTAAAGAAAAAAAGTTCCTGCTTCTGTAACTTATCTTTCCTATTTAACATATTTTTCCTATGAAAGAAAGGAATTTTGTTTACATTTTATATGATAATACAGATAGCTGTACGATCAACTTGTGACCTGTAAAACTGATCATTTCACAGCTGACATTACTTCTATGTTCCGTGTTCTATCGCTGTTTTTTCTTCTCTTTTAACTCAAAAGGTACAACTGAGGTCTTAAAATCTAGAACTGAGTTAAGATAAACACTATATTGGGCTTTTAGTACATAGAATACTTAATCAGATGTGCTAAGTTAGTCTGGTAATTAGGTAATGTCTTCTTCCAAAATATTCACTCCGAACTCAATTCATTTGTACATTAAAACTAAAGTGAAAATTTGTAATGAACTACCATGATTTCAATTATTCATTAAATGTCATGAATGACTCTTAAAGTGTTCAAGGCAAGATGTAGCCATAGAAACAGTGCAGCTTGGACCCAAATCATAGATTGTTATGCTCGAAGGCGGAAATGACCAGCTTTACAGTGTAACATGATTATATGTCTCTGTTCCCATGGCAACTTACTCAAGGATCATTTCTAAATGTCTATGAAATAAAGTATTTGTGCTATCATTGTTTTTGTTTATTTAAAGCCGTGCCGATTTTGTAACCTAAAATTTTGTTCCAATCGATCTTGGTGCGTGTGACGGGTAGCTGGCGTCTTAATGCTTTAAATGTGGTGTCCTTCATCGTGACGAAGTTCTCAGAGATGGCAGTCTGAAAAGAACGAGTGTTTTCACATGTACAATCAAATTTTTTTCATGAAGTCACCCTGTTTAAAGACATTTTACCTTTCAAAATGACCGTAATGCATCATGGCCAAACAACATGCTAAACCACAATTACCGTTTATTTCACTGATTAGCCGTCAGAAATGAAAATAACCATTAAAGAATATGTGGTATCAATCTAAGATTGTCAGAAAGATATTCAATATATTCCATAGAAATATAGCTGAAACAGATCAATAGCTATAAATTACAACTTTAGTTATGTTTGTTTTTTTCTATGAAAACTGAAAATAAACATATACTTGTACTCTTCAGTTTTGAGTTGTACGATGAATGTACGATGAATGTACAATCATAAACTGCCAGCAGATCTACATACACATGTATGTTCTGTCCACACAAAACGTGATCATTAAAACTATAATATGTATCATGTACAGAATGAACAGCATTCACACAATCTCTCTTTTAACTAAATATACATGTATGTCTGAATTTCTGGAAATTTGGAAAACTCTAGGAGGTTATGTTCATTGCTTCCTTTGTTTTAATTCTCATTTCAACAGTACTGAAGTTATGTACAGACGGGCAAAATACCTAATCCACTGTTTCAGGGAAGGACCAATAGCTTGAACCCATGACCTTAATACAGTGAAAGGGTAAGTGTTTTTAAGTCAGTGATATTAACTTCTCAACCAGGAAGGTGGGTCAGAGGTCCATACTGGTTGATGAGTATGTCTTTCATAACATACAAATGGTATGTTCTACCCTACCTGATACTCCAGCTCTGCATCTTCAACAGCTTTAACAAAATCCTTAGCAAACTTTTGTTCATCCTGAAAGCAAATATTGTAATATCTTTCCGGTCTCTTGCTCCAGTTCTACAGTTAACAAAACATTTTTTTTACAATTTCACTGTGCAAATTCTAAAAGCCTTCTGTTTGATAGCAAACTAAAGTGCATCCATAGGACATGGATTCCAACTTTTTTGGTAAAAGTTTCTACTGCGTACAAACCCCTCAGTGCACAACTTTACATCCTGATCAACATTGCTTTAAGGTTTCACGACTCCAGGTCAAATGCTTTTAGAGTGACTTGCATTACAATTTCAAAAACGTTGATTTTCACTTTTTAAAGGGACATAACTCTGCCTTTAATGAGGGAAACCAAAAACAAAACCCAAGTTGCACAATTTAAATCCTCCTAAAGACAGCTCTACATTTTCATGACTCTATGTTATATCCTTCCTTTTGGAGGGAAGTAAGTGGCACCAAAAGGTAATTATGTTACACACCCATACAGACACACACATGGACGGACAAAATTAAAATCCTGAAAATTTGACAGATCATTGTCTTAATTTGTCCTGCACTACTTGTCTAAACTTCCAGGGGTATTCAAGATAGTTTCACTGTTGAGAAAGTTGCAAAAAAGTTCAAGGTTTGACTTACTTGTGCGTTAATGGTATTTTTTACTTCTTTTGAGCTCACAAGCTGCACATTACCATCTTCATAATAATGGACCTGTAAAATATAAATACCATCTAGTATAAGACACTTTACAATTACAACTCTGAAATTTTGTAATTCATACTTGCATCATTCCATACCCCATGTGTGCCTCTTATACGTTGTAAACTAGTTAGAAAGACCTAAATAACTTTAGTTATTATTATTGTTTTTCTTTTACTATCAGAGACAGAGAGTAAGGTGCCAGTGGTTAGTAATCCTAGGGCTGTTACACAGCAGTTTCTGTGCTAAAATTTAATTGTTTAACTTCAATTGTATGTAACATAGGTCATAGAACAAAAGATGTTTTTTTATTGATAAAAAGTGCTCAATGAACACGGCTTTCTGGGATTCCCCGTTTTTCTGAAGATACATGTACCATACATTACCATCTGTTACAGCTTGTCATCCCGACACACATTATTTTTCTAAAGTTTTACTCTATAACTGGATCTTTATAAATCCTAGTGAAAGCCTTAAAAAAGAATTTGAACTAACCTGTACTTTTAGCAGACCTGTGAGTTCTGCTTTACCTCCTGATTCTGGAAATGTAATTGACCACTGCGACCGCCATCGACCATTCCTGTTTTTATATATATCTAGATAGTTTGTTTATATATTTAGAAAGTTTATTCAAGCAAAAGGCGATATGCCCATGAGTTTACAGTAATTTACTATATATGATAGTGACTATGTAAATGACAGGCCATTATTACATTTAATATTGCACTTGTTATCAACATGAAATCAACATGTATTAAAGGATGTACTTCTGTTATATTAAATAAGTGAGTGACACATCATCTCGCTGTGTTTAACAATTGCATGAAAACTACTTCAAAGTCCCTCCTTGACTCTGGAAACAAAGTACTGCTGCAAAGTCTTTATGATGCAGCAGGTTCAAGGTGCAAGTGTGACATTCAACTTGAATGTGGTTCTCTATGTATTATGGGTAACACACCTCTCCTTCAACAGGTAACTGCTGTCTAAAATTGCTGTAAAAGATTGTGGAAGTCCATCCATGTGGAAATTAAAGCAGACATGAACACTCTTGGAATGTCAGGGTTTCACGCCCATTCAACCATATTTCTGTTATTTTCACAGACAGGCAGTGTACCCAGCCATCACTCCTGGGAAGAACCAGCATGTCCCTCGTAAGAAACCCCACTGACATGGTCAGTAGCTGAGCTTAAACCAATGACCCTCGATCCATGAGAGGTTAGAAAGACTCCCAGTCAAAGACACATGGATATTTGGAGCAACTAACAGACTGATGGAGTTGAGCAATCCTCTAGTCCCCACAGTCGGGCTCGGACAGGTAGGGGACTAATTGTTCCATAAATTAATGACTGAAAAAAAGATAAAATATGACAAAATTCTGTCTAATTGGGTCACTTTAACTTCAAAGCCAGTCAACTCTTTACAGGGTTAAGAGATCCATGTCCAGAAATGTGAGAAGGAATATTCCATAGGTCTTACCAGAAATTTTTGGGTTGGAACTGATGACTTTCCAGACATGCTACTATAGTTACATTGCCTCCACTGCTGGTACCGTATGTTGACGAGACTCCAAACTTGTAATAGGTTTTATGGTACGTTGTCAGAGCCTCTTCTACAGCCGCTCTCCAAGGTTCTGCAACACGGTCCGGATCAGGGGACTGCTGGAAATCGGATGCTTCCTTCTTTAAGTGATCATACCTGAATTTAGAACCATAACATCCGTGTACTGAAGAAAAATCCTTGACTACCACAATCCATTATCAATTTAGGGCAACTGAATTTATACTAACTGTAAGTTAAGTGCAACTAAAGAACTGTGAAACATGTCATAGGCTAGTGTGTAATGGTAGCTGCTATCTGTCTGTACTTTACATGAATATAAATGTATCAACCATATCTTCAAAACACAGCATGCTTGCTAAATATTACTTTCATAACTGTTGAGGTCGCATATCAAATTGGGTATAGTGTAATTATTTGCTGCTAAACATTCCGAAACGTAAGTTAACTTGCATTCATTAATAAATCTATTACCAAGCAGCACAAGTATAACCTAGTAAACTCTGCAGTGATAGTGGTAGCAAATTTATTAAATATTCCATGAACTCCGATTCAAACATTGGCCATGGATATTCTTAGTATCATGGTTTACCCCTTTGAGAACAAAGATATTTGTGCGTCATGAACTTTTCATCTTTCAAGTTAATATGACTGATATAATAGCTTACGTCTATCAGTCTACGTATAAGGCTGGAAACATAACGTAGATGTACTATAGTACTTACTTAAACGTCTGTTTGGTTCTAGGATCTAAAAATCTGCCTTCGCCTACATCTCCATAGTCTGTTACCAAACACTGAAATGTTCAAACATGTCAAAATGTCTGATAAATGCTTCCAGTTTACATCTAAACAGGCATGCAGTGACAGATAGCGACAAAATACACAAAACTACATATCATATCAGTATCATTATTTACCTAATAATATATTTAGAGATAATCAGTAATCTGCAGTGACAATCTTGCAGTTAGATTTTAACTCAAGATATCAACAGATTGTTCCAAAAACTGAAGTGCTCAGTTATTCTATTTTTCACTTTTTTTTTACATTCATTACAAACCATTCCCGCGAATGTTATTAAAAATTTTCTTTCCATCTAAAGGTGGTTCATGTATTGAAAATTTTATTTCGATCTGAAAATAATAATGCAAATTTTATTTCAATCTAAAAGAAATTAAGAGTTTTCATGAAAGTTACATGTACTTATGGGGAGACATCTTCCTCGATTAATGAGTCTATTGTTCGAGCCCTTTTCATTTGTCAGAGATGGTGCCCTTTTATCACTCACCTGATTATATTTATCAACAAAAGGATACTTCATGATGATCTTCAAAATGTGGCACTAACGTCTAAAGCTTTTTCTTTTATTTGCCATGGTGACCTACATATTGATACATCAAGACAAACATTCTGACCAATAGTTCTTTTCATGCAAATTGGGTACCAATTGTGGCCTCTACAGCTTTAAAGAGATTTTTCTTTGATTTGACCTTGTGATCTTGTTTTTGACCAATTGTGATCCTGTTACGAACCAGGCCTAGAGATTATCAAGATACATGTAATCATGTTGACCAATTTTCATGATCATTAGGGGTTAAATGTGGCCTCTGGAGTGTTCACTAATTTTCTTTTGATTTGCCACAGTGACCAGGTCACCTAATTTTTCTTTTTACCAGAGATGACTCGGACTCAACCTAGATTTTGACCAAAATTCATGAAGATCCAATTATAAATGTAGCCTCTATTTCATCACAAGATTAAGTGTGGACGGATAACAGACAGACATAGGACATCAAGCAATCAGAATAGCTTACAAAATAGCCAGTTGCTGCTCAAAAGGGTTCAGTGGTGAGGTATTACGCCAGGAACTTTGTTCAAAGAACCTGATGTCTGCATCAAAAAATTGCTTTCTTTAGTTTTCAATGCCTATTTCAAAATTCTTTCACTTATGTATAGGTGGCAATTTATTTACTCAGTGTTCCTTGGAAGGATTTGCACTCGACACCAATCATCTGTATGACACTGCTAACATTCTCATAGGTTGGTAAAGGGGCTTGAAGTCATGACCCTTCTTTAGTTAGAGTGATTTCATGTAAGCAACCTTAACTAATATAGTGAATAGACTGAGGAAGCAGGTTGAATTTGAATTCTGCATCAATAAAATAAGAAGAGCTTGATAATATACAAATGTGCAAAATTCTGACGTAGGGACAGCATACCTGTTCATCTGAACCATCAACTTTACATGGTGTAAACTGGTCTTTGTTGTACTGGGCAAATGACCTGTAACAGAGAAAATCAATTCTTGTCACCCTCAAGTTGGTAAAAGATATATAAAATGGACTGGGCTTTAAGGTCTGGTAAAAAGACTTCTTTAACGGCTGTTTTGACTCCCCTGCTGCTGCGTTCAAAACTGAAGTATATTTGTTTATATTAACACAGTTTGGCACAATAGAGGAATAAGAGAAAGGCAATTAGGTCCTGGATGTTGATTTCTTGCCAGTTACAATCAATAAATTTACGATTTCAACATAAAACTGACATTTTCTATAAACAAGATAGAAGTAGACACAAAATAGTGTTTTATTCAAAATCCATAAACATTAATTATCACTAATATACATGCATTTACATGACACTTAATTGAACTAAATTTAAATGTGCAAGATAATTCTGCTTAAAGTATGATTAAATTATCAACTTAAATAAAATTATGATTTAATTATCAACAGCTTAAATTATCAACTTATCTTTTTCTCTGAGCTAAGGTAAGCTACAATGTAACATAAAATCTTCCATTACTTACCCTGAAGCACACTTTAGTAGATTGTCATTATTCAGCAAAATTCGTACATCTGTGCAAAAAGAGAAAAGTTCATTAAAATGTATTGTTTCCACACATATCTGTGTATGTATATAATGCATAATCCTATATTCTAACATCGGTTGACCTGTAACCTCCACACTACAAGCTCCCCACCAGTAGGTTTTCAGTCGAATTTTTGAAAAATCGCACGGTGTCTGTATGGACATGGTTGACTCTTGCAAGCATTGTACAGATTTTTGAACTCGTAGCGGACTTAGTGAAAATGTTTCATCGAGCTCCTGTGTCCTCACCGAGATCGTAGAAATGTTTTAAGTCTGGAGCAGCTCCCAAGGGCCCCGTACGGGCACCACGCGATGTCTGTGCCAATTTAAACTATGAGGCCCGCAAGTACTTGCTTTTAAATCAATTGGTAGTGAGTGATAAAGTAAATATTGGTGTTCAGTAAAATTTAATTCTGCCCAGAACTTATAAAGATTTTACATAGAACATACAGAGAATAACAGTTAAAGGGGCCATAACTCTAGTATAAAGAGACAATCAAACTGAAACTCTCAGTGCCACATTTCCCAATAGCAGTCAACACTTGCACCAATTTTTGTTCAAAATAGTCCCAACTGTTTCTCAAATACAAAATGTATGGCCTTTGACGGATAGACTGACAGACTGTCTATAACAAGACTTGGACCCGGAAGTATTGAGGTCTACATTGTTTATACCTATGCATCTGCAAGAAAATATCTTGATTAGAATACAGTTTGGACAACTACCTGTGAAAACTTCTGGAAACTCTCCTGGAGGTGCATGGAGGATAAAATCTGCGGCTATCTTGGCCTGTAAAATAAAATGTCAACATACTGTTATATTACAGTTCTCTGTCTCAAAACAAACGCACAATAGTCTGACATACATACAAGCTAAAAGTGCCTTCTGGCATTTGTCTGGTTCATGTATACAGTACTAAACTGCATGTTGAATACATTATTACACAGTTCAAACAAGGTCCCGCCTTTGCCCCATTTCTTGCTGTTTACCAATCAAAATCAAGAGAAATTTTAAATTGCGGGGAAAGAATTCTGCATCCAATTTCAGACTTTCTTTGAGCTGTTTTTTTTACCCTAAATGTCACAGTTGTAGCCTATGTTCAAATCCCATAGAAGATGTATAACAATGGACCATTTTAATATCATAATAATGGACCATTAATTTCACAATGTAAATAAAACAATCTTACAGCATGTTCATCTGGACTTGATACTGACAAAACGAAACCCCTCCATGAAAGTGAAGGTTACTGTGACCATGACCTCAATAACTGTAGGGATTGTGTACTCCGAAAGACCAAACATCCTATCAAGTCTGAAGACTGTAGGTGATACAGATCTTACGATATTGACCAGAAACAATTTTCAAAGTTCAGTTCACTGTGACCTTGGCCTTTGATCCACTGTCCCCAAAAACAAAAGGGATCATCCACAGGCTGTATACAACCTTCTGAGCAAGTTTCATGAAAGTCAAATGAAGTTTGAAGACCGTGGGTGATATACTCATATACATCCCAGATATTGAGTGAAGACGATTTTCAAAGTTTGGGTCACCTTGACCTTTGACATACAAAATGACCCTAAAAAAATAGGCGTCATCTAGTGGTTGTTGGCAACTTTCTGAATAAGTTTCATGAAAGTCAAAAGAAAATTGTGACCTATAGAGTGTTATCAAGGAAAAGTTGATGAAAGACGGACAAACCACCATGGCATAAGCTCTCCTGGACTTAGTTTGGTAGAGCTACCGGTAAAAATGGTTTTTTAACACAGAAAACACCAAACTTCATGAAAACAGAAATTTTCTTCAAGCTGATTTTTTCCAGGCTCATAAACAAATTTTGGTTGAGGGCAAGAAATGACGTCAGTCCGGTTACAGGAAACAGACTCTTTTTTAGGCCTGATATTTTATTTCCCTCAGAGTTTACAAAGAGGAGATAAATTTTGCATAGCAATAAATCAAACAGGATGATTAACCTTTATTTATAGACTGACAGTACATTTATTTATGTATTGATTTTATGAAACTTGTCATGTTGATTTAATTTCCTCAAGCAAGTTTAGATTACCGGTACAACTGTCAACATGCAAATTGCAGCAATGATACATATACATGTACATACTGCAAGAAAATAGTTTGCAATAAAAAGACAATCAATTTAAACCTTTCTGAACTTAATCTTATAGGTTTTCATGTATTAATGTACTTGTAAACAAAACTATGCCTGACCAATAAAATTTTTGCCTGACCGAACAACAGTAACTCTTGTGTACAAGGCTATAAAGTGCCTGACATTCGGACAGAAAGCAGCAAAGATCTGACTGACTGGTTAATAAATGTGTACATGATTTTTGCTTATGAGACATATTTCAAGAAAAATATACAGAAACCCTCAATTTTTTATCACCGGTTTATTGCATTTAATTCTTCATTCTGTAATCTAAGGTGTATGGACCAGCACACAGTAAACTCTGTTTTTCCACGAACTCCTTGGGACCTTTTAAATTTGTTCCTTATATCCGGAGTTTGTTATACCCCGAATTTGTTCATAATACCCCCCCTCTCTCACCCCCGCCCCCCCCCCCCTGGATAGTGATTGGTCAGTTAGTCACTAGTGTAGTAATTTTCTCTAGTCTGGCGCTAGATTTGGTTCTGCTCGTTGTTCACCACAGTAGTAAGAGAACGGAAGACGTGTTCTTTCAGTTAGATGTTTTAGCCAGTTTTCTTGGGCATTGTGTCGAAGAATAATTTAGAGATGACCTACATGTAGTATGTGTTGGTAGGTTTTTATCTGTCCATTGCTTGCATTGTAATTAATTCCACAGTTTTATGAGTTTGTTGTATTTTGGATTGTCACTGGGTTTTCACATGTCTGGTTACAGGTCTGTATTCTGTCACTCGGTTTGCAAAGCTACAAATGTACTGTCTTTACTAAACAGCATCTTTATAATGGTGGTTGGTCCTTTTCAGAGTCCTTTAATAACACAGCACTTGCACCATCACCAGACAGTAAGCCTGGGAGGGCAGTTGGTATAGTTGTATGGTTGTCATGGTTACCATGTACATATAGATGTCCATCCCATTGATGAAGGTAAATATTGTTTAGTGTAACAAATGTATAATTGTATATTTTATTATAAGTAATTCTCATTGTATGAAATACAATGAACAGCACTGCTTTATTGAGAACCGTACATTTGTATAATGTAATGTTGTATCTTAAATTTATAATGATCATGTTAACACTGTTTTTTTTTTACATACTAGTCCTTGTTATGTATTTCAAGTCAAATAATCATGAGATCATGAATGAATCAATGAATAGGATAACATAACACTGGATACATACATACATAAATACAAATTTATGATGATGTATTCTTTGGTTATAGTGTGATGTATTTGTAAGCACCACCCAGTAAGAAGTGGGGACTATGAATGTTATAACATGAATGAATAATAAAGACATTTATAGGATTACAGTATCTTTCTCTTTTATCTATTTTGTATTTGTAGATCACCAGAATGCAGTTGATGCTGGCGAGCTGGGGGGTCCAAATGGAAACTGCTCAAGTCGCAGATCTGTCAGTAAGAGCGAAACCGCTGTAAGAACCAGGGATGGGTACAATTACAATTATAATTTAATTAATTATAATTAATTACGCTTTTTCAAATAACTATTAATTAAGCGAAAACTCAATTAATTTAATTGTAATTAATTAATTACAAAGTAAAATTTGACATGTAATTGTCAATTAAATTTAATTAATCTCAATTATTTGTACATTGATTATTGACATTTTGATTCCAAATAGACACAGATGCTTCCTTTTTCACATTTATTGATAATTTTTTAAGAGGTGATAACTGATAATTTACACCTTTCACTGATTTCTTACAGTATCTACTGATATAGCCTTAATGTACATTTATAAATGACACAGAAGTGTTTTGTTGATTTAATCAGAATTTTGTAAAAATGAAACTTGCCTAAAGTAAACCCTTTTCGGACAATTTTGTATAATTAAGGTGCACATTGTATTCACTCAACTTGCAACTTTGGTATAAATAAGTTTCAACATTCTGACCATACAGGTTATTACATTGAAACAAATAAGATGAATTCTCATGCACTGAAACATTTTGATTTACCAAATAATACAACAGGAAATTTTTAAGGCAAAAAGGTCCTGATTGCTGTAATAAACATGTTTGTTAAATGTAACATGACCTTGTGAACAATTTTCTGTGAGACTGATGTTTGTGTAGTTCAGAAAGCAGACTGATGAGTTTGATTTAATGTTTTGATGTTGAAAATAAATGTTCTAGATCTAGTGTCTTTTTTGTAACTATGTTATTATTTTTCAAATAAAAATGCTTTAATAACTTATTACAGCATTTTTATTTGAAAATAATTAATTATTTTGCTCAAAATAATTGTAATTAATTATTTACAAAAATTCATGTAATTGTAATTTAATTGGGAAGTTTTCAATTTAATTGTAATTAATAATTAATTACTTTTTTAAATAATGGTACCCATCCCTAGTTAGAACTGCTATGGCTAATGTGTATTTCTTGACAAAACAAGATCTCCATATCTGCATGTTGGCTACAGTGAATAGTCACATGTTATTATACCAGGTATTAAAAATAAAAGAATGCACTAAAGTAATTAAAAGGACAACTAAAATGTTTCATTAAAACTGCACTTCA
Source organism: Saxidomus purpurata (assembly GCA_022818135.1). Classification (NCBI taxonomy): domain Eukaryota; kingdom Metazoa; phylum Mollusca; class Bivalvia; order Venerida; family Veneridae; genus Saxidomus; species Saxidomus purpurata. Next base: position 11,485,072 of record JAFMSR010000011.1, on the reverse strand, counting down.
GTTGAAAACATCGATGTTTAATAAGAAAATTTTTTTTTTTAGAGTTCTGTAGTAAAACGTATGTTGCATGTATGATGTGGAACACCCCTTTTCATAAAAAGTTTCTTGTGAACTATTTAATATTTAAATAAAATTTTAATGTAAGAATAATTTCTGCTGTAAGGAAAATAATTTTACAACAGGTTTTTATGGGAGAAAATGACCTCTAATTTCAAAACAAGATACTGTGAAAATCTGAATAAATTAAATTTGTTTCTTTAGGAGCATTTTATACATTTTCAGGTTGTATCCCGGAGTTAGCAAATCTTAAGACCGACAAGCACACTTCCTATGAACACTCTGATTCTACCAGAGATTCCAAAAACAGTATTTCAGCTGTGATCGAGGATGAAATATTAGATAAGATCAAGACAAGTGACAAAACCAGAACCTGATAATGTATATCTGTGTATTGGACACTGACTGCCTTGGAGTTGTAAATCCAAAGACTCATTTCTTGTTTATTAACAGTCTTGAACGTGCAAATGTTGAGTCAATTAATGCAAAAGTGTTAAGTGTTTTAAGCCAGAAAATAATCCAGCTAGCCCTTAGCTGTTGTAGTGGGGGCAGATTGTATTCCATACTTAGTTGAAGTGCAAGAGATTCTTAATAGTATCTATAAGTATTTTCACCTGTCACCATGCTAGAAAGTATCCAACACCATTCTCAAGGTAAGAGTCTGAAATTCAAAGAGGTGTTCCATACTCGCTGGCTGAGTTTTGAGGGGTATGTGAACGCCTTGGTTAGAAATTATGGTGACTTGATGTCTGTGTTTTTAAAGGAGAGTAGTGGTAAGGCATTAAGTTTGTATATATATAAGCCAATCACCTGTTACAAGGTCTTGTATGTAGTGCACTTTCTGTGTGATGTCCTCAAAACCACTGGCTGCCTTGTCTAAATCCTACCAGAAATCTGACCTGGCCTTCTCTTAGGAAGTTAGGTCACACCAATGCTCCAATCAACCAGTCAGGATAGAGCATATCAGCTCAAACATATACGGTGTAAGCCTGAGGAAGTTCACGTCTCAGGTTCCAAATGAGTCACAGGTAGGTGAGGACGGCTAAGTCATTGCATGACAGGGTTTTCTGATAATAGGGGTAGTTTAGTATTGACTGCATTGTGTAACTTCTTTAACCCAGTGGTAGATAGGGAAAGTAAGGCAGATGATTCAGGTTATTGTAAAAATTCTTGAATCGAAGAAAAGTTAGTGGTGTGAATTTGTTCAATGATTTAAACAATCCGATATTTACATTCAACAAACCAAAACAGTTACTAGTATTAAAGACGCCTTCTCAATCAGATGACACCTGTGCTCCACTTAACGAAGAGATTACTTGACAAGTAACATGTGACACAGAATTTGCATTTTATGATTTGTTTGCTGTCGACTTATTCATTTTAATTGATTTTGTAGCCATATCAGTTATAACTTTTGTCTTATGATAAGACAATATTGTATACAAGATGGTATGAGAGATGAAAAAAATGTCCCAAATAAATTTATTTTGTCACTTACTATTTTGTGTTACCAATTGTGTTTAACCTGGTCATCCCAATTTGTATTTGACATATGAATATACATTGAAATGCATATAGCCCTAAACTGCAACTGTTCCAAATTTCATCAAGATATCTCAAAAAATAAAAAAGTTATAGCGTTTTAATACAAAAACTTCCTGTGTTCAAAATTTTCGGTTCCATCCACGCAATAACATTGTCAATGTATTTTTCAAGCGCGGAATTCTGAAATTTGGTCATTTTCAGCGAAAGTTAAAGTTGCATAACTTATTTAAGATACCTTAAAAATGCAAACAGTTCTCGAATTGTCCTTTCGAGATCTTTATAATGAAAATAATAATTGCAGCAAATTTTCAGATTGAAAATTCAGCTTTCAGGGTTTCCACTGGCCCTTAATTTTTTTTGGCCACAATTATTATATACAGCGTTATGCAATATATACAGCGGTATGCAAGGGGGAGTTTCCGGGAGGGTGTCCCCCCACACCCCCTCCTCTTGGCTTTTTTTTAATTCACAGATAAACAAGACACCATTTTGAAGTGTGCTGAATACCTGTATAAGCTGAATTACAACTTGTGTTAAGGCCAGATATACACTAATTTTTGTGGCTTTGGAAGCTAATAATGCCCTGTCTATGTATTGAACAAGTTTTTTTTTTGAAAAAAATCAGTCTTCGCCCTCGGAATCGCCTGGAAGCAAGCATTTTAAACACATTTCAAAGCTTTTCCTGACATGTAGTTTGACAAATAAAGAAGCAAAGTCTGTTGTACATGATAATTCGTTACAGTCATATCAGCATCTAATATTACTAGCTCTACCAACTTTTTTTTTTTAATATAAACACAGATAATTTATATAAATCATTTTATTTAAATATGTAGTAAAATACAGTCGTTAGCTGAAAACATCGTATTTATATCTGTACTTTGAGTCTTTTATAACACTTGTTTTCTTTGAAGAAATAAAAAAAAACGGGATCGCGAAAATAGGTGAAAAAACGATTTTCGTATCACAGTTTCACATGTAACTTACCAAATAATCGCAAGAAATCATTCTGAAATGATTTAATTGATAGAAAGTTACGTTTTCCAAACAAGCTAACGGTACTTTATCAAATCTTCAAGTTTTTGTCAACTTTTCAAGGGAAATTTTCCGTCAAACAGGACTTTTTGGATTACAAAAAAGTGCCCTGTAACCTCTTTTTGAATCTAACGATTTGTGATGCTCTAAGATTCTCAATATTAAACAATACAATGCCTAAACTTTTCTTGACAAAAGTTAATTAGTTTGTTTATTACGAAGAACATTCCCCCCTCCCCCAGTCGGCACTTATTTTGGGCTTATTTAGTTATAAGTTTGAGCTATTGTTCTTCGATTCGACTGCGAAAAATGGCCGAGAATTTTGCAAATAAATTTATTTAACTTTACAACATTATACCAAGACAATTTCCGTTGCGAACGTCCTTTGATTTAATTCATAATTAACTATTGATTTGAGCGCCGAGGGTTAATCATTGTTCAGGCGATCCGACTGGAGGCGCCGACAATTACATAAATGTCGGCGATTTTGCGTTAATCTTTGCCTCGCCCACACAAGGGCGGTCCGCCGATGATTGGCGATGATGCAGCATCAATTATTTTGACAGCTCGAGAGATAAAGTAGGTATCAACTTTTAATCCGTCGTCAATTACGTAACATACCGTGGTCACCAATTAGGTTGTATTTGCTATTTCCGGGCCCCCATTCCCATACGATTAGCGCATGGAAATATGCCTTGATGATATAGGTTTATTTTGTTTATGAAAAAAAACCCCCCCCCCCCGTAGAATTTGTTTTCGCCCACGTTCATTTTTTTTTCGCCATTTCCGAAAATGGCGAATGGCAGCGGAAACCCTGAGCTTTGGTTGCTAGTAGAATATCTAGGCAAGGTAGGTTTTGAGTGTAATACAGATGTGTTAGACATGTTCCTAGGGTTTGCCCACTCGCTGGTCAAGGAATGCAGCAAGTCTGTAAAGGCATCCATGGATGTTGCAAACTTGGCAATCAGGAATAAGGATGTATATCCTGCAGCAGCAGAGGCTGGAGAAAGATTTGTTCTTGCACCCGTGTCCACCGTGGACTGTGAGACGGGTTTTAGCAAACAAAACCTGATAAAAACATGTCCACGCAGTAGAATGTCTGTTGAGACTCTGGATAGTCTGGATAGATTGATGAGATTTGAGAATTGAAGGGCCAGAAATAGGCAAGTTTCCCTTTGATAGGGCTTTTAGGAAGTGGGCACCATCAAATGATAGGAGAATTTTAAATTAGAACTTAGAGTAGACCCATATGCACACCGACAAGAAATAAAATTTGTGTTTGTATTTTAAATTATGCACGAGCATCACATACCGCGGTTTGAGTTTCTGTTTGAAAATATTTAAATGTTGAAAAATGAGTAAGATGAAATACTATCATATTCCTGAAATATAACAAGTTTGAAACATGGAATGGGTAAAATCATAAAAAACTTATTTCACTGACATTGGCATGTCTCGTACAAGCTATAAAATCAACGTATCCCCAGCCTGTTAAAAATCCGGAAGTGAACTTCTCGACAAAAATAATAGAATCACACACGTCTACATTGGTCAAAATACGTTTGCTCTCCGGATTGCTTGACTTCAAATTATTCACTGAGACTTAATGCTTTTATACAAAAATTGTTGAAAAAAAATGTTTTCCTTATCTATGTAAATATTAAAATAATTCACCCTCTCTTGCTCCGAAATTTGTTCTTCGTCAGACATTTTGTTTTTCGTCACGCCTTTACGCAGACTGGTTCGGTTCGGTAGGCATAAGGTACGAAATGGATTCCATTTCACGAAATGGACTTCAATATTACGATTTCTTGCCGATTAATAAATCAAGATCTATTGAATTTGGATGTAGGTATTGTATTGAGATGATTAACAACATGAGCAATATTCAAAGTCAAAGGATGCTCCAAAATTTGAATTAATTTCACTAGATTATGACAAAGACTGTGTGGACTGTGCTAATCCGAGGACATATTCATCAGTTTCGATATGGATTTCATTGTCGTGAGTACTTAATCTGTCAGCACATTTTGTATACCTTTATGCAAATGGTAGTGTGTAGTAATAACACTGTTTTTAAGTGTCTAAAGTGCCGTTCGCAGATCGACGCATTTCTCAAAACACAAAATACTCTAATGAGCTACAACTTTGGTCCCGTGAAAGACAGTCCTGTGAGACACAACTCATTAGGCTAGTTGCTGAACTACCCAAAAACCTCTTTTCAGATTAACAGACTGACCTTGTCCAACTTGAATTTAGTAAAGTCTTTGGCAAAATCAATCACTTTAAATTAAGAACATTCGGTGTCCCCATTCGAACCGTGTCTTGTATCTGGTCCTTTTCATAGGTAGATCCAAGATACAAGAAGCTTTTTTAAAGTCGGTCATACACGAGTATACAACATTAGCTTGAAGCTATTTTCCGACAAAAAGATAAATTAACAAATGTAACAAAACAACCTGTTGTAAAAGAAATATGAAGCTTGAGCAATTATTTAATATATTTAGCAGCATAAAACATAAGACAATTGATCACAAGATATAGGCAATATGCATAAGGATAATTGGTCTAGGAACAGTAGTGGTTAACGGTCACACGTCTGATCAAGTTCCTGTTACAACTGGGTCACACAGGGCTCCGTCCTAGGACCTCTGTTCATCATACTGTACATGAATGACATACCTGACACGGTCACCTCCAAGGTGTGGCTATTCGTCTTGCAGTCACATCCATTTCTGACTGTAAAAGGTTACTAGATGTTCTCATTATGAGCGAGTTCGATCAGCAACTATAGTGACTATGGTACAACTAAAGTGTCAGCAAACTACCTCCAGTTTGACTAAAATGACGTCATCCGGTCACCACGGTTCGACTAGAGTAAATCGGTGGTTTCTCTGGAACAAATATGGCGGCTAAAGGTAAGAATGCATTTTGCGATAACTAAAAAATCTTCTATATGAACGTTATTCTTCCTAAAACATTGAAACAATGAAAATTGTGCGAAATATATGAAATTAGACATGCAGCAAGTGAATTAATCTGAAATGTGGAAAATTACCATATAAATTCGACACATTTATGAGCTGTAAGTATTTATGAACGATTCGTCGCACTACTGTTTCGTACCCTAAGCTAAATTAACTTTAGGTACACTTTTTCCTCTTTTAAATGCATCTAGACAGCCTATAACAGTTTGTGGTCTGTCATAATACACCAGCATGATGTCATCAACTTCATCATCAAATTCCAGGCATATTACTGTAACAACACTATTTTATTTGTGGACGCCGCCATATTGAATAGACCAGAGGCTAACCAAACGCGGTTCGATCACTTTTTCATAAATGCATGCGTACTTTGACTTCCGATACCAAACTATGGTTGCTGATCGAACTCGCTCTAAGTTAGAAACTTGGGAAATATTGTGTGACATGGAATTTAACCGAAGTAAATGCCAGGTCCTCTACATCACACGTAGCAAAAAGCCACAGTCACTTCCTTTATTAGATTCATCGTCAAACAGGACGCAAAATACCTTCATGTATATATGCTTTTAAAGTTCCTCAAACGTAACATCAAAACAAAACATGAAAATATCAAAACTCTTTTTTACAAAACACTAGTCATACAACAATTAAAATACGTATCATCTGCGTGGTCGCCATACACCCAGGTCAATACACATACGCTTGAAATGGCACATTCAGATCTGTCAAAAATTACTAAAAAAGCTATATTAGAGTGACATACACACAGAACACCATTGGCTGGAGCACCCTTGTGAAAATGCGTCTAGTTTCCAAACTGGTTATAGTCTACAAAATTATCTAGAAGCCCAAGACAAGTTAACAAGGCATCTGCACCCCTTAGTCTCCGCCAAACCCATGCCAACTCGGACTTAAGTTCTCTTTTTCCATTCCCTCCACAGTCCTGTGGAATAGGTTAGACCTGCAACCCTGTCTGACCTTTATTCATTCAAGCGGGAAGTTGCTAAGCCCAGTTATTAACGACACAGCAGTTGTTTTTATTCTTACCTTTTATTCTTTTACGATTCCCTTTTTAAATGGACATACCCTATAACTAATGTCAAACTAAATAATCCCAATTCATAAATAATAAAATCTTTGGAAGTTTTATATTATCCTACAATTTTCAAAAAAAACAAAAATAATATCAAACAGGGAATGCCACGTACCAAAAACACCCCCCCCCCCCCCCCCCCAGGTGCACACCACCAACACACACACACACACACACACACACACACACACACACACACACACACACACACACACACACACACACAACACACACACACACACACACACACACACACACAACACACACACACACACACACACAACACACACACACACACACACACAACACACACACACACAACAACAAACAACACACCACACACACACTGTACTGCAAAGGATGACTGTGTGATATGGAAGAATGCTGCTACATCAAATTTTCTCTTCGCAAAATCAACGGAAAACTGACAGTGGTATTAAAGAAACTGTACTGTTCTGATAAACAAGAAACGTGAGTTAATCCCCGACTCAAAAGAATGTCCCTGGCATAGATATTATATTGAATTTTGTCTGCTTAGCCGAAAGGCAAAGATCAGTTTAAACGGAGGATGACTTGGATAGGAAATGTTGCCTGTATTATCAGCAAAAGTTGCTATTGTTGAGTACACAGGAACATTTCCACCACGAGACTAATTTGTGTCACATTAAGAAATCACAAAACACATGCATTTTTGATAAGTGTGAAACATATTAGGGGACGTCATCATCCCGTATACAATGATCAACATGTGAAATATATAAGGAGACTCCGATGTAAAGATGGTGTGTGTGTGTGTGTGTGTGTGTGTGCGTGTGTGCGTGCGTGCGTGCGTGCGTGCGTGCGTGCGTGCGTGCGTGCGTGCGTGCGTGCGTGCGTGTTAAATATAGACACAACATACAATTCAGTTGACTTTCATGTAACTTTTACGTTGTACAGGGATCTGTCTGTGTTCATGAAATCCGGCATGAATTCTTCTATTAGTATAGGTCCATCATTTGTACATACAAATTCATCCAACAAATGATATGTCTCCTGTATGCATGAAATTGCCGACAATCTTACGGAAGAACATTTAGAGGAAATTAGTAATAGGTAGTGATAAAGAATATACATTAAATGTGCTTTTACGGGTTCACGCATGTACTTTGTACGCGACACCTAAAACAGTATTTGAACTAGAATTATATTTGTTGTTGAATAAACACATGTCTCCCCAATGTCCCCGTCCCTTCTGTAATTCTATATGTGTACTGTTAATTAATAACAGCAGTGTTTAACTTTTAATGTAAGTAGCATATAAACATAAAGATGTTAACATAATGGAAGTTGGGAGTGAAAGAGCCCAAAATATGCTATCGCCTTATGGCGGGAAATATATAATTAGATTAGTATGTCTAGCAAGTCGGCAGTAATATACACCATCCAAAGGAAAGAATTCACTGGACCAAAGTGACACCCGACTATGATATGTACAACCACACTCTGACTCATACTGATGATTCCCACCAAGTTTGATGAAATTCCAACAATTTATTTGGACGATGCTCAGCAGACAATACTTTTTACAAATTGCATGCCCCTGTGACCCTGAACTTTGACTATATGACCCCCAAATTGTAATGTGCATAACTTGACTTAATACTGATGCTTCTCTGAGCTGTCCAGAGAAAGTTGCTCGTTGGATCAAATCTGACTACAGTAGTCAGTGTTACAGAAATGTTAGTCGATTTTATCTAAGGCGCATATATAACCGTATTTCTCTCTTGTAAAGGAGTAAAAACATTATAGTTGCTATCCCTATTGAATGTTATCTTACGCTCATTATCAAGTCACAGCCTTCCCCGGTTTAAGCTCCCCAGTGGTGTTTTTGCCACTGACCGTTCCAAGGCGGTGCCCCACTGTGTTCCTTTAATTGTTCGTTTTGTCCTCGTGTGTTTGCTTTGTATGCTAGTGTGTGTTGGTAGTTTTTGGTACGTGGCATTCCCTGTTTGATATTATTTTTGTTTTTATGTAAATTCTAGCAACTACAGATATAAGTTGTCCTTCTTCCGAAGAGCTAATTATCACGCCTTCTTACAACCCCCGATATCGCAGCACTTCCAACAGTTGAGCAGTTCAATACAACTGTCTGTTGCATTGAACATGACTTTGTGCAAACTGCCCTTTAACTTTACGTGCTTTTAATATGTTATCTTTCTGTGAAATACTTTAAACATTTCACCTTTACTCTTCTAGCCTAACAGTATCCCGCGAGTGGTTCGACATAAAAGGAAGAAGTAGGTAAGATAGATGAGATAAGGTAAGATTTATTTTAAGACGGCAAGACATAGTAACATGTAACTCTGTAGAGCTTGTATAACCGTCATTTTTACATAGGTGTATAAAATCAAGGTAAGTAAAAGAGCTGTGAAATAAATTTACACACATACTTGCATTGAAGTATAAAAGGTACAGTCAGATTATGTATCTGTTGAGCAAAGCAGATTTAATTTCATTCAAAGTCTACATCTTCGCAATAAATACAGGTACAATTTTTTAAGAAACTGAGAAGAAAAACTTTCTCTACCGAGATACTAAGAAACAGCTTTAAAAAATCCATTATCACCTTTGATCATGCAGATCAAGTGCGAACTGATTAGCCACGATTTTCTAAACTTGAATAAAATATGACTAGCAACTTATTGACTAAGAGAAAAACAGAAACATTAGAAACATTTGAAATGCAAATAATTTATTATTTTAAAAATACAGACATGACATGTGTTGGGAGAGAATTCCAATACACAATAGGTAGTAAGGTTTATCTGTTTTTCTCTGTGGAACTCCCTGCCTGATGCCTTCAGACAATGCTCTTCATACAACCAGTTCAAAGCATTGATCGGGAACTGGGGCACACCAGAGTGCCATTGTTCTGCATGCATCGGGTAGGGAGGGCCTGCACCTTGACTGCTGGATTTGTATTGATTTCTGTTTTATTTGTGTTCTGTTTTACTTTCATAGTTCGTTTTCGCATAATTAGATAAAAAAAATTTCCATATTTATATTTTGCTGGCTCCCTTGTTTTTTGGCAGCTTTAGTTTTTCAGTTGCTTCTTAGTTCTTTTTAGTTCTATTGTTATATGTAGTGTAAAATTATTTATGAACCATGTGTATATTACTTGTGAGGAAGAGCTGATCAGTTCCTCCCAAATCTGATTTGGGGAGATAAAGGTTTTTAACCATTTCTTAGCGGTCACACTTTTGTGTTTCTTTTCCTTCTCAGAGTTTTATTATATTTTTATTTCTTTATGGCAGTTTTTAGACTTAGGTCAGGATCAGCAGCTTTCACACAGCTTTTAAATTACCAGCTATTTTATTTGGCTTCTTTTTTTTAAACCTAGTCTTTCAATTTGGGCTTTGTGATATATGATATAGATGCGCTACATGTGATTTAATTCATGTAAGATATACTTATTAATACGGGTTATATAAGTTATAGTAATAATACTTCTGATATTTGGTATGGTCATGTGACATAGGCTAATACTGCAATACTATATGTCTTACTAAATAATTTCTTTTCCAGTATGTATGTAAATTTGCAATTTGTATTTAAGTCGGCTTTAAAAGCTCTTCAGAGCTTGTGTTCTATTTGTGTACTATGTACCAATGTTATATCTAAACCCGACTTTATAAATAAATATTACTTGACTTGACTTGATTCTGTAAATAGCCGTTTTTGGGAGATACCGCCAGCATAGGGATACCGCCCAGCATAGGTTTCACCACTCTATAGCTCATCATGGTTTCAAAGGTTGATAAAAAGGGCTTCATTTGCATTATCATATCTTAAAGCATGAAATAAGAAGAAAGAAAAATAAAAATCCAGCGTATGTTATAAATTGTGTTCATACTCGGGTTATTCTTTTTCACATTCGGGAATATGACTCGTACTCTGTATTAAGTCATGAACAGTCGAGACGGGTTGTATTGCGGAATTAAGGTCAAGGCCGAAAAAGCTTCATTGACGACAGGTAAATTGAAAGAGGAAAAGAGATCTGAAATGATGACAGAGAGACCTTTACACTGCACAATAAAAAATCCTGTAACTTTAAATATATCTGACTTAAAGTCAGAATTTCATTCTGGATGTCGTATCATCGATGTTTCCCTGTCAAACATCATCAATCCTGAGGTAAGAAAGTGCTGCCATACAGTAGGCTGTAACATTAAGTTGAAATCTTTAAAGTCTTGGCTACATGAGTATGAAGTCCAAATCATTGTACTCAGTAGATGAAAACCATTATGTTTTATGCTACAGTCGGCCATTATCCAGCCTCCGAAAAGCCTCATAAAATGTCAGATATGTATAAAAATTAAAATGGGTCTGCTTTTTTGGAAGTCAAATTGTTGAGATTAGCTACAATCTTTACATGAGTATGACACTTCAAATTCATTGATATTTAGCATAGAACCAGCTGTACCAGATCGATCTTTTTATTGGTATACAGACATGCAAGGTGTTTTTTTAGTTTAAGCCTACCATAGTGATACGAAGCCATTGTGCCTTTGCAAACTTGGTAACCCAAAGGACAACTTTGAACAAATGTCGCCTAAATTAGGATGCTTGATAATTGCAGTGGTGGGACAGTATTTTGTGGTGTCCGCATTTGTGGTCACGTCTTGAATTTTGTTAGACATGAACACACATTAAAAATCTATCTTGCTGGCTTCAACTTCGAATTGATTAGACTAGAATTTTGCTAACTTAAATTTTTTACTTATTTACTTTTAGTTTTGAATATTCCTCAGACACCAAAGACGTTTTAATTACAATGCAGCTATCAACAATTTAGCATGCTGTCAGATTGAAGTAAACAACCCCAGCAACACAATAAATCTAATAAAGAATAAAAAACTTATTCCAGACTACTAATTGTAGGCAGTGGCCAGGTATCGGGACCCAGACCTGCTACCTAGACTTTTGGTCTAGGAAGCCGGCACTATATTTTATATGGAGTTACACGGGGTCATGGGCTTGGAAGTTTGTGCAAGTATAAATATATACTTTGTTCAGCCTGTCTTAAAGCATCTTCCCAATTGTTTTAATCATGTGACATTCCAGTTTGTGAGGTCATAGCTTTGTGCACTAGCTTGTTGCAACTCTCAGTCAAATTTTCATTTTTGTATTTAGTTTTTTAGTTTGTTAGATAGTAACTGCATTTTCTCCTGGATTTCTCCACTTCTAATTTGAATGAAGTAAATATCTTATGATACTGTAGTAAGTGAGTGAAAAAAGCAAGAGAAATCAGCCTATGGTTAAATCATAATACAGAGCTTGCTATCTAAGAATGTGAGAGGGTCAATATCACTGTGTCTGGTCACCCAGATTTTATATTCGTCATGGTGACAGCATGTCAGTTTGAAAAAAAACGCCTTGCATGTACTGCATGCTAGCTTGTTAACAGGCTGAACATTGTCTCCCTATTGGATGAATAGCTCGGTAGAGCCTAATCGAGTTTAAACTTAAACAACAGAAAAGCTTTACAATTTATTAAATAACTTTTTCTAAGAAAAACCTAAAGCGCAAGTTAATTTTAAAGAAGATTTCTTTCCTGATAAAAAACATTATTTTTGGGGGTTTTGCAGTTATAATAGTTATTGGTATATATTGACAAATTATAAAAGTGCTTGCAAAAAAAAACGTAAACAATAAAACACTAAAAAAACACGCGCATATTACTGCACAATATTTTTGGGGGTTTTGCAATTTTTAAGTTCTGTTTAAAAATGTGAATTTATCGACAACATATTGACATGAAATATAAAAAAATCTCACATAAAATGATAGTTGAGTGTGCTTTTGATGTAGGTAAATTTGGCAAGGTGGAAGGAAATCAACTCCTAGCATGCAGTTGTTCTTTTTAAAAACCAGAAGAAAATTTTGAAAGTTATTTTTTCAAGGGGAGTTTGGTGAGGGTAATTTTGTACAAAATTAGGTTATTTAAAAAAACTGTACTTTAATCATATTGTTTACATGAATTGTATGTTTAGTTCGACTAGGTTATTTTTAGCTTGATAGGGAGATGTGCTCTGGCAGAGCCTCTGGTTATAACAGTTTACACTTACTATTAAATATCTGTAATTATATTTAATTATATAAAAAATTATGTTGTATTATGTGTTTTGGCCATCATAGTATTTGAATTGTTAATGGCCAAAGGCGTTTGTAAAGTGCCGATTTGCCAATAAACTTGAAACTTTGCAATGCTTTGTGACTGTGCCTCAAAGACAGGATCAAAAACTGCCGATTTGTACATATACTGTAATTTGCATATACAGTAAAATATGCATATAATGACTTTCAATATTGCAAAATTACCGTTATATAAGGAACAAATTTTCTTGGTTCAATTTCAATTGATTCCTTCTTTGTTCAATATGAAAAGGTATAGTTATAATGTATTCTGCTTACGTTATGAATCTTCTGATACAGGGGCAATATTTTCTGGCCCAGAAATGAAAAATACACAGAAAAGTATTCATTTAAAACGAACTACAGACATTTACGTATAAATGATATGGTCAGCTGACTGATATTTTTATGTTATACTGAAGCCAAGGTAATTTTAAGCAGAACTGCTATAATATGCTTTAACCCAATTAACATCTTCATTAAATTTATACTGTTAAAAAATTAAGAAGTTATTTGTCTGAAATTTTAATGTGAATCAATACAATTAATATAAAGTGAAAGTTAGTAATAAGTATGCCAGTATATATTTTGATAATATTATGCCAGAAAACTGAGCTGTCACTAAAGTCAGCCAAAAGCAAGTCAAAAGTGGTAGAACAGGTAGATGAGGTAAGCTGCACCATGCACATGCCAAATCTGGTAATTTTAGTATTTCGGATCCCTGTAGTATAGTGTCGTAAATGCACCATATTCCTTGACAAACCTGCGAGGGAAAAAAATAATAGAATGATTGTTGCGTCATAGATTAGGGTGATGCATCGGTTGGAATACTTACATTTGTATTTGTTTTACCTCCCACAAGATTCAATCTTACCCACCTTAGTAATAATCCCATGAAGGTTCAGTAACAAATCCAGTCAGTAGCAACTGTTCCCTCTAATGGTGCAGACAATCCACCTTAATTTATTCATTTATAAACATATTAAGCAGGAAATAAATGAAAAAGATGGCTGAAACTTCAAGGAGTGATACACTTTGTAACCGAGATGACCAGGTTGCAGTCCACAGTCGGAGTGCCTTGAGGTGCGTTTATGAGTAAAAAAACAAAAATAATATCAAACAGGGAAAGCCACGTACCAAAAACGTATATTAAAAGTAAGACACCAGAGATGCCACATTTACCTCAGTCCAGTGAGAGAATTTGTTTCACAATCAAGCTGAAACAAATCAGTAAAGAGTGGTTACATTTGTCCAGTGGTTAATACTCTGGACTACCAATCTGTAGGTCCCAGTTCGAATCCTGGTTCAGGCACTTGAAATTTCAGAAACGCCTTTCAGTGTTTCCCACCCATCTAGAGATAAACTGGTTAGACACCCAGAGGTAGTCTCACATGTATCGATGCTATACACTGGGCACATATAAGAATCAAGGGGTCTATTCATAAAGAGCTATGTTCTGCTACCCGGATTCCCTTAGTATCTGCATCTGTCTCTTCAACCTGCGATAACTGTTGAAGTTCAAGTTGAATTCTCAAAAATGTTTCATAATTATATTGGTTTGTACACACCTATCTTCCTCAATAACATTGTTTTTAGTACATGTATAATATAGGGTTAACTGTTTTGATATTTGTGATAGTAGATACAGTTTTTAACGGATACAGCCGTTCTTAGCTCACCTGAGCATGAAGTGCTCAAGGTGAGCTGTTGTGATCGCCTGGTGTCCGTGGTCTGTCTGTTAACACAGTCACTTAACCTTGTGTATGCAATAGAGGCTGCATTTTTCACTGGATCTTCATGAAACTTGGTCAGAATAACTGCATTGATGAAACCTAGGCCAAGTTTGAATATGGGTCATCTGGGGTCAAAAACTGGCTCATTGGGTCAAATCATACAAAAACCATGTGTATGCAATAGAAGTGGCATTTTTCAATGGATCTTCATGGAACTTGGTCAGAATGACTGCCTTGGTGAAATCTACATTGATTTAGAATATGGATCATCTGAGGTCAAAAACTAGGGCATGGGGTCAAATAATAGAAAAACCTTATGTATGCAATATAGGTTGCATTTTTCATTGGATCTGGATGAAAGTTGGCCAGAATTGTTGTCTTGATAAAAATCTAGATCAAGTTTGAATATGGGTAATCTGAGATAAAAAAAACTAGATCATCTGGTCAAATCATAGAAAAAATGTTGTGTATGCAATGGAGTCTGCATTATTTACTGGAACTTCATGAAATTTGGTCAGAATGGATGTCTTGATAAAATTTAGTAAGTGGTCAAACTTTGGGCTATCTTGGGTTAAAAACTAGGTCACCAAGTCAAATCATAGAAAACATTGTGTATGCAATACAGGTGACATTTACAGCCTAATCATCATGAAAATTGGTTAGAAGTATGTTTCTTTCAATGATTTATAGGCAAGGTTCACACAGTCAAATAAAAGAAAAAACTTTGTTAACACTCCAGAGGCCACATTTAATCTCCAATCTCATGAAAATTGGTCAGAATGTTTGTCCAGATGATTTCTTGGTCAAGTTTGAATCTTGGTTACTTGAGGTCAGAAACTAGGTCACTAGAATAAATCAAATTAAAACCTTGTTAACAGCCTGAAGGCCACATTTGATACCTAATTATGATGAAATTTGGTCCGAATGTTTGTGTGGATCACCTGGGATTAAAAACTAGGTCAGCAGCTCAATTCCAAGGAATACCTTGTTGGTACTCTAGAAGTCACATTTTATAGCCCTTCATTGTTTGAATTGGTCAGAATGTTTGTCTTGTCAATGTCAAACAGAATGTGTTTATAATAATATAGTTTAGGGTTGAAATTTGGTCCCAGGTCATAGGTGAGCGACATAGGGCTATCTTGGCCCTCTTGTTTAAAGCATTACAGCATTGATTTAGCCAGAGCAGTTCAAATTGCTTGCAACCATTAAAAGCAGTTATTTATGTACTATCGCAAATGTCAAAGTCACTCAATGACTAACCCTATTTTAATGAACATGTAATGTGCTAAAATGTGATTTTCAAAAATTGTTTTGATTTTTTTAATTTAAATGATGTAGCCAATCAGACACGATATTACAATACTATATTCGAGTTAGAATGTTATATTACAAATGTAGTTTTAAGCTCACCTAAACCCTATGTGCTCAAGGTGAGCTACATGTATTGTGATTGCCTGATGTCCATATCATCTTTCTTCTGTCCACACTTAACTTTGTATACACTGTAGAGGCCGTATTAATGATATCCAATCTACATGAAAAGTGGTCAGAATGTTTGTTTTGATGAATTCTAGGTCAAGTACAAAACTGGGTCACATGGAGTCAAAAAGTAGGTCACCCAGTCAAATCATAGAAAAACCTTGTCAACATAATTCTAGATTTCATCCCAATCATCTTAAAAGTTAGTCAGAATGTTTGTTTTGATGAATTATAGGTCAACAGTAAAACTGGGTCACATAGGCTCAAAAACTCTGACATCAAGTAAAACTATAGCAAAATTAACTCGTGAACATTCTAGAGGTCACATTTTGCACTCAGTCTGATCCACAAAATTAGTCACAATGCTTGTGCTGATTAAGTTTAGGTCAAGTTTAAAACTGAGTCACATGGAGTCAAAAGCTAGGTCGCATGATCAAATAATAAGAAGAAACTTTATAAACTCACCAGAAGTAATATTTTGTAACTTTGTATCTTGAAAATTGGTCAGAATGTTTGTCTTGGTGAACTCTAGGTCAGGACCAAAACTGGGTAATTTGGGGCTAAAAATTAGGTCACCAGGTACTTTGATCTTGAAGCAACTGTGATGAGATTTGGACTGTGTGTGCAGTTTTGCAAATAGATTTCGAAATTGTCCTTGGCAGACCATGGTCAAGACCTTTTGACCTACTTTCTTGTCTTTTGGAGCAATGGTACTTCGCCCAGCGATATAGAGCCATCATGTCCCCCTTGTTTAGAGTACACTAGCATCATTGGTGTAGGTAGTGTTTAGTGTAAATTGTGGTTGTATGATTGGTGTATGTAGCTTCTATTGTTTGTGTAATATAGTAACTTGAGTGTTAGCAGTGATCAGTCTACAGGGTTCATGTTGCACTACAGTGACACCACATCCTTATGTCAGTGTATTCTGTTTGAAATATCATTACTAAAGTCTATAATATTCATTTTGCAGGTTAAAAAGGTTTGTTTAATGAATCTGAAAGTAGCCTTTTCAAATCTGTACATGCATGAGTAAAACCCTCCTATAGTTACAGTAATCTTTTATTATTTGAAAATTTAATTCATTTATAACACATACAACATGTACACATATCATTTCGATTTTTTGTTTCTCTGTTTGCAAAGCTGATGCATGAGCTGATATTGTATGTTAGTATTTTCCTGGCACTCCAAAATATTCTGTATATAACCTTAAATTCAGTCCCCGTTTCTAATAAACATGACACCAGTTGTGAATCAGGTGATTTCAATATCCAATCAAAATTGGGCTCACATCATTGGCATCATGTTAATTGTAAGCAGTTCATTGGTCCTCTAGATAAACAAATATAAGATAACCAAACAATATCATATCACATTCACAAGCAGCATTGAGAAACTGGAACAGATTACAGAAGATTAATGAGTGCCTGGTAAAATTACTGCTAACATGCAATATTATGCTGTAAGTCTTGAAATGTTTCCATGCTGTTCTCACATGTAAAAATGTATATTACCCTAGACAAAAAGGTCCTGACCCGTATTTTATTTTTTATTCTCCCCACGAACACCCATAATGTGTGTGTTGTAATTAATTTAATAATCAATTAACTATTCCTGTTTTGGGAAAGAAAAAATCTGTCTTTATATCTGAGGTATTTGTTAGAGAGACTTTACTGAACGTATCCAATATAAAAAATTCAGATGTACAGTCCAACCTCCCTGAATGACACCTCGCTGGAGCAACAATCACCCTAAAAAGACACTAACTTTCTTTCTTGTTGCGTCAGTTAGATATTGAATTGACCTCTCCAGAACTACACCTCTCTACAACAAACACATTTTTGTGTTCCCAAGGATGTTTGCTCTTGAGAGGTTGCACTGTATCTAAAACTTTAAAGTGTACAGACTGACCTGTGTATGTGGTCACCTCTGTGAAACATTCACTTGTCACAGCAGCTCCTCTTCCATCCAGACATGAAGTTTGTAAGTTAGTAAACCTGTAGTAAGCTGCTACCTGTTGTAACTGGTCACGTCTGTTGTACATGTATCACTTCCAAACACCGGTTTCATGCAGTGTAAAATGTTCAAGAGAAACACAAGCCATTATATGAATGTGACCACTTTAGCCAGGTTTGATGATCATTTTTTTCACACTATATAAAGTACATGGTGTTAGAAAACTGTGGCTTAGATATAATTATATCTTTAAATTTAGCTATGGTTAAAACTTGAGAGAATATTAAATGTTATGAGTTTAAGTTAAGAATGTTTTTCATCATTGCTTCAAGAAATACATGTATATTGAATTGTGTATGAAAATGTTTCTGAGTTAACTGTATTTTTAATACATGACCATATATTTCTCTTATTTTGTTACAATCCTGTAGTAAAATCCTCCCATAGGCTCTTAATCGGAAAAGTAGAATATGACATCAATATGACAGTCCAAAGAATAAAGAAGGTTTTTAGATTCTCTCTCTTTCTTAGGCATGTACCATCGCAGCCTGGCTATAGTTTTGAAGCTACTTCAGTCTATGCATGTAGCTTAATATTTCAATAACCACTGATATTTTATGGATTTTTAAAAAAAAATTAAAAGGTGTTAGGGATACCAAACAATCAAATCATAGAAACTCTTGACTTAATTAGATTTTTGTATTAACACAGTAATGACTTCTATAGGTATAGTACAATAGCAAAGATATTAGACATGTAGTTCTTTGTTTGCCCTTCTGGTAAGAAAACGTTTAGAACAAACTAAAGAATCTTATTTTGCTTAAAAATGACTGTGTCTAAACTATCAAAATGTGTTTTACCAGAGAAATCGTTATGTTTTTAAACGGCCTCCGCCACTTATAGTGAGTATATCATAAATGTAGTTACATTTCAGTTTATGTGGAACCATTTAATATTCTGACTTTTTATAACTCTTGCTTTATATTTTGTAGCAATACAGTTTATGGTAGGTTTCACTTTAAATCAAAAACATTAGAATGATTTAATTATTTTTGTTATAAAAAAGTGTTATGTTTTAGGATACATGTTGAACTTTAAGATCAAAATGCATCTTATTTCCAATTTATATATGTCAGAAATATATAGATGTTATAAATTTTCTGAAGAAAGCTTTACGGCCAAAACCTGTCGGTAAATGCGAAGATTTTAATGCATTGATTATCTTTGTAATTTACAGTCCAAAATTGAAAATATTAAATCTTCACCTGTATGCAGCAAGTTACTTTGCCTACGTTACGAGTGCAGACCATGATCAGTCTGTACATACATCCAGTATGTCCTGGGTGCCCATAAACTGCACTCTTCCCTGTTTTATCAGTTACAGAATTACCAGTATGCATCAGTGCAAGTAATTAAAGGTACTGTCGAAATTGAAAGAGGGACGAGTTGATTTTAGAAATATAGCAGAGTACGATTTAAGAAGTTTGTACATTCAAGTCAAGCCAAAGTGGTGCAGTGGTAGCGTGTTTACCTCGGGATCGGACACAGATAATTACCAGATAATTATTTCCACATTTCTTCGATATCTTTCTCTTTGGGATTCACTGATTTCATCTGAAATGAGTCTATAGAGGGATTGGTCTAAGTTGTAAGAACTTGTTTCACAATTGAGAATAAATAAATAAGTATAAATTAAATTTAAAGAGGGTAGTTGTCAGAACTGACATGGTTCCACAGACTATTAGTTTGTATTATCATGTATTACATTTTATGCTTACACTGTAATTTGCATTGTATTTAATATGAGTTAAATTGACACTGATTTCTAAAGCAAAGTTGTTGTTAAATAATTTTCATAGGTAACCATAATATATCCCAAGGGAAGGACAAGACGGTGTTAACTTGTTCCAGCTAGTGAAAATTGCCCGTCTTTGAGTGTTTGGTTCTGAAGGTGAATTTTAACTAAGGTCTCATCCTTAGTTTGTTTCAATAAATGTCTAAAATAGCAGAAAACGTCATCAGAAAGCATAACAAACCTGAAGTCATTGTAATGACGTCATCGTCGTATGGTTTCCTGCATTCGTTAAGTTCGGTATATATTTTGACGTTAAACCGGGTAGAAAATTTTGATAATTTTCACTGAGTGAATAGTGAGTTTATCAAAATATAATTCACCATTATATTTCGATAAACCACCAAAAAACATTAAATAATTTGTGATACGTTTCCTCGGGGTTTGTGGAACTTCAAGTGATTGAAGTTTTATTGCATATTCTTTGTTACACATATACATACTGTATTTAGATAATAGTTATGATATAATTCGACATTTATTATATAATTATCTTCATACTATATATCAAGTATTAACATTTTAACTTACAATCATAATAATTATTGTTATGCAGAAGTCTTATTAAGTAGAAATAAATAATATTGAAACATTATCTATTAAAATGTATATATAGATACATTATTCATGTATTTATAGGCATCCATAGCTACCTTTCTGTCATGTTGAAACCTAAAAATTAAAATACATGTATATAATTATACATGTAAGTCTGTTGTAATTATTACAAACTAAGCTAAATATTTAATGAATTCATTCAAAACAGTGATTATAAATATTTTAACTGTGTTTAATTGTGAGAGCTTTTTTTTCTAGAGTATATGTAATGTATGCATGATTTAATTTACATCAGTTGTGTTTCTTTCATGTTACAAAAATCATGTAGTATATTAGTTGTTGAATAACTTGTTATACATACATATTTTGCAGGTTGGAGAACTTCACTTTAAGAACAGTTATACAGCATATCTCACAGTCAAAGCGAAATGTAGATTACCAGACAGTAAGGATTGTAACATTTGTGTTTTAAGGCCAAAAAAATATGTGTTTCGGGTCTCCTTTCCAAAAAATTTAAGATCAGTCAGTCGGCAGTTTAAAAAAAAAGATTATTTTGCCTTTGTTTACCTGAACACATTTAGAAATTGATGGTTTTGATCATTTTCTTATAAAAACAAGTTTGAGGGCGGCTCAGGAGACTGGAAACTCACTTTTTTTTGGCCTTACCTTTGTATTTCATGTACAGATGACAGGTTGTATTCTTATTTGTGAAAAAAGACTTATACAGTCAAACTTGTGTTGAAGACCATCTGTAAATGAAGACCAAGCGAATAAAGACCAGCAGGGTGAAAACCATGCACTGTTCAAATGCTGTGTACATATCTATGAATAAAGACCACCTGTCAACGAAGACAGATTTAGCTCCTTCCTGAGGGTGGTCTTTGTTCACAGGTGTGACTGTAAATGGCTGTACCAGGTCCTTTAAACTACAAAAATGTATTAATACCAAAAGCAGTTACTGAATCAGTTTGGTTGAGTAGATAAAATGACTTGTTAAACTTTCATCACGATAGATTAACATTACTTCAGTGCTTCATAAATTCTGTATTAGAAAGTTTTATTTTTGAGTGGGAAAGACAGAAATAACAAGTACAGCATAAGCTCTTTACGAGTTTTTTAACTGACTAGGAAACATATATATGTAACATTTTTAGAGTTCACATTCAACAATGCAGTAAATTTAATCCTTGTATTAATTTCCTCTGTATTTCTTGTGTATATTACTGTTCATATAGGTAATGAGATCAGATGGCGGACATGTGTAAAGAAGCTGAAGCTGATGCCCAGTCCACATGTAGAAGCCGGGGCTCAGGACTATTTTGTTATTACACGTAAACATGTAAGATATTCCATATTAATTTTTTTTTGTAGTTATATCGGTAGGTTAGAGTGCGCTAAATGTCAGCATGTGTCAATGTCTAGTGGTCAGCCTGAAGTAGGGCAACATTTATGGAAATTTCGAGTATAGGCACATTTTCAGTGTGAAAGAGTAAGTTTTTGCAGCTTCACGAAACTGGAGGGTTTTTTAGCTCGACTTTTCTATGAAAAGGGGAGCTATCCTACTCGCCCCGGCGTCGGCGTTGGCGTCACACCTTGGTTAAGTTTTTCGTACCACCCCACTTTATTTCAAAAGTATTGGAGGTATGGCTTTGAAACTTACCATACTTGTTTACCATCATAACCTCCATCTACAGACAAGAGTACATAACTCTGTCAAGGTTTTTGGCAGAATTATAGCCCTTCTTTGACTTAGAAAGTGTATTGAGCTTGGTTAAGTTTTTCGTACCACCTCACTTTATTTCAAAACCATTGGAGGTATTGCTTTGAAACTAACCATACTTGTTTACCATCATGACCTACATCAACAGACAAGAGTACATAACTCTGTCAAGGTTTTTGACAGAATTATGCCCCTTTTTTACTTAGAAAATACTTTGAATATGGGTAAAATCCACTTATTGCCTTAACCCTTTGAGATATTGCTTTGAAACTTTGAATGCTTGTTTACATCATTACCCCCATCTGTAGGCAAGAGAAGGTAACTCTGTGAGGGATTTGTTTTAAAAATTAAGCCCCTTCATCGACTTAGAATCTTGGTAAAGTTTTTCGTACCAGTCCACTTTTTGACTAAACTGTTCGAGATATTACTTTGAAAGTTTGAATACTTGTTTACCATCATGATCCCAAAACATGGGCAGGAGAAGGTAATTCTGTCAAGGATTTTATGTGAATTATGGCCCTTTTTGTCTTAGAAACTCAGTTAAAATTTTCATTCTTGTCCACTTGTTGACTTAACCATTTGAGATATTACTTTGAAAGTTGGAGTACTTATGTACCATCATGAGACCTATCTGTAAGCAAGAGAAGATAACTCTGTGAAAATGTTTCTTGATTTGTACTTAGAAATTCCTAGTTAAAGTCTTGTGTGCCCTTAACTGTCAAAGTTTTGTTTTATTGGCAAGCACTAAAAAAGTCGAGCGCGCTGTCCTACTGACAGCTCTTGTTTTGTATTTAGTTGTCTAAAAATTTAAATGTTGAAAACTAGATGGTGTTAAAATTTTATATCCTTCTGTAGCATACTAATGCATTTAGGCTCTTTAAAGCCTGTTTGACTTTCCATAGAATAAACAGTTATTGTACGGAACATGTTTTATCTATATGAATTTAAAGGATATGTCAATAGCTCCTGAATACCAAAAAATCACACATCCGAGGCAAATGCTGACACTTAGACAACATTGAAAACGACCTTGGACACAATTTTACCAGGTTTGAAAATGTTCAGTTTACCCTTGTTTGCTTACAGGCCACTGTAGGATTTGTGTTATATATGCCCAACTTTTCAGACAGTGTGACCCCAGTGTGTGACCCCTGTAAGCGGACCAATGAAAATCGTACTTTCATGTGAAAGCTCAGTCCTTTTCCTTATGTTTACAGCCAAGGTCTGCCCAGTGTGTATCAAAATATGCCGGCAGGTTATAAAATAAGACCATGTGGAAGCAATGACTGTAGATTTTCATTGTTAATCATGCTTTATTCATGGTATATCAATATTCATTTGAAATTCAATCAAATAGTTTAGCATTGTGTTAGTATCTGTGCCTGCATTGTGTGGCATTATTCTGAGTTAAAAGCATTGGGAAGCAGCATACATGATGAATATTAATTTGCAATTATCTTACATACATTGGTTTATAGTGGAAGCTGTGTGAAGGAGTCTGCCTAGTAAAAGAACAATGTAAAGCTGATAGTTACTCATCGCATTGTTTTTATAATTTGTAGTATAATTGATTATAAATATGCTGGGTGCAGTGACATAGGCATGTGACTACTAAATTTTTGTCAACACTTTCACACTGCATGGTTCAACAGTATATTAGTGTTGGAGTGTTACATTAACTGTGATGTTCAAGGCACATGATTTTCACACATTTAACAAAGCACAGAATAAATGAAGAGAAATAAGTTTTTTTTTTAAAGTTAATTTTGAGGTGTAACAATGTTTATTGTTCCAGATGCAATTTGAGCTTGTCAATGTATCGGCTTTACGACTGATACTTCAACAACCTTCACCTGTGTGGAAAGAATTCAAAATAGAAGACCTAAAAATCTTTAGATCATCAGAGGTGAGTGTGATTGGTTACTCTTTTATGATTCACCTCAATGTAATTTTTGAATGGACTTAAACATATTGCAATAAAGATGGTATTTATAACATTAATAATGTTTGGATAGTCACACAAGAGAACCAGTCCTTTAAACTACTTTTAGGTATTTTTTACAGTTTTTTTAGAACAATAATGCACAAAAGATTTCGATGAAAATTAAGTAGTGACAAGTAAATAGTATATACATGTGCATTATAGTGTGCTTGCATAGCATTGCCTTAACTTGTTACAAAGTCACTGAATTATCTAAGTCTAGATTTTAAATTTAGACTACAAACATAAGAATCAGTGCTACTTGCAAACAACTTCAGGTGATAATATCATAGTCTTGGAAGAAATACAGATTACAAGTGAATTACAACAACAGTTATGAAATTCCAACAATATATGAGAAGGCATTTACAGCATGTTTTTGTGTGTTTTTTTAGGTATAAATATTAATTTTACTGCAGGCTAACAAAAGAGCAATATTTTATTTACGTTAACTGTATTTTGTGCATTCTGTATTTCTAGGCTGGGCGACCAAACCCTCTTCCAGCTTGGTTGAATGACACTCCAAATAAATCTGGGAAAAAGAAAGTAGAGGTAAGGTATTGTCCAGTCTTATGCTCTTTTAGAAATGCATGATATCTCTGGAGTTTAAACCCCACCAAACAAATTTGCGCGGGGGAAATATAGAAATCACTTTGTATTGTCCTATCTAAAAAAGTAAATCAAGACTGTAAATGTCTTTCTTGAAGCATTTGACACATGTCATTTTCATAACGCCCCTACATATTGAATAATGTTGTTAATTCTGTCATGTCCCAACTATCAGAGATTGGTATGTTCTGTTTGTTAGTAGTTATATTTAGAACAAAATGGTGGCCGAAACAAAATTATATATCCGTATGTCCACTTAAATATAACAGTTCCATTTGTCAGTAAGTCAAGGCGTATTGGTTGGGTTATTTATCACCTTAAGTGATATCTTTAGTTACTCATGGGTAAGGGTTACTTCCTGTACTTTATAGTACATCTTTTTGTAATTACATACATATTTCTTTCTTATAATATAGGAAGCTAAATTTTTCTTGCAAGACAATATTGTGACATTTGTTTCATTGGTGTTGTGTGAATAGACCCAGATTGAAGACACCTTTATAACACTAATTTTTGATACCAGTTCACTTGAGTGTGTGGATGTCCTTCACATGCCCCGATTTTTAATAGCTGATCCATTTGATTATTAAGAAAAATTTTAATGGACCTTGAATTTTTTATTCAGTTTTCTTTGTGTTTTGTATTCCTTTTAAGATTTTTCATTTATAGATGTTTTTGGTACTTGGTATTTTTTATTCAATAATAAATTATTTGTTGCTATGGAAACTAGCATACAGAGGAGGACTGGTTCCCACCACCAGTCATAAAAAAGGACCCAGATGTAATGGTAAGGTCCAATTAACACCAGCATTCTAACTGTTGTTTCTGGTAGCACTGTCTCTAGCTGTAATGAGTTAAAAATAGATTTAGCTTGGTCCCGATTCAAGTCGGTTCCAGGTTCGAATCTGTTACCTGCTCAGGGTAGATATTTATTTGTACTAATGTGTTTAGTTGGTGTTACTATATGCCTTGCCTTTTGTATGATATTGTATATAACATGCTTTAACACTAACAATCTCTTTACAGCAGTTATTAGTTTTCAAGAGATTTTGGTTGAATAGGAAGAGTCTTGTACTAATCAAGGGTTTGGTGTCATGGGTTATGATGTAATAAACAAGAGTCAAAACAAATCTTACATGTTTATTTTCTTGTGTACGATACATAAATAAACAGAATTTTAAACTCCCAAGAAATTAGTGAAAGAAGAACAGTCTGAAAATTTCTGTTTATAAAAGATTTTCTTTAAAACACACACACGGGTTAAGTCTTTAAAAAAGAAGTCTGAACAACTTTCCCTTTGCATTAATTATTTGCAGGTTTGCTTAAATTCACTTGTTTATTAGTGGTTTTATATCTGGCAGCTGAAAGTTGAAAATATTCTAAAAAGAACTTTCAAATGAGCAGCCTGACAAAATTTCATCAGTCTTGCACCATAGTAATGTAGCGTCACCTTTTGTCGGTATTCTTTGAAGTTCAAGGTCACATACTGAGATTGAATGACAAGGTCACTGTTTATCAGAATAGAAATGGTTATTAATTAACACAGTATGAACAGCACAATCATGTATATTGTATTTATTGTTGAGCTTTTAGTTTATAACGCTTCTTAGAACTTGTATTTATGAATTGGTATTGCTTAGGCCACATTTAAACAAGTCTTTGTTTGCTATCTCCCGACCCTACTTTTTGAAGTTGGGTAGGTAGGCAATTTATTTTTTTTTATTTGAAAAAAAAAAAAACCAACAGTACTTTATGTGATAGTTTCTTACAGAATACTTCTTATGTAACATAAATTTTAAAATACCATCTTCATTTGTCTCATCCTGAAATCTCTATGTCGACATGATAAAAAAAATAAAATTTTAATTATTTTTTTGTAATTTTTTTTTTTTTTTAAATTGACCAGCGTGAACCAATAAAAATATTTGGAGCGCAGTAGTTTTAGTGGGTCGGTCGGGAGACAGCAAACAAACATATTTTAGATTTTGGCCTTACATGCATATACATATACCTCTTGCTACTATGTATAAATCCTAGTACAAATGTATAGTGAAGTACAAATGTATATGGGACTACAGCATTTAAAAGGATTTAATGAATGTTTGGTCCAGTTTTATCCCTTCTAATGCAACCCATGTTACTACACTAATGGTGCACCAACTCCATATTTTCTAGAGTATTATTATGACTTTCAGGCAGCAGAATTTATAGTGTCCAAAAATTAAGGAAGAATAAATATCTGACTGTGATTTATTGCAGAGTAATGCACAGGGCAGAGTTCAGGATGTGTAGGGACACAAGGGGTATAATGCTTTGCATATGATTCTCCAAATTAATTACAGTTCATTTACTTATTTGTAACGTTACTGGACACAGTCAAGCAGACCTTATATGCTATGGTGGTTTGTCCGTAGTGTGAATGTCTGCAAACTTTTCCTTGATAACACTCTACAGGTTCATTTGACTTTCATGAAACCTGTAGATGGTCCCTATTGTTTTTTGGGTCAGTGGGTCAAAGGTCAAGGTCACTGACCTCTGATAGCGTTTCCTTGATAACACTACATGTCACAATATTCATTCAACTTTCATCAAACTTGCTCAGAAGGTTCCCTACAACCTGTAGATGATCCCTATTGTTTTTGGTGTCAGTGGGTTAAACGTCAAGGTCACAGTGACCCAAAATATCTTTTCCGCTCAATATCTTTTGATCTATATGACCCACAGTCTTCAAACTTCTTTGAATGGTAGGTCTTACTGAGATGATCCCTACTGTTTTTGGTGTGAGTGGGTCAAAGGTCAAGGTCACAGTGACCCAAACTTAGAAAATCTTTTCCACTCAATATCTTTAAATGTGTATTACCCACAGTCTTCAGATTTCATAGGATGATTCGTCTTACTGAGTAGACAATGCATACTGTTTTTGGGGTCAGTGGTTGAAAGGTCAAGGTCACAGTGAACTGTGTTAGCTTTTCCTTGACAACACTTTACAGGTCACAATTTTTATTTGACTTTCATGAAAGTTATTAAGTTACCTAAGGTTTGATTTTCTTGTTACGGAAATTAAATCATTTAAATTAGGATGCATGAACACTTTGAACAGAAAATCAGTGTCTCAAAAGCATTGTTGTTCAAAAGGTTGCTCAATCAATTCATTAGAAGGCCGTCATAAACATTTTTTGTTACATTTTATGCAACAGGAAATGCAGGAATTGGTAAGCAGTTCATGATTCACACTTTTCAAAGTTATTATTGTTTGTTTATAGTATTATTAGCATGAAAGTAAAAATTGTGATGAAAATTATATTCCAGTATAATAATACTTGGCAGTGGTACATTACTTTATGTTTTCTGGGTGACTATCCAATCATATTTACTAGCTAATCAGTGCATATTTATGATATAACCTGTAAACAGCATCCTTGTACATCAGTGATTTGCCAACCTTTCAGACAAACTTGAAATTATGAAATGAATGCTCTGGATGACGAGAATGGTAAACAGTCAGTCAGAAAAAACTGTCGATTTAACTGAAAGAATTTAAACTAATTATTTCCTTGACTATTAAAAAAATAAGGAAAGCTTTTTTACCTCATTTACTGTTGCTTGAATAATAAGCAGAATTTATTGAAATTTACACGACCAACTGTATTGCTTTCACCCAAGGGAGATTAATGCACATAACTGATTGCTCTCATAAAACTGATTGTCTCCCTTTAACTGCATGATTTGTCAATACTGGTGTTTATATACTTTCTGGAATAAAGAATAAATTACACCAAAAAACAGGATTGCCCTGCCTTCTTCCTGTCTGTTGTATGAGTTAGACGCCTGTTCCAACCGTAACTTTGCTCAGTTTTTTACAGGCAAGTAGTTTACATAATCATTGTTCCTGGAAAGAACCAGTACTAGACTCTAGGGACCTTTGACCTCTGTAAGAAACTGCCAACTTCCTCACCACTTAAAGAGATTAGTCTGTAACAGAACTCAAACCAATGACCGTCAATCTGTGTGAGGTTACAGTGATTATAAGTCAGTGACTCTAGCCACTTGACTAAGGAGGCGGTCACTGGTCATTGTCCACAGGTTTGACTGTATAGGAAATGTCTCCTCAAACATGTATAGATTCATATATATATAATTTATATGATCTGTTTATATGATCTGTACCACACACTACTGAATAAAGTTTTGATGTATTTTATAAGCTCTTGACCAATGGAAATGATGACACTGATTAGTGTAGTGTTTATAGAATTACAAAATGTATAAGGAAAGAGCTAAAATATTGTTGCTGTGCTTCAAGGAGCAAGTTGAAAAATGAAATGCAGTGGCTATGGTATGGCTTCCTGTAACCTTTTGAACGCAGAGACTGTATCTACTGTTAATTAAATCCCCTAGAGTTCACTGAATTCAGTGACATGTCATTGACCAGCATTCCTATTGATTCTACTACTGGGTAAAGTACTTAAGATGGTCATAGTTACAATGTACTGATAAAGATAAAATAGGGATGGCAACGTGTACCAAATTTGATACTCAAGTACTCGTTCCTTCTTCCGATCGATTACCTGGGTACTCGGAAACGATCATTCACATGATCGT
The DNA here is from genome assembly GCA_022818135.1 of Saxidomus purpurata. Taxonomy (NCBI): domain Eukaryota; kingdom Metazoa; phylum Mollusca; class Bivalvia; order Venerida; family Veneridae; genus Saxidomus; species Saxidomus purpurata. The sequence continues at coordinate 11,455,691 of JAFMSR010000011.1, read as the reverse complement.
CATATAATGTAGACTAGATGGGCATTGTATCTTTATTTTGATTTTAGGTAGTCGCTCTATTTTAACGAATACGGGCTATATGCGATTATGAGGTTTATCTAGCAGCTTGTTAAAATAAATACAGTAAAGCAGCATACAAACCTCAATTTTCAAAGTGTTTTGTCCTAAATATTATGTTTATGGGAAAACCCATGCTGAAAGTAGCATTTATTGTAGGGATGTCAACGAATACCCAAATCGGTATTAATATATTCGATCAGCCTTCCAAATGAATATCCGCATATTCGGTAGTTTTATGTACTTGATAAACTGATACATAATTGATCTATTTGTTGAATAGATTACTATTAGAAATTCAAAATTGCAGGTGATTATTCTATCCCGAGAAGTTTATATCTTAAGTCAGACAATTAGCAGCTTAAGATTCAATTATCCATGTCATAAAAATAGGATTAATTGCATTTCTTCTTCGTTTGTTTTTACGGGAGGTAACGCAAGAGGACTATTCTACTAATGTTTTCTCCTAACCAAAAAGTAAATTGTAGATTGTGTAATTACTGATTATCAGACTGCACTTCATTGCATAAGTAATAATCAAAGTTTGAGTAGACAAATATTTGTTACACGAGGCACAGAACATTAAAGATTCTTTATAATTGCGGAGACATGAATTAGCACCTTTCCATCACAAAAGATGTCAAAAAGATAATTGTCCTTGCTCAGAATGTTTGTTCAACAATTAACGCTACTTATTGAAGTTCAAGAAATTGAAATTATATTGTTCGCATAATCTCTTTTGTCTATCGCTAAGATTGACCGCAGAATTTGGTGTCACAACCATGGCAACTGTGTGTTGCAAACTACCTTGAACGACTGTAATTCAACTTATATTGGATCCAGATATTCGGAGGTCTGAAGGAATATTCAGATATTCGTTGCCATTCCTAATTTATTTGGAAACCAGTGCTAAGGGAGATTGCTCTAAGATACGCTAACAGATCATAGCGGCAAATAATCTTAGCAACACCTTTCAAATTGTTGATTCGTTTCTTGCTTGCATGTAAGTAGCGGATTAAACAATAGCCATTTTCACACATCACTTGATGTGTTTGGTTTGAATAACAACCCACTGGATTAAAATAATGAGAAGTTAAGACTGTTAATTAGCGGGCCAAATAGCAATGATTTTTTTTTGACTACTCGATCAACGTTTTTCTAACCGAATACTCGGATGTTGCCATCCCTAGAAAAAAACAAGACTTTACCTTTGTTGTTAGGTTTGTAGCTTTCTTGTAACAATTAAGTTTGAGAGCCAAGACTTAGTGTGCTTGCATTAAAAAATTTCATGAAGATGTTATATCTCCCTGGTTGAATGGAAGGTATCATGGGATGGAATCTACAGGTGGTTGTATTTAAGCTATGCATTCAAACACTTTTAAACATATTTGCTTGTTCTTTTGTCATTTACCACATTTATTATAGTTTATTATTTCAGTATTTATTTTTCTGGTTGTAACCTTCAGGGGCATAGCTGCTGTTGTACGCACAATTTGTACATGCATATAAGTCACCAGCAAATATTGAAAACTTAAAGGCCTTAAATTATAATAGAAATGAAAGCATGAGGGGGTGAGAGAATACAATAGATATAATAAGTTCTTTGGAAACACATCTGAATTGTTCAGAAATTTCTAAAACCACAGAGCCTCAGAGGGACCTCTGGCTCCCTGGACAGGGATTTATCCCACTGGGGACCCTTGTTGCACCAAGCCCTCCGGCAATGTATGTATATAACTACAAAACAAGTCCAGCTATGCCCCTGACCTTTATTTACATTTTATATTAATATTGAGCATTTTGACAATTTTGAAAAGAATACATCTATTCAGAGAAACTTACTGACTGACACAAAGTACAAAGTAAGCACTCTATAGTGCTGCTGTAGCCCTGTAAGTAACCATCATAATGGTAGCTGTACATAGTTTTGCTGATGTTAACCAGTCTGTCCATCAGCTAAATGGAGCCAATAGATATTGATGTCATTCTGTCAAAGGTCAAGGTCACTGTGGCCTTTATTTCTAAAACTGTTTCCAGCTACAGTTCAGAACCATTCATGGTATACTTTAAAAACTAGTCACCACTCTTGATGGGTGCTTGGAACTTAATGACTTGGAACTTTGACCACCAAATATAAAGGTCACAGTGCTCCTTCAAAGGTCAAATGTCAGATTTTATAGCTAGCATTCTGTTTAAACTTCACATGGTGATTGCTGGGGAAAACTGGTTGACCTGGTTAGATTTGATTTCACTTTTTCAGTGGTCAAGTTACAAGTGACCATCATATTATTGCACACATAATTATAGACTGTTCACAAATCACTGACTGCATCAAGGGATGAAGTTCTGTTTTTCAGACAGCCCCTATTAGGGTGTTTTGACATATTTCCATTAAAATTAATGTTTTTTCACTTTGTTTAAATAATTATGTGAAACTAACAGTCAGTCTATCATACTTTAATTCTAGAGAATTTTAATAGGAAATTTAGCATACATGTTAGTAATATATTTTGCAAAAATGTTGGCTTAACTGAAGCTATTTGGCAAATTAATGAAGAGGATAATATTAGTAAGATGTATTGAATGACTTTGATAGCTATTGTATGCAAAGTGACTGATTTATTGAATGTTTATATTATAAGAGTGGTTTTTACACATGACCATTTGTCAGCTGCCTTTAATTTTGACATCTTGCTTCACAGGATTGTTATTTAGAAGGTTTTAGGGTAGAACTATAATGTTTTGAACTTACTGGTTACCTTTGTTTGCAGGGAAAGATAACTTACAGGTTACCTTTGTTTGCAGGGAAAGATAACTAAGTCTTACTGGTTACCTTTGTTTGCAGGGAAAGATAACTTACTGGTTACCTTTGTTTGCAGGGAAAGATATCTTACTGGTTACCTTTGTTGGCAGGGAAAGATAACTTACTGGTTACCTTTGTTTACAGGGAAAGATAACTTACTGGTTACCTTTGTTTGCAGGGTGTTGCTAATCTTGAAGCCTTGTCATCAACTTTACAACAGTTATGGGCCCTGTCTGAAGAAGTGTCTGCCCAGCAGACCAACAGAGCACTAGGCAGATATGAGGTAGGTACATGTTTTGGATGCAGTAGGTTTGTAAGCTGTGTTACTATTGTCAAACATGTGGTAGCAGATGATTACTTAGCACAAGGATATTTACCCTAGACATGGCTACTTTGGATGGATTTTATTGAAATTTTGTAGAAATGTTAGTACCAAGCATAGTTGTGTGTATCATCAAGATTTTTCACTTCATTATACCCCCGAAACAAAGTTTGCAGGGTGAGTATATAGGAGTCACCCAGTGGTCGGTCGGTTGGTATGTTGCATTTTCCTTGTCCGGAGTATAACTTGAAAACTACTGGTAGGAATTCAATACAACTTCATACAATGGTCAAGCGCATTAAGAGGAAGTGCAGTATACAAGAACCATAACACTATCTTGACTAAGAACAGAGTTATTGCCCTTTGTTACTTTTCCTTATCCCGAGCATAACTTGAAAACTACTGATTGGAATTCAATACATCTTGAAATAGTGGTCGAGCAGAAGTGCAGTATACGTGTACAAGAACCTAAACTATATCTTGACTAATTACCGAGTTATTGCCCTTTATTGAGTTTGCTTGTAAGGAGCATAAGTTGAAAAATACTGGTTGGAATTCAGTACAAAGACCACTCCTGGGAAGAAGCTTAAATGGTCTTTGTTGAAAGATGGTCTTTATTCACAGGTGTTTGCCCAATATTTGATCAGGGTATGGTTTACCCTGTGTTGGTCTTTATCATCGTTAGAACCCACGGTCTATTACGGAATATATTCATGAATGGTATGAATAACCTGGATACCGAGGATGGTCTTTATTAGCAGGATGGTCTTTAAGTGAGTAACAGGTACTGAGGTCAAGAAGGGATTAAGTGCTGTGACTGACCGGGCATGGATCAAGTGCAGTGACTGACCGGGCATGGCACTTTATTAAGATTGTGGTGATAATGAAAAGTTCATGGAAAATAAGCAAAGCAACAATAATTCCGTACTTTTACCAACCAAACCTCAGAATGCTGATAACCACTTCCCAAAGTTGTAACCAACACCTGTTATCAGAGTCTTTCCTTATATTATCATAATAAGCTGCTGACGCATTTTGGTGTTTCCAGGGCAAAGTGCTGAATTTTTCACACTGGTTTACCTGAAAGGATGGGAACAGCTTGAAAGAGCTGGATGATTTATGCATCAAGTTGTCTCTATAGAATTGAATTTGGTGAAGTACAAATGTAGTATGCTCATTTTCTCAACAGAAGTGGTTAAAACGCAGTTTACCAAGCAATATTTTTCAATTGTCAGCTATAGAATGTTGTATTAACTACAATTTTGAGAACACTTAGAACTAGCATCTTGAATCTTGATGTGGAGGTTGGTCATGACCAGCAGATGATCCCTATTGATTTTGAGGTCAGTAAGTCAAAGGTCAAGGTCACAGTGACCCGGAATAGAATGCCCCCCGGATTATAACGCGAGGACATTTTGTTGTAGCATCTTGAAACTTGATGTGGAGGCTGGTCATTACCAGCAGATGACCCCTTTTGATTTTAAAGTTAGTAAGTCAAAGGTTAATGGAACCTTTTATATTGAAATGGTTTCTAAGTCATTAGTCAAGAACCAGTCGGCATACATTTTTCAAACATTAGTCATTTTGTTGTTACCAGTGGATGACCCCTATTCATTTTCAGTTTATTAGGTGCTACGCCAATTTCACAGTGACTTTTACTTTAAATACGATGCCTTGCATAGCTTTTCCACATGACTGATTGCATAAAGGGAGGCATTTGTGTTTTACAAAGGTCTTGTTAAAATCATGAGGATCACTATGAAGGGTAATATTTAAATATTCAAAGACAGTGTATAATTGGATTACTTTTGTAGAAAGAGTAATTGATCTACCTTTGTAGATATAGTAATTGGATGACTTTTGTAGATATAGTAATTGGATGACTTTTGTAGATATAGTAATTGGATACAAAAACAAAACCCCCCCCCCCCCCCCCCCCCCCCCCCCCCCCCCCCTTTTTAGATAATATTGATTACTTTTTAGCTCACCTGAGCTGGCTCAGGGTGAGCTATTAAGGATCGATGAATGTCTGTAATTCCCGTCCACTATTAGTTAGTTCGTTAATACTCTAGTGGTCACATTTTTGCCTCAATTGTTACGAAACTTGGCCAGGATGTTTGTCCCAGTAATTACTCGGACGAGAGTTCGAATATGGGTCATCTCGGATGAAAAACTAGGCCACATGACCCAAAAATAGAAAAATCTTGTTAAGGCTCTAGAGGCTACTGTTTCAGTCCAAATATCCTGGCTATTTGTCAGAAAGGTTGTTGTGTTGATTTCTAGCTCAAGTTTTAATATGGGTTACCTGGGATCAAAAACTAGGTCACACAGCCCAAATATGAAAAACCTTGTTAACACTCTAGAGGTAACATTTTCAACCCAAATATCCTGGAAATATGTCAGAAAGGTTGTTCTGATGATTTCTAGTCCGAATATGGGTCATCTGGGGTCAAAAACTAGGTCACACAGCCCAAATATGGAAAAACCTGTAACCTAAACTCTAGAGGTAACATTTTCAGCCCAAATATCCTGGAAATTTGCCGGAAAGGTTGTTTTGATGATTTCTAGCTCAAGTTCGAATATGAGTCATCTGGGGTCAAAAACTAGGTCACAGAGCCCAAATATGGAAAAACCTTGTTAACACTCTAGAGGTAACATTTTCAGCCCAAATATCCTGGAAATTTGTCAGAAAGGTTGTTTCGATGATTTCTAGCAACTTTGTTAAAAGCAGTTGTACTCGGGTGAGCGATAAAGGGCCATCATGGCCCTCTTGTTTAGATATAGTAATTGGATTACTTTTGTAGAAAGAGTAATTGGATTACTTTTGTATATAGAGTAAGTGGATTTATTTTGCGGATGGAGCAATTGGATTACTTTTTACTTATTTCAGGTGGATGGATGCTACGAGATAAATTTGTTATCGTATACCTAGCAGGACTCGGAGCTTGACCCTTTGAAGCAAGATGTGATAGATTAAACAGAATGACTGGAACAGTTGTAAATTTCATCATTTGCACATGTTCATAAGAAGTATACATGTAAACTATGTGGAAGTTTTAATTTGATACATTTTGTTAGTTTATATCCAGTCAGCTCTTTTGTGGTAAATAATAAAGCCAGTTGCCGAGGACCAGAAGATAGTGCTATGATTCTGCAGCTACATTTTGGAATGTCATTTAGTGAACATGTGTAATAGTGAAGAACTGTTTGAGCACTGCAGTGAGAAAAGTAACATGTTTTAGTTTTTAAGTTCTTGCTTTAAAAAGAAAGAGTTATCTCATTATTGAAAATCAATATACAGTGCAACCTCTACGGTCACAACACCCTTGGGAACACAGAAATGCACTTGTAGAGAGGTGATGTTCTGGAGAAGTCAATTCCTTACATAATTGCTGCAACATCTGTTCAGGGAGGATGTAGGTCAGAGAGGTGAGGTTCAGAGAGGTTGGACTGTAACTAAGTTGTTGCTAATACGTAGGTGAACAGAACGGATTCTGGATCCATACTGGCTCAACTAGCATGGCTCCTTTGTCAAGAATTAAACAGTCTGGTACTGATGCAGTAGTACTTTCAAAGTACTAAGTTTTAGCACTTCTTATATACAGTGTTTGAATTTCACTTTTAAATGGTATCCTGTAAGCTACATCACATTTGTATTAATCTATGAATATGTAAGTTCAGATCATTCCAAACATTTCTGGAATAAAATCAAGAAACTACCTTTTATTATGCATCAATAAATTGACAACTCTCAGGTCAGTTTTAGCTTTTCTCCATGGCATTTTCATACTAAAGAGGGGGAGAGTTACCTTACTTTGTCACCTTGCCAAATAGTTTAAAAGAAAATTGAAAGATACACATGCTGCAAGCTTTTCTTTTACTAGAGATTATTTTTCACCACAGAATTTCTTTTATGCCTATATTGCCATTAACTTTACATCGAGAAAGATACAAGTTTGTATTTAAACGGAGGCAGGGAATCTAGCCCAATAAATATCCAAGTGGGGTGTATGAAGTATATATAAAATTATACTTACTGCTTCATGTATAACCATATACATGTACCCATTATCACTTTTACAAAAGCTTAAAGGTTTACAAATTATCACAGAATTTTGTTAACGAGCTCTGACCACAACAGTATGAAATACAGATCGATACCTGTGTAAAAATTGACAGAGACATCTCATAAAAGAATAGTGAATACTAGTAATGTATGGCTGAAAATATAGTAAATGATGGATGACAACTGATTCTGAAATGTGGATTGTACGCATGTGTTCATATAGAAATAAGTGCCTGTAAAATATCTTTAATTAATATCTGATATAATTCTGTCTTGAAAATGTGTTGTAAGTAATCTCCTATGCAATGATATCCCCTAATACTTCACATAAGCCAGTGTCATGAAAGTGTATTATGCTATATTTATACTCCCTTCAAAGAAGAGGTGTATATTGATTTGCAGAAGTTGGTCAGTCCGTGCATCCACCAACTGGTTTCCGGATGGTAACTCGAAAATGCTTGAGCCTAAGGATCTTGAAACTTGATGTTGATGTTGGTCATGATCAGCAAAGGACCCCTATTGATTTTGAGGTCACGAGAGGTTAAAGTCACAGTGTCCCTGAATTGTAGAATGCTTTTAAGTTTTATTTTTAGCTCACCTGGCTTTGCCAGGGTGAGCTTTAACAATGGATGATTGTCAGTTGTCCATCCGTCAACATTTTTATTCAAACAACATCTTCTCTGAAACCACTGGGCCAATGTTGATGAAACTATGCAGGGATGTTCCTTGCATGAAGCTCTACCAAAATTGTTCAAAGAATTCCATTCCATGCAGACCTCTTGTTGCTATGGCAAAAGTAGGAAAAACTTTAAAAATCTTCTCTGAAACCACAAAGCCTAGAGCTTAGATATTTGACATGTTTCATAGTCTAGAGGACCTCTACCAAGATTGTTCAAATTATGACCTCCGGGTCAAACTTGACCCCACTGGGGGGACACTTAGTTTGACATAGGCTTAAATAGAAAAAAAAATTAAAAATCTTCTCTACAAGGCCTTGAGCTTAGATATTTGGCATGTAGCATTGTCTAGTGGACTTCTAACAAGATTGTGCAAATTATGCCTCTGGGATCAATATTGGCCCCACCCAGGGGGTCACTTGTTTCACAAAGACGTGAATAGGAAAATATATTTGTTATGTAACATCTCTGTCTAGAGGTCTTCCACCTACTTCAAATCTTGCCTCTTTGGTCAAAATTAACCACATCCACTTGGCAAGTGGCTTTGCTTTCAGGTGAGCAATATAGGGGTATTTTGTTTTTTTAAGCCAACAATTTTTCTTCTACGGAAAGGCCAAAAACTGTTTGTTTTACAAGGCCAAAAAACTTCAGGCCACATGATTATTTTTTTTACAAGGCCATATAAATGATTTTTTCCAGACATATTTGCATTTTTTTATGGCTTTATGAAAAAAAAAAATACAATTTTATTTTTAAATTTGATTTGTCATTACCAGTGGATGACACCTATTCATTTTCAGGTTATTAGGTCTTGTACCTATCTCAAAGTGACTTACTTAATTTAAAAACTGTTCCTTGCATAGTTTGACTTTTGCATCAAGGGGGTCAATTTTGGCACAGGTGTTCTTGGTAAAGGTCCACTAGTCAATGTCACTTGCAAAATATCATAGCTCTGGGCCTTCCTGTTCTTAAAAAGATTTTCCTTTCCGTTGCAATGACAACCAGAGATCTGCATGGAATAAAATTATTGAACAGGTATGATAGGGCTTCATGCAAGGAACATCCCTGCCAAGTTTCATCCACATTGGCCGCGTGGTTTCAGAGATGTCTTCGTTTGTACGATCATCCCCTTCAGGGCCTCATTTCTGTAAAAAATCCACTTTCCAAATCCTTCCGTTATTAGAGAATACAAAATTGGTTATTTGTGCCAAACAATCAAATTATGAAGAGCCTCATCATGAAAAAAAGGATCATTGGGACCTAATCTCTGAGGGGCAATTCTTTTTGATGCATCTTAGTCATACACAAGTCAGGTGTAAGTTAAAGTAAGACTATAAGTTTCAGAAAAATAAAAATTCTTAGTGACATTATGCGCATTTTTTTCAAGTAAAAATCCAGCTGAAAATGGTGTGTGTACAAAAGTGTAGAGGAAATAATAACTTTTAACCCAATACACCAAACTCTTCCCCCTACCAGTAAACTGAAAAAATAACTTTCAAAATATTGATTTTCTTATTTGACTGGGAGAGTCAATTTAAGAAAAGAACAACTGCATGCAGGAGTTGCTTCCCTTCCACTGCCGAAATCTCTACCAACATCAACAATGACACATGCAACTATCATTTTATCAGTCCGATTTTATTATGTCTAAATCGCCAACTTCAAATACCAATGCAGCATAATCGTTAATTTAACACATTTAAATGCACAGCAACCAAAAATTGCTTTTATAAAACTGTCACCAAAAATACACTTTGTGCAGTAATATGTGCATAATGTCACTAAGTTTCTATGTAGAATATTTAAGAAAAATGCTTCACCCCCTTGAGGGCCTCATCCTTACAAAATCCAAGGGTAGGTTAGAAAGAATGATCATTTAATAATTTAAGCCAATTTTAATAAAATTTAGATAACCGGTTGCATAGAAATAGAATTTTAATGCTTTCATATAGAAGAAACTAACAATTAGGGGCTATAACTCTTAAGATACTAAGGCAATCTTGGCAAAAATTGCATGTGCATCTAGGCATTATGCTATTGTATATTTATTTAAAGTTTCATGAAATTCTAACCATTTAAGTTTCTTAGTTATGATTCTGGACAGATGGACTGACAAATTAAGGCAATAACCTTTGTTGGCGTTGTAATAAAATCTCAGTGAATGTGTCCAGCAGCTGCTTAAAATATCTGAAAATAAATATATACAGCACAAAACCAGTCCTTTCAACTTGCATTATGCATTACCATATGTAATCATAAAATAATGAAAGTTATTTGGGAATTGTAATACTTTTATTTCAGCACTTTTTTTTCAATACATTTTTGTATACATGAAAGGTATCTTTTTAATGTTCATCTTTAACACATACATCTAACAGTAACAAAGTTTTAACCAAGATTATCTTGTACCCTGCTGAAGGAAGTGATTCTAGTTTTGCATACAGTGTAGATCATGATCAGGATATCTTGCACATCTGTACAGTCAGATCATGATCTCCACTGCTTGTTATCCAGTCAATAAATCTTAAGGAGGCAGTCTGCAGTTTTCTTGGCACTTCACGCAACACCTGACTCCGCGACTTTCAAAACCACAACCCAAACACTGTAATCACACAGTCACATGAAACAAAATTAATGTAGTACATTTTTAGCATGATTATGTGTGACTCAATAAAAAATGCCAGTAACTTCAGTCCAAAACCAAAAACCTTCATCCACCAGCTCAGCATTCTCTGTTTTCCAATATTGCAAAATCTGACAAAATAACACATTTTGCTAATGTTTACTCTACCACTGAAAATTGTCTGCAAATGCTGAAACCAACTGCTACATTATTTGACTCTTTAAACACTAAAAATCAAGAAAACGAGCTCAATAATATAAGGCATCCAATCCAGTTTTTTTTCTCAATATTTCAAATCTCCTGAGGCCCCTGTTAAAATGACCCTCGCACTTCCAGCTAATTCTAGACGGACATGCTTTAGCACTTGGCAGCCATAACGTCACTACTGCAAGGTCAATGTCACTGGTTCCACTTCCATCTAATGACTAAATCTCAATATTTGACAATAAAAATGCATATGTATCATTATCTACTATTTTTAACCAAAACCATGCACTTGGATCTGCATTTTACCTCTAATCTGTATATTTGACCCTGGCCAATGTGACACTAACAGCCGGATACTGCATACTGCCTCCTCAAGGAAGCACCCCTATGAGCAATCAATGGTACAGTTCAAATTGAAAATTAGACAAGTCCATTTCAGAAATTTAGCAGGGTTAAGGTAAAATTAAGAACAGAAACCATGGCAACCACAAATATAATGTATGTTCACATCAGGTACTTCAGGCTGTACCAAAAATGCCATTTAAAATTAAAGAGGTGCCTTAAAATAACCAATCATGCATGTAATATCACTGGACAAGAATATCTGCAGATATACATGAACTGCCGACAGCTCAACTGTGACCCGATATACTGCCTTACAACAGCCAATCACTCGTGTACTATGAATTTTTTTTTTCAAAATGGACACCTGTCAAATACAGCTGTAAAATTAAAGGATAGGATCTGCTTTGATCTGTGATATGAGCAATATAACAACTTGCACCTTAATCCTGAAGGTGTGCAGTTACCCGCCATGAGAAAATATTGCAACATGGTTAGAGCTAAAAAGTCAAGCTAGAGAGGAAAACTGATCAGAACTATCTGGTGTACTAGCTTATGCCACCAGTCCATTTTAGAAATTTGTTGGGCAAGGATACACCCATCATAAAGATATGTTTCATTGTTACATTATGTTATACCGTTCTGTTTCAAACTAGAGCTATCACTAAATGTGATTAATACCCCCAAAAGGATTGCTTTATAAACTGAAGAAGTTCGTAGTAACATAATACCTTGCAAACAAACTAAAAAGAGATATTGTTCTTAGCAGTTCCTCTCATTGTGCTTGACCATTGTATGAAGTTGTATTGAATTCCAACTAGTAGATTTCAAGTAATGCTCCGGACAAGGAAAAGTAACAAAGGGCAATAACTCTGTAATTAGTCAAGATGGAGTTGGTTCCTGTGCCTCCCCCTCTCACTGTGCTTGACCATTGTATGAAGTTGTATTGAATTCAACCAGAAGTTTTCAAGTTACCCCGGACAAGGAAAAGTAACAAAGGGTAATAACTCTGTAATGAGTCAAGATGGAGTTATGGTTCCTGTGCACTGCACTTCCTCTAAATGTACTAGACCATTGTATGAGGTTGTACTGAATTCCAAATATTTGTTTTCAAGTTATGCTCCGGACAAGGAAAAGTAACAAAGGGCAATAATCAGTAAATACTCAAGATAGAGTTATAGTTCTTGTACACTGCACTTCCTCTGAGTGTGCTTGATCTTGTATGAAGTTGTATTGAATTCCAACTAGTAGATTTCAAGTTATGCCCGGACAAGGAAAAGTAACAAAGGGCAATAACTCTGTAATTAGTCAAGATGGAGTTATGGTTCCTGTGCACTGCCTCCCTCTCACTGTGCTTGACCATTGTATGAAGTTGTATTGAATTCCAACCAGAAGTTTTCAAGTTATGCGGACAAGGAAAAGTAACAAAGGGCATAACTCTGTAATTAGTCAAGATGGAGTTATGGTTCTTGTGCACTGCACTTCCCTCACTGTGCTTGACCATTGTATGAAGTTGTATTGAATTCCAACCAGTAGTTTTGAGTAATGCTCTGGACAAGGAAAAGTAACAAAGGGCAATAACTCTGTAATTAGTCAAGATGGAGTTATAGTTCTTGTGCACTGCACTTCCTCTTAATGTGCTTGACCATTGTATGAAGTTGTATTGAATTCCAACTAGTAGTTTTTCAAGTTATGCTCCGGACAAGGAAAAGTAACAAAGGGCAATAACTCTGTAATTAGTCAAGATGGAGTTATAGTTCTTGTGCACTGCACTTCCTCTCAATGTGCTTGACCATTGTATGAAGTTGTATTGAATTCCAACTAGTAGTTTTCAAGTTATGCTCCGGACAAGGAAAATGCAACAGACCGACCGACCGACCGACCGACCGACCAACCACCGGGTGACTCCTATATACCCCCCTAAACTTCGTTTTGGGGGTATAATAACTTAACTCTTGTACACTGTATATAGATTATTGACAATTTTTCCAACACAGTGGAAAGCAAAAGGCTCATGATTCAGTTAATATCCTCTTGGAAACAATTTGTCATAAAACAAAATCTTCCTGACAATTCATTCATGCTTTCTTGTGCACTAAAAATCATATAAAATGCTATGGACATACTATCTCTAAGTCCACTTTTTCGAACAACTTATTTCACATGCATGTATATACGTGTACATGTGTATATATTTTACAACAATAGATTTCAATGACAGCTGCTCATGAAAACAAATTAATTTTCAAGTTTAATGAAGGTTTTCAATACTCTATCATTTATTTTCATCAAAAAGAGACTGTAACATGATTGTGTTGCTATGTTTTAGGACTACAGGATTTTAATTAAAAAATTTGTCAGATCTAACAAAACTCTTTACTTTTATCCATAACTTAAACATGCCAGTTCATATGATGTATCGCAGAGAAAGCCAAAACAAATGTATATAAATCTACATGACCAGCTGTTTTCAGCAGAACTGTCAATAGTAACTGTATGCTCTGTGTAGTCTTTGTAAGGTGTATCTGTGTTCAATAGTCGTCTCCGCGACTGATGATTTCTTTGCACGTGGGCCTCAGAAGTAAGGTATGCTCAAACTGTGCCGTGTAGCATCCCTTGATATCACACAGTGGAGGATAGGGGTCAAGAATGCCCGTATCACAGAGGTTCTTCAAGCCCATGAGGTACTTTGACTCCCCTAAACGGTCCAGCCAACGTCGACAAAACGCCAATGTCCCAAAATTTTGATTGATTGTATTCAGCAAAGTCTTGGCTCTTTGTAACCTGCAAAATATAAGAATCTGTAGTTTGATCAATGTTAATGACTGACCTCCACAGCTATTGATTTAACTTTAGACAAACAAAAGGTAAGTAATGGCAATCTCTCATCTCATTTCCGTCTCTGTCTTCTCTTTTGCTGTCTCTCTCTGGTCTATCTATATATAGATATATTTCTCTCATCTAATAAAATGGAGCTCACCAAAAATTATTTTGAAATTATGCAGTTGCATTTTAGATGTATGCTCTCAACTTTTTTTGGCTATAAACAGAAGAACCTTTAGTCCAAAGAATAAATATGCCTTAAAATTACTTAATACCTTAATGGTACATGTCCAACTTCAAAATTCTTCATGTAGTGAGAGGTTTCCATATCATCGTGTACAACACCCCGCCCTGTGCTACCAAACGTCTCTATGGCATAGAATTCCATCTCCTACAACAAATATTTTATCTTTATTGAAGGGGAGCGATGGTGTAGGTAAAGGTGTCTGCCGCTCATCCTTGAGGTTGACTGTTCGAGCCCCACTGGGGTCACAACCGTACCTACTCACATGACACCTGTACTGGTTTTTCCAGGAAGCGGACTTGAGAGTGATTCTAGAGTGACCCAATAAGCTGCAAGCTTTCTTCACAACCAAGCATAAATAAATTGGTATCTTCTAAAATAGACTAGATATTTTATCTGTAATATCAAAAATGGACTTTAAAATAGTATTTCTAAATGTCATACAATCCAACTGTATGTCTAGCAGCTGCCATAAACCTACTAAGTTTGAAAAGAATTTGTGAAGTCATTTCTTGACATTCAAAAAGTCTGATTTGCAACCAATAGTATGAGCAAATTTGCTGAATGGTTTACTATTTAATATTGTCAGGGTAACATTGGAGTTTATCACTGAGTTACTGGTTACAGGATGGTAAAGCATTTTATTTCCAGGCTACAGTAAGGTAGTGATTTTATTCAAAGATAAAACAGAAGTTTATTTACCAGAATCCAGAGAGAGACTGAGGAAAATAATAGGCTTTTAATGAAACATAACAGTTAAAAAATATTGACTATGAAGAAATTAACTAATGGTAACCTAATTTCTCACCCTTGGTAATACTTTTAACTGATTCACTGAAGTTTTCATCTTACTACATACATTCATAGATGTTAAACATTCATGAAGGGAGGTGTAAAGTGATATAAAAGCTCTGCAACATGTGTTGAAATTTAAAGAAGAAAAATTTACAGTAATATTCCTGTTGTTTAATGCTTTTGAGATGCATCCCAGTCAAGTGGCCATTGTAATTTTGTGTTATTATTAATTTGGTTTTTTAATAAATTTACTTAAAAAACAAAAAACTATTAGTTACTTAAGAAATAATAAAATGGGTCCCTGTATTTTATTGTTTAATAAATTAAATCCCGAGTACATAGCACGACTGATTTAATTTTTGGCATCTACACGACTGGCTGTATTTCATTCCACAATAAAATACAGGAAGGCATTTATTATTTTGATTCAAAGAAGCAACTGTCTTTGAAAAATACCCCGAACTATGTTCAATGCGTAGCAACATTCCATTCAAACATGAAATGCGATTGGACGTGTGCGTCATTAACCGCACATGTTACACGTGGATAACTTCATGTATTTAATCGTAAAATATTGTATAGCTCCTTTTCCTTTTATCTATATACGAAAAATTGTGTTAGAATTTAGTTTATGCAAAAATCTTACATACAAGATAGTGGTATTTTACTTGTAAGCCAAAAAGGTGGCTGTGAGAAAAAAATCAGTTTGTTTGGCAGCTGATTATTACCTTCATGCCTGTAGGGCCATATTCATTGTTCAACCATACCTTTTAATAGCTTTTTCATACATCTTACCTTCAGTAAGAGTATTTTTGTTATGCCATATGAATTTACTTATCTTCGACGCAAGAATAGATCATTTTAACAATATACGTCTGTTAACGTTATTGTCAACTGTTTAGCTAACCCCTGTTTTAAAACATTGTGTCAATAGCAATATTAACAGTTAGGTATTACCTTCCTTTGACGCAATCTGCATTAGCACTGGTTTCATAACCATCACAGTTTTCACAGTGTTAAATAACAAACTAGCAATTAATTACAGCCTACCCACAAAAATCTCACAGTTTATGAGAAAGTTGGCAATAACTGACATAGGATTGGAATCGGATCCATCCCGAAACAATTGTTATATAAACTGATTTTTTATAATACACAACTGAAATACTGAAAGAAATCTTCTGATAGTCATAATCAGCAATATGAACACTACTTTAAACACTGTCCTTAACATCTCGCCTCTACAAGAAATTTACAAACCTCCATTTTTGTCTGCTCTCCACCTTTCACTATTGGCACAGTCTTCCCTGCATGTATTCTGTATGGACCGATGGAATGGCCATTAAGGTTGCGTATGGACTTAACTTGGTATGTTTTACCATCAAGCTCCACTTCATAAGACTCCATCACCTCTTGAATAGCTGAGCCAACTTCACCTAGTCTTGCATCTATACCAGCCTCCTAAAATATTACGATAATACTGTAAAGCAACTCATTGTGCGTGCAATTTATTTTAGCTATATTTGCGGAGGCCAGTTTTCTGCAAACTTTAGAAATTAGAATACCTACGCAAATAATTTATCCTTACTTCCTTTTTTTCTCTCTAAAAATGCGAATTTAAATATCTGCGAATCAGTCCGAGATCTGCAAAAAACAAATGTTTATTGGCAGGAAAATGGTGCTACATCTCATCTTAGTAATTAAAGTTCCATAGCTGTGTGTAAAAATAATCAAGCTGGAACATGTTGATATGATGCACAGTTTCTACTTGTAGTGAAGCTCCCTAAAAAGTTTCATTTAATTCCAGCAAGTAACTTTTGAGAAACAGACTTAAAGGGAGCAGTTGTGTAGAGGTTAAGGTGTCTGCTGCTCATCCCGGAGGTTGCCGGTTCAAGCCTTGCTGGGGTCACAACCCTACCTCCTCATATGACACCAGTATTGGTGTTTCCAGGAAGCAGACTCGTGAGTGACTTGTTAAGCTTCAAGCTCTCTTTACAATCAAGCTAAAATAAGTTAATATAAACTAGAAAACAGGCTAGAATAAAAAATGTGATATACATGTATGTAGCATATACATTGTACAATGTATATCAATATTTAAAGGACCTAAACTCCAGAAAACAAGTTATGCAGTCCTAACATGCTGACAACACCCTTAAATCTTTGTAGTGGCTTTACATTAATTTTTGTAGTTGCTGCGAAATTGTCTAGAATAGAATACTTGACAGACTAACTACAGCCAAAATGCAAAGCACTGTAAATTGCATATAAATTCACTGACATGAATTGTGGATCTTAAATGAAATACAATATTGTGTGTACCTGAATTCACAGATTTCATTTTTTTCATAGAAATTGATAATGTCCGACAGGTTTTCTTTGGGAGTCTTACTAGTAAACTCCTGTATCTGCCCACTAGCGTTATCCATGAAAGGTAGTGTCCCACAAACATGAATGGTTTAAAGAACATACTGTCCCTTCCAGAAGCATAAAAACAAACCAAGTTTCACTGAAAGAGTACAATTTAATGGACACACCTGGCAGAATACCTGTAAGGACCAAAACTTTAGTCCTGATTAAATTTTTTTGCTTTAATAATGAATACGACATTTTATTTGTACCTTTACAAATGTTTACGGTAACTATCAAAAATATTCAACAGTCATTCAACTTCAAGGTTGATCAATTACCTACATGTAGGTACAGGCTATTCAGATGTCAGTGTTTTTCTTTCTTTGAATCAGTCCTGTAAAGGACCCTTTCTTGTTTGCTAAAAACATACCTTGATTACAAAATTACCTATTTTTGTAACTCATTTTACTTAGTTTTGCATATTTTTATACATTGACTTGTTTCCTAATTTGCATATCTTTACAACTTGTTTTACACTGACAGTTTAAATTGCCTAAAAAATTCCCAATCTTACCAAACTAGGCCTATTCCCAAAGAGGTAAATAATAAACACTGGATGTCCATCTGTGGTGATGTGATATGGAAAGGAGAACAAAATTTTGACAAAGATCTGTATATACATGTGTAACCAAACCATCTAAGTTCTTACCCTAATTCCTGTATTTGTAGCAGCTTTGACAGCTTCTAGCAGCTTGTCATATTTCTCATTGAAGGTCAAAGTGAAAGCACAATCAATTATATGACCTGTAAAATAATAGGTCATGTGAAAATATTGTCTGTAACACTTACATAACTCAGTCAAATATTCATTGAGAATTGCTACAAAGTCAAATATTACATGAACTTATCATGCTCATGATGTTACAAACTTTGCCAATTTTTACCTTCAAACTTTTCTCAACAAGATGGCCATGATGGCCTTATATCACTCACCTGAGCGACATTACTCATCAAGAAAAATGTTCTCAAACATTTTCACGATGACTGAATGTAAAATGTGGCCTCTATCATGTTCACAAGCTTTTTCTTTTATTTGTCATGATGACCCTGATTCAAAACAAACATATTGACCAATATGCATGCAAATTGGGTCTAGAGAGTTAACAAGGTTTTCCTTTGATTTGACCTTGTGTGACCTAGTTTTTGACCCCATATCTTCTCTTGCTTACAAATGGGTGTCATTATGGGACATAAGTATTCCAACTTTCAAAGTAATATGTATCTCAAATGGTTAAGTCAATAAGTGGACAAGTATGAAAAACTTATGCTATTTCAACTGGTGTTTTCACAGAAAAGTACTATCACATGATCTCACCGGTGCTTACAAAAATTATAGCACTAAAAAATTAATTATGAGGTTTTGGAAGAAGAGCTACGATATACAATTGGACTGGGAAGAATATCATGTGAAAGCAACAGTCTTCAGCAGGCAGTGATACAGTAAATATAATTATGAAAACTATATAGCTTACCATTAATATGAGTTCCAAAGTCTATCTTACATACATCATCATACTGTAGAACTGTGGTGTCCCCTGCGTTTGGCGTGTAATGAGCAGCACAGTGGTTCAGAGAACATCCTGTCGGAAAAGCAAGCCCTGCTTCCAGACCTTTCTCACCGATCAGTTTTCTAGCTATACCTTCCAAAGTTTCACATATTTCTATCATGGGCATTCCAGGCTTAATGATTTTTTGCATGTGCTGTCTTGTCTGAGGAAAAATACAAACATGTATGTATTTAAAGTGACATTATGCGCATATTACTGCACAAAGTGTATTTTTGGTGACAGTTTTATAAAAGCAATTTTTGGTTGCTGTGCATTTAAATGTGTTAAATTAATGATTATGCCGCATTAGTATTTGAAGTTGGTGCTTTAGATATAAAAAAATCGGACTGATAAAATGATAGTTGAATGTGTCGTTGTTGACGTTGGTAGAGATTTCGGCAGTGGAAGGGAAGCAATTTGACTCTCCCAGTCAAATTAGAAAATCAATATTTTGAAAGTTTTTTTTTCATACTGGTAGCGGGAAGAGTTTGGTGTATTGGGTTAAAAGTTATTATTTCCTCTACACTTTTGTACACACACCATTTTCAGCTGGATTTTTACTTGAAAAAAATGCGCATAATGTCACTTTAATCAACCATATCATGTCTTTTTACATAGTTACGAAGCATCTGGATTTCTAAGTTTTCACCGGCTAGAGTAAATCATCATCTAACATCGGAACTATAGGACTAAGGTCAAGTGTTATAGACCTCGACCTCTCTCCTTTCTCATATCCTCTTGAGTTGTTACCATTTCCTTTATAATATGATAATTCAAGTGACAATATGGATTAATACCCAGTAATTCACTTTTCAAAATCCCATTTGAACATACAAGAACTTATGGTACATAAATTATTTCTACAAACTTACATAATGACTTGTACTCGCAAGGAAGATAACTGGTTTGTTGGCAGTTGAGTGCACATTTATATTACTCCAGGTACATTCAAGGTTAAAGGATATACATGTATGAAGGACTGAAAATTAACCAATCCTTACTAGGGTACACATCAGTTACTGTTGACCCGACACTATGCACACTTTATATACATGTAGAAATTGACCCTTATAGTATGGACTTTTTTGATATCGCAATTAATACTGGCAAACTGATTTTTTCAAAATACATCACTCTTAAATGTATCTACAGTCAAACCTGTGAACAAAGACCACTGTTGGGAAGCTACAAATGTGGTCTTTGTTTGCAGGTGGTCTTTGTTTGCAGGTGGTCTTCATTCACATGTGTTTCTACTTTAGATGAATAGTACAATTTGGTGTACCTGCTTGTTCTTTATTCACAGGTTGATCTTTATTTAGAGCAGGTCTTCGACACAAATTTGACAGTATTTTGTGAAAATATTGTCTTGATATATACCATACAATATTTGTACAACATTGTCAGGCCTCTATAGTGAGTTAATAATCCCTAGATGCAGCCTAATATAAAGCATAAACTCAGCTGTGATTTATCCTCTGATAAACCATTACCTGTCTGTGTGCTTCAGCTGCCAGTCTAACCTCCTGATACAGATCAGTGTTGGCCCGGTCTAAAGCTCTCTTTTCTTCACCTGTGAACCGGTCCTTCGCTTTCTGGCTGTAACATTGCAATGTGTAAATAGTACATTTTCCTAAACATTCTTGGTGAGTTTTATTTTTCACATGTATCAACTAGAATTAAACCTGTGTAAGCTACTCACAATATTTCTCTCTTTGAGTACACACATCAGAACTTAATAGCTGAAATACTAAAGAACAAAACCAACGAAAAATTGAAGAATATCTCATAAATTAGTAAAATCTCGAGTATCTGCCCAGAGAGGGTTTTTTAATACCTACAATTAAATGATGTCGAATTTTATACATGTAAGAAGTGTTACAACTGACAACACATTGCAGTACATTAGTACTAGAATGTTTCCTTTGCCTGTAAAATAATTCAGCTTACTCATTAGCTGCAATCGGATGTTCTAATATTTCTCCCTCTGGGAAATTACCATCAGGGAACAGTTCTGCTATTGGAACGGATGGTGGATCAGTCTGCTGCTTGGCTCCACCTGTAGCATACAAAATATGGTTCCTTAGATAGTTAGTATTTTCTTTTTAAAACCAGTGTAGTAGGACTAGATTCTGATGGTCATTAAGCCAGGTGGGACTAGATTTGATTGGTCAATTCTAAAAGTAGTTAGTAGACTAGATTTGATTGGTCAAAAAGTAGAAGGCTTAAAACCAGTGTAGTAGGACTAGATTCTGATTGGTCAATCTCTAAAACCAGTGTAGTAGGACTAGATTCTGATTGGTCAATCTCTAAAACCAGTGTAGTAGGACTAGATTCTGATTGGTCAGTCTGTTCTTTGGTAATTCAAACACGGATGACATGAGATTTATCACAGAGAAAAATCTGCGAAACATGTCCTGATGATACTGTGAAAAGCCAGTCCACAACAGTTGCATCCATTTCTACCATGTCATGTAACTTCCAGAATAACAATGTTTACGCTGAAGTAATCTTACTCTTTCATCTTCAATCTTTAAACCAGTCATTTCACCATAACTGTAATGTTGATTATACCAGGTGTTCCACCATGATGTTGATTTCAGGATAACTATCAGCGAGCAAAGAAATACAAATTAGGAAAAATTTAATACTAGTCTGACACACTATGGCTTACAGTCTAAAACAAAAATTAGAACGGCAGTATTAGCACTTTTTCAAACTTTGTATGTATAATACTCTTACTACCTCCTTTCTTTTTCTTCTTCTTTTTCTTCTTTTTCTCTCCATCTTCACCTTCTTAAAAGAGTAAGGTAAACAAATTAAACAATTAAACCACAATTTAAGTAACAGATGCTAATAAAACATAACTGATACATGCATAATATTCAGTTGAATGCCATTTGAACTTTCAACCTTTAGGGTTAAAACAGAGAGACAGGATATTAGAGCATGTGTGGGACAATTTATTACTTTTTGCCACTTTAAGTCACTATAATTTGCTGAATACATATATCACATTTCTTTGGGCATTAAAGCCTGTTTTACAATATTTCAGTTAAGATCAGGCAAGCAATTTACAAGATCCCAAGAAGGACCAGACTCCAATGCTCCATAAGAAACTGCCAACTTTCTCACAAAATCAAAGTCCAATTTATTACTTGGTAGTAAATCCAACAATTCAGAATGGTTGAGAAACAAAACTTACAACAGCTTGCTCATTTTGAGTACATTAAATCTTTACTCTGTTTTTGCAAATACTTCAGCCTTTGCTACCAGTCAGACTGCATGGATATGCAGGCTGATCCTGATCTGCACTATTAGCTATTCAATCAATGAATCAATATCAATCAATCAATGACAACTTAAACTGATCACTCCTGTAAACAATTAATGGAACGTTCCAAATTGAAACACGAGCAAGTCTATTTACCTGCCCCTTCAGCTTCAGCACCATCTACGATTTTTTGTTCTTCTAGTTTCTCTGCGACATTGTTCACCCCGTCTTGCACAGCTTCTTCATCTCCTACATTAAGAGCATCTACGTCAATAAGCATTGTTTCAACGGTAAATGTTTAGCAAATTTCATTAGTCCTTTGTTGACAAGGCAGTCAGAAAGACAGCAACATGTATACTCTCTAACGCATGAAGGAATGTTGAGCCAGTTTTACTGTATCACTTTACCTGAAAACCTAAACATTTAATCTTTATGAAAAATCTCACCACTGCTTAAAAATCTAGATGCAAAAATCAGACGTACACACACATTGTATACTGGCTAGCACCCGGTTAAAACAACTGACCTCCATTGTAGAAGAGTTTTGAGTGTTACATCAGTTATGATATTTTCATGTTTCACAGAATGATGTTGGTGTGAAGACAGATAAATTAAGCTTGGAATTGAGTAAGCATCATTATTAAACTTAATAATAAAAGGGATCTTGATTCTAACATAATTCGTACACGTTCACTACACAATGCTAAGTAACATTTCAAACATCTATTATCTGCCTGTCGGCCTTGTGTTTTTTAAAAAGTTTTCCCTATATAAGCCTATGTGAAATCAAGTGCCTTCCCCCCCTCCCAGGAAGGGTTAATTTTGACCATGGGGTCATGATTTGAACGATCTTGGTAGAGGTCCACTGGACAATGCTACATGCTAAATATCTCAGATCTAGGCCTTGTGGTTTCAGAGCAGAAGATTTTTAAAGTTTTTCCTATTTAAACCTATGTAAAACCAAGAGACCCCCGGGCAGGGTCAATTTTGACCAAGGGCTCATAATTTGAACAATCTTGGTAGAGGTCCACTAGCCAATGCCACATGCTAAATATCCAAGCTCTAGGCCTTGTGGTTTCAGAGAAGAAGATTTTTTAAGTTTTTCCTATATAAGCCTATGTAAAACCAAGTGACCCCCCGGACGGGGTCAATTTTGATCCAGAGGTCACAATTTGAATGATCCTGATAGAGGTCCACAAGACAATGCTACATGTACATGCCAAATATCTAAGCTCTAGGCCTTGTGGTTTCAGAGAAGAAGATTTTTAAAGTTTTTCCTATTTGCAACCAGAGTTCTGCATGGAATGGAATTCTTTGAACAAATTTGGTAGAGCTTCATGCAAGGAACATCCATGCAAAGTTGCATCAACATTGGCCCAGTGGTTTCAGAGGAGATGTTGTTTGAAGGAAATGCTGGTAGGATGGACGGACGACGTACCCCAGACGGAGAGTGATCCTAATAGCTCACTCTGGCATTTTGTGCTAGGTGAGCTTAAAAGAGAATCTATCTATTAAAGTGACATTATGCGCATTTTTTTCAAGTAAAAATCCAGCTGAAAATGGTGTGTGTACAAAAGTGTAGAGAAAATAATAACTTTTAACCCAATACACCAAACTCTTCCCACTACCAGTATGAAAAAATAACTTTCAAAATATTGATTTTCTTATTTGACTGGGAGAGTCAATTTAAGAAAAGAACAACTGCATGCAGGAGTTGCTTCCCTTCCACTGCCGAAATCTCTACCAACATCAACAACGACACATTCAACTATCATTTTATCAGTCCGATTTTTTTATATCTAAAGCAACAACTTCAAATACTTATGCAGCATAATCATTAATTTAACACATTTAAATGCACAGCAACCAAAAATTGCTTTTATAAAACTGTCACCAAAAATACACTTTGTGCAGTAATATGCGCATAATGTCACTTTAACACTACTAATATGAAGCAATGAAAATCATTGATTTACTCCATAAATCATGTTTTTTGTTTTATTTTTACTAAGACGATTCCCGTACTCTACTACAAAATTTATTCTTTTGTTTATCGGAAGGCAATTCCCCCTTTGATTTCAGTCATAACTTTTTATAATTAATTTTGGGACGCCCAGGATCCATCATTGTTGTTTGATCCGACTGTGAAAAACTGCCGAGAATTAAAGCGACTGCACTCCAGATGGACAAGTTACGCTAAAAAAAGAAAATTTTCAATTTCAAGAAAACAATTGTCATTACTGTATCAGGGGTATTGTATTGTGAGAACGTGACAAGTTTTCTAACAAAAGAAACAATTAAAATGTGTTGTTTTGCTTACTTTTATTGTAGAATATATCACCCCGTGACTAACGGGGTGGGCTCTTTGGTATATCAATATTTTTAACTCGCATCAAATCAGCTGAATCCGTAGTGTAGTAGGTTAAGCCTCTGTAAATTTTTTGTAAGCGCAAAGATCCGAGTTCAAAACCTGGCTCGGGTAAATATTTTTTTCTACCTTTATTTTTAGCTCTTACACAAAGAAAATAATCTTGATGCTGACAAATTGAATATATATTGATTTTACCAAAAAATTAAAATTTACTAAGAATTTGGAATGCAGTCGCTTTAAACAATTATATCAATGTATGCTTTACTCATCATTTATATCAATTATTTGCAGTTAACACTCACAATGTATAAAACCGGATCATTCAATGTTCTTTGATCTGACTGTCAAAAACTGCTGAGAATTAAACAATCAAAATCAATACACGCTTATCGGCAAATCGCTTATCGGATTTCCGATATTGCTGATTATACGTCTAGCTTTTTGAACACATTGCGTCACTAATTAGGTTGAATATTGCTATCGACGGGCTTCCAATATACGTCTCAGGTCTCAAATTAATGCAACCCTGGATTAGATAAATGACGGTCAGTTGGACCGATTCTGGATTTAAAACCGTCGGTCAGCATCAAAATCTTCGGGTCATGTCCATCTGACCGAAGACTTTCCTGAAGTCTGTATCTAAATATTTGATTATCCTGCGTTTGTAAATGCCCAACAAATATCTTTTCGGGATGTTTACACATCTCAGTGTAACAAAAAATAAAATTTGGCTTCTCACATTGAAAGCTCCAACTTCCAAGGAAGATGCAATTCCATATCGTTCTTAATACAATACAGTAAGTTTTATTTTTGGCAAGAGTAATACAATAGTACTTACAAACATAAACTCTGAAGAGCTTTTGAACCGTAGATAGGTCACAAATGGATAGGGTTGCGCAGAGGTGCACATTTTGGGCCATATATGTTGAACCGACATGAACTTTGCACTGGATTTTTCATATTTTGAATTGAAAAAAACAAGGTTGATGCCTCCTACATCCGCTTTGTATTTGTCATTTCATTGACTGAACCATATATGGCATATTCTGCGCTAATGAAAACAATCGATACAAACTGGATGCTAAAGAAACTTTCTAATTTTTATCTGTCCGAATATCATTTATCCGAATTTTGTAACATTTTTGTATAAAAAGATGATACCTTTCTTCTTTTTGCGTTTCTTTTTCTTCTTCTTTTGGGTTTCACTCTCCTCTGCTTTCACTTCGTCCAAAGGCGCGCTGTCATTTGTCTTCGTGTCTTCAAATTCTGGTTCTTTTTCATTTTCGCTCGACTTCTCCATTTCGCATGGGTTTTGTCAACGGAGTTGCTGTGAGGACAGAATGCTGTTAGAAACGCTAGTTTTAGAGTTACTGATATGGTAATGTAGTGATAGGATAATGATAGAACTATATTCTATTCACTCTAAAACAATGTTTAAAGTGCATTATGCGCATTTTTTCAAGTAAAATCCAGCTGAAAATGGTGTGTACAAAAGTGAGAGAAAATAAAAAAACTTTTAACCCAATACCCAAACTCTTCCCACTACCGGTATGAAAAATAACTTTCAAAATATTGATTTTCTTATTTGACTGAGAGTCGATTTAAGGAAAGAACACTGCATGCAGGAGTTGCTTTTCCCTTCCACTGCCGAAATCTCTACCAACATCAACACGACTTCATATCATTTTAAGCCCGATTTTTTTATATCTAATGCACCAACTTCAAAACCAATGCGGCGTAATCATTAATTTAACACATTTAAATGCACAGCAACCAAAAATTGCTTTTATAAAACTGTCACCAAAAATACACTTTGTGCAGTAATATGCGCATAATGTCACTTTAAAGATGAATTTCTTTAGTATTCAAATTGTTTCTTCAAGAAAAAGAGTTGCAAGAAAGCCTTTCCTAGTTTTTGCAATAGATCTATTAGTTTTTGCAATATCATTGAAAAAATAGATCTACTGCGCTATGTTTCTAATGTGCACTTATATATTTTTAAAAGCAAAGTTAGGAATGTTTTTGGTACAAATAAACGTATTTTTGTCAGAAAGATATCTGTCTTGATAAAATGAGAGCTACTTGTTAATGTGATCCTGGGAATTTAAAAGCATATTTATTTCTCATATTTTTAGTTCTAGTGGTTGAAGGTTATTCCAGTCCAAGATAGCTTTCAAAGATAGTAAGAAGTATTTGCAGTAAAACCGTCCACACGTGCACGGAACTATATACATTTGTACAGGTCTATCTACACAGGTTCTTGACGCATAAACTGTTTTGTCTTCTAGATTCTATATGCATAAGTTACATAATAAAATAAGAAAATCTTAAAGATTATAGAAAATAACCTACTACAAGTAGGCAAATAGAAGTCAAACAAGTATTATGTAAAGTACATGTGGGTATATAGCTCCTTGAAAGTTCCCTGAACTAGATCTATTGTTATAGGAGCGTGTTTCAGAGACCAAGCAAACATTGTTTATACATGCTAGATGGACAATCTTCAGTAACTTCAAAAGCTTGAAATCAGTAGTGGAATTTAAGAACCGAATAAATATCACATACATATCTTGACCAACGACCTTGATCTACTCTGGCAACAATCTGACTGACCCCATCAAAACATCCGTATTAGTTTACAATCATTATGTTCGCGATCACCATAAGTTTAGAGGGTTTAGAAAAGCCAGCGTCTCCACAGAACGTGTATATCGCCGACCCCTGCGATCACTATAGGCCTTATATCCTGTCTATGTTATGGTTTCGACTTGAAAACAAAAGAAAGGTATATGCCAACATTATAAAGTGAAAATAACACCCTATTTATATACATTTGCATAAGTAAATTAAAGTAATCGTATCGTTTATCTATGGAACGCCAAATCTACATATGGATCTACTCTAATATTTGAAGAGGTCTTTAAATATTTGGAGAGCTCTTCAAATAATATTAGAGGTCTCAATTTCAATTAGAGATATCTCCAAATAATTATAGCGCGCAAAAATTGTAATAGAGAGGTCTTTAAATAATTGGAGAGCTCTCTAATTCAATTATTGATATCAAAAATTGATTTAAAGCGCGCAATAAATGAATTGAAGACCTCTCCAATTCAATTGAAGATATCAAAAATTAAGGTGTATTTCAGCTGTTTTTAAGAGCTCTGTAATTGAATTGAAGAGGTCTCTAATTGATTTGAAGACCTCTGTAATTGTTTTATAGCGCGCTACAAATTAATTTATAGAGGTCTTGAATTCAATTAGAGACCTCTCTAAATCTATTTGAGCGCGGTGAAATTCAATTTTAGATATCTTGAAATCGATGTTAATACATGTCAAATCTACATATACTAAAGTATTTAAAGAGGTCTTTAAATATCTGGAGAGCTCTGAAAAATATATATTTGGAGAGGTCTACAAATTAATTCAAGACATCAAAAATTCGCTTGTAGCGCGGTTTAAATCAATTGATTTAGAGACATCTATAATTCAATTGAAGAGGTCTCCAATCGAATTAGAGACCTCTATAATTGTTTTACAGCACGCAAGAAATGAATTAATGATATCAAAAATTGATTTAGAGAGGTCTCTTATTCATTTGTACTGCGCTTCAATATAACCCATGTACAACCTTGAAATAGAGAGCTCTCAAATAAAACAATTGAAGCGCGGTACAATTCAATTTTAGACCTCTCAAAATCAATTTTTGATATCATTTATTCATTTCTTGCGCGCTATAAAACAATTATAGAGGTCTACAATTTAAATGGAGACCTCTTCAATTGAATTATAGATGTCTCCAAATTAATGGATTTAAACCGCGCTACAAACGAATTTTTGATATAAAAAAAAATTGATTTATAGACCTCTCCAAATATTTTTCAGAGCTCTCCAAATATTTGAAGACCTCTTCAAATAATTGAGTATATGTAAATTTGGTATGAATTCAAGACATCTAAAATTGAATTTCACCGCGCTCAAATTGATTTAGAGAGGTCTCTAATTGAATTCAAGACCTCTATAAATTAATTTGTAGCGCGCTATAAAACAATTACAGAGGTCTTCAAATCAATTAGAGACCTCTTCAATTCAATTACAGAGCTCTTAAAAACAGCTGAAATACACCTTAATTTTTGATATCTTCAATTGAATTGGAGAGGTCTTCAATTCATTTATTGCGCGCTTTAAATCAATTTTTGATATCAATAATTGAATTAGAGAGCTCTCCAATTATTTAAAGACCTCTTCAAATATTTGAGTATATGTAGATTTGGCGTTCCATATTTATTAGGGTTTTATCGTTGGTACCGGTTTCCCACAAGACCAACGCCCCCATAAGAGGTTAGTTATTTTATGTTTCGGAGGATAGTGCAAGAAACAGAAAGCGTCCCAATTCCAGGGACACCCTGGTTCTTTAACATGCCAGGTGTATAGCACCCATACATGGGACCTCAATTTAAGTCTTATCCGAAAGATTGTTTGTAATTTTAGTTGGTCAGCCCCGGGAAACGAACCCGCTACCTCGAGATTGCAAGTCTCCAGAATTATCGTTTGCGCTGCGTATAGTGATTGTGAATTTGAAAGGAAGGACAACTCTTGAGGAATGGGTTATAAAGACCTATTTCGTCATGACAGCCTGCTAGCAAGAGGTGAATGCTAATGCACCCTGTAACTGCTCACTGGGGTTGAAACAATCCAAGATTGGTCATAACCGTATTGTCACAATAATATATGGTGACCAGTATAGTGTTTAGCATGGAATTCAAAATTGTTGACCGAAAATGTAAGGTGGTTGATCGACTTCAAGAAGGAACAGCAAAACTTATGTACATATTGTTTGTACTGAGATTAAAAAAAACAACAACAAAGGTCAAACAACAAAGGTGTTTCTATATCTTAAATTAGAAGAGTGTTCTGTTCAGCCCCTAAAATTCTGACAAAACAAAAGTATGTATTCAATTAACACCTTTTCACATCCATGGTTCGATATAACAAGTATATTTGTATACAATAAAGTGTAAGGTGTGATTTGCTAGTTGACACAATATGTACATGCACAGCGAAAACGCTATGAATCTATCAAAACACGTTTTTCTTTCACATCTTAAAAATTTAAACGGCTCAATTTCATAAAATTATAAAGATCGAATTTAATGTTAACTTCTATCTGATGATATTTTCAAACTTATTTACTGTTTGAATGTTATCAAAATCTTATATATACTAGCGGAAAAAAGAAACTGTGCATGTGTAAAATGTTCATGTATCGCTCAATTTTATGAAACTTTACACAGGTAAGTTCCCTCTCGGTCATTTACACTGGTCAGTACACGAGTTGCACGGGTAGTTTGTCTGTCTGGCCAACGTCTTCGTTGTCATGTGTTTTTTTTTCTGCCAGCAGTCAATGGAAAACACGTTTGTCGACTAAACCTGTGTAAAAGCATAGTGTTGATACCTGTAAGACACAAAACCAGCATAATTTTGAAAAAAAACGTCTTTGATACGCCATGCCAAGGCTGAATGAAACTGATAGATGCCGCGCCGTAGGCATGATCGAAGCTGGTGTACGTCATACTAACGTTGCCAGACAATTTGGTGTACACCGACATACTGTAGACGCCTTGTGGAGACGGTACCAACAGTTTGGGACCACCAGAGACCGACCTCGGTCAGGACGTCCACGCGTAACGTCTTATCGCCAGGATACGTACATCTGGGTCGTTCTTCTCCGTGAACGACTCAGATCTGGAATTGTATTCCCCGGGCATTTTTCAGCACACTTGTCGCATCAATGAGGCGTCGTTGCCAAGCATGCATCGATTTCAATGGTGGACATACACGGTATTGATGAGATGAACTTTGTTTAGAGAACGTCTCTGAAAACTGATCTCTATCCAAGACGCTGCTGATGCAATAACCATATCAATTGAGCTGGTGTTAAATAAAGCTCAGATAAAACCCTGTTGATTTTTTTTTGCGATTTCTTATATATCTCCTAAGTTATAGCATATTATACCCATGCACAGTTTCTTTTTTCCTCTAGTATATATTTACCGTAGTAATAGTTTCTATGTTACATATGTAAAAGTTAACTTGTTAACCAGTTTGCAAATCCCACCGAGGATTGCCAGGTTATCAAAGTTAGCAATTGTTTCCCGTTTTCGTTGGAAAGCTGATGTTTCCGTTGTGATGCGTGTATGTGGTCGCACGGTCGCGTAACTTCCCCATCTTTTCAAAAGTTATTTCTCATAACCTTATATGATTTATATTCAATTTTCCCCATTTCACAAAGCCATTATTATTTTAAAAGTTTTTTGAGTATTGCTTGCTCAGTGAGCATTGTTCAGTGAACACTACTCAGTAAGTACAACTCACAGTGAGCATCGTTCAGTGAACACATTTCACAGTGAACATCTTTTCAGTAAACACTACTCAAAGTGGAAACTGTTCAGTGAGCATTTTTCAGTAAACACTACTCAAAGTGAAAACTGTTCAGTGAGCATTCTTCAGTGCACACTACTCAGTGAGCATTGTTTAGTGAGTTCTTGAAAAGTGACTACTTCTCACAGTGAACACAACTCATAGTGAGCTTTGATCAATGAGCACTACTCAAAGTGAGAACTGCTTAATGAGCATTGTTCAGTAAACACTACTCACAGTGAGCATTGTTTAGTGAGTTCTTATAAGTGACTACTTCTCACAGTAACCACAACTCACAGTGAGCAATGATTGAACACTACTCATGTGGAGCACACGGCACCTCACATGAGGACTTTGATGAAACAATGAGGACTTACCTTCATGTCCAGCGTACCTCAGTCACGGACTTTTCACCCCAGTGTCGGGTGTCACACTCAAACCCGACACGTGACCCCCCAGGTCGCATAGAATCTCGCGTGGTTATTCGTCACCCAGTAAACACAACTGGCAGTCACTATTCAGTCGGACTTTGATGAAAAAATGACGGACTTACCTTCATGTCCAGCGTACCTCACATCACGGACTTTTCACCCCCAGTGTCGGGTGTCACACTCAAACCCGACACGTGACCCCAAAGTGTCGCATATCTCCGTGTTTGTCTCGACGAGACCTACACAACGGCACCTCACATGACGGACTTTGATGAAAAAATGACGGACTTACCTTCATGTCCAGCGTACCTCACATCACGGACTTTTCACCCCCAGTGTCGGGTGTCACACTCAAACCCGACACGTGACCCCCAAGTGTCGCATATCTCCGTGTTTGTCTCGACGAGACCTACACAACGGCACCTCACATGACGGACTTTGATGAAAAAATGACGGACTTACCTTCATGTCCAGCGTACCTCACATCACGGACTTTTCACCCCCAGTGTCGGGTGTCACACTCAAACCCGACACGTGACCCCCAAGTGTCGCATATCTCCGTGTTTGTCTCGACGAGACCTACACAACGGCACCTCACATGACGGACTTTGATGAAAAAATGACGGACTTACCTTCATGTCCAGCGTACCTCACATCACGGACTTTTCACCCCCAGTGTCGGGTGTCACACTCAAACCCGACACGTGACCCCCAAGTGTCGCATATCTCCGTGTTTGTCTCGACGAGACCTACACAACGGCACCTCACATGACGGACTTTGATGAAAAAATGACGGACTTACCTTCATGTCCAGCGTACCTCACATCACGGACTTTTCACCCCCAGTGTCGGGTGTCACACTCAAACCCGACACGTGACCCCCAAGTGTCGCATATCTCCGTGTTTGTCTCGACGAGACCTACACAACGGCACCTCACATGACGGACTTTGATGAAAAAATGACGGACTTACCTTCATGTCCAGCGTACCTCACATCACGGACTTTTCACCCCCAGTGTCGGGTGTCACACTCAAACCCGACACGTGACCCCCAAGTGTCGCATATCTCCGTGTTTGTCTCGACGAGACCTACACAACGGCACCTCACATGACGGACTTTGATGAAAAAATGACGGACTTACCTTCATGTCCAGCGTACCTCACATCACGGACTTTTCACCCCCAGTGTCGGGTGTCACACTCAAACCCGACACGTGACCCCCAAGTGTCGCATATCTCCGTGTTTGTCTCGACGAGACCTACACAACGGCACCTCACATGACGGACTTTGATGAAAAAATGACGGACTTACCTTCATGTCCAGCGTACCTCACATCACGGACTTTTCACCCCCAGTGTCGGGTGTCACACTCAAACCCGACACGTGACCCCCAAGTGTCGCATATCTCCGTGTTTGTCTCGACGAGACCTACACAACGGCACCTCACATGACGGACTTTGATGAAAAAATGACGGACTTACCTTCATGTCCAGCGTACCTCACATCACGGACTTTTCACCCCCAGTGTCGGGTGTCACACTCAAACCCGACACGTGACCCCCAAGTGTCGCATATCTCCGTGTTTGTCTCGACGAGACCTACACAACGGCACCTCACATGACGGACTTTGATGAAAAAATGACGGACTTACCTTCATGTCCAGCGTACCTCACATCACGGACTTTTCACCCCCAGTGTCGGGTGTCACACTCAAACCCGACACGTGACCCCCAAGTGTCGCATATCTCCGTGTTTGTCTCGACGAGACCTACACAACGGCACCTCACATGACGGACTTTGATGAAAAAATGACGGACTTACCTTCATGTCCAGCGTACCTCACATCACGGACTTTTCACCCCCAGTGTCGGGTGTCACACTCAAACCCGACACGTGACCCCCAAGTGTCGCATATCTCCGTGTTTGTCTCGACGAGACCTACACAACGGCACCTCACATGACGGACTTTGATGAAAAAATGACGGACTTACCTTCATGTCCAGCGTACCTCACATCACGGACTTTTCACCCCCAGTGTCGGGTGTCACACTCAAACCCGACACGTGACCCCCAAGTGTCGCATATCTCCGTGTTTGTCTCGACGAGACCTACACAACGGCACCTCACATGACGGACTTTGATGAAAAAATGACGGACTTACCTTCATGTCCAGCGTACCTCACATCACGGACTTTTCACCCCCAGTGTCGGGTGTCACACTCAAACCCGACACGTGACCCCCAAGTGTCGCATATCTCCGTGTTTGTCTCGACGAGACCTACACAACGGCACCTCACATGACGGACTTTGATGAAAAAATGACGGACTTACCTTCATGTCCAGCGTACCTCACATCACGGACTTTTCACCCCCAGTGTCGGGTGTCACACTCAAACCCGACACGTGACCCCCAAGTGTCGCATATCTCCGTGTTTGTCTCGACGAGACCTACACAACGGCACCTCACATGACGGACTTTGATGAAAAAATGACGGACTTACCTTCATGTCCAGCGTACCTCACATCACGGACTTTTCACCCCCAGTGTCGGGTGTCACACTCAAACCCGACACGTGACCCCCAAGTGTCGCATATCTCCGTGTTTGTCTCGACGAGACCTACACAACGGCACCTCACATGACGGACTTTGATGAAAAAATGACGGACTTACCTTCATGTCCAGCGTACCTCACATCACGGACTTTTCACCCCCAGTGTCGGGTGTCACACTCAAACCCGACACGTGACCCCCAAGTGTCGCATATCTCCGTGTTTGTCTCGACGAGACCTACACAACGGCACCTCACATGACGGACTTTGATGAAAAAATGACGGACTTACCTTCATGTCCAGCGTACCTCACATCACGGACTTTTCACCCCCAGTGTCGGGTGTCACACTCAAACCCGACACGTGACCCCCAAGTGTCGCATATCTCCGTGTTTGTCTCGACGAGACCTACACAACGGCACCTCACATGACGGACTTTGATGAAAAAATGACGGACTTACCTTCATGTCCAGCGTACCTCACATCACGGACTTTTCACCCCCAGTGTCGGGTGTCACACTCAAACCCGACACGTGACCCCCAAGTGTCGCATATCTCCGTGTTTGTCTCGACGAGACCTACACAACGGCACCTCACATGACGGACTTTGATGAAAAAATGACGGACTTACCTTCATGTCCAGCGTACCTCACATCACGGACTTTTCACCCCCAGTGTCGGGTGTCACACTCAAACCCGACACGTGACCCCCAAGTGTCGCATATCTCCGTGTTTGTCTCGACGAGACCTACACAACGGCACCTCACATGACGGACTTTGATGAAAAAATGACGGACTTACCTTCATGTCCAGCGTACCTCACATCACGGACTTTTCACCCCCAGTGTCGGGTGTCACACTCAAACCCGACACGTGACCCCCAAGTGTCGCATATCTCCGTGTTTGTCTCGACGAGACCTACACAACGGCACCTCACATGACGGACTTTGATGAAAAAATGACGGACTTACCTTCATGTCCAGCGTACCTCACATCACGGACTTTTCACCCCCAGTGTCGGGTGTCACACTCAAACCCGACACGTGACCCCCAAGTGTCGCATATCTCCGTGTTTGTCTCGACGAGACCTACACAACGGCACCTCACATGACGGACTTTGATGAAAAAATGACGGACTTACCTTCATGTCCAGCGTACCTCACATCACGGACTTTTCACCCCCAGTGTCGGGTGTCACACTCAAACCCGACACGTGACCCCCAAGTGTCGCATATCTCCGTGTTTGTCTCGACGAGACCTACACAACGGCACCTCACATGACGGACTTTGATGAAAAAATGACGGACTTACCTTCATGTCCAGCGTACCTCACATCACGGACTTTTCACCCCCAGTGTCGGGTGTCACACTCAAACCCGACACGTGACCCCCAAGTGTCGCATATCTCCGTGTTTGTCTCGACGAGACCTACACAACGGCACCTCACATGACGGACTTTGATGAAAAAATGACGGACTTACCTTCATGTCCAGCGTACCTCACATCACGGACTTTTCACCCCCAGTGTCGGGTGTCACACTCAAACCCGACACGTGACCCCCAAGTGTCGCATATCTCCGTGTTTGTCTCGACGAGACCTACACAACGGCACCTCACATGACGGACTTTGATGAAAAAATGACGGACTTACCTTCATGTCCAGCGTACCTCACATCACGGACTTTTCACCCCCAGTGTCGGGTGTCACACTCAAACCCGACACGTGACCCCCAAGTGTCGCATATCTCCGTGTTTGTCTCGACGAGACCTACACAACGGCACCTCACATGACGGACTTTGATGAAAAAATGACGGACTTACCTTCATGTCCAGCGTACCTCACATCACGGACTTTTCACCCCCAGTGTCGGGTGTCACACTCAAACCCGACACGTGACCCCCAAGTGTCGCATATCTCCGTGTTTGTCTCGACGAGACCTACACAACGGCACCTCACATGACGGACTTTGATGAAAAAATGACGGACTTACCTTCATGTCCAGCGTACCTCACATCACGGACTTTTCACCCCCAGTGTCGGGTGTCACACTCAAACCCGACACGTGACCCCCAAGTGTCGCATATCTCCGTGTTTGTCTCGACGAGACCTACACAACGGCACCTCACATGACGGACTTTGATGAAAAAATGACGGACTTACCTTCATGTCCAGCGTACCTCACATCACGGACTTTTCACCCCCAGTGTCGGGTGTCACACTCAAACCCGACACGTGACCCCCAAGTGTCGCATATCTCCGTGTTTGTCTCGACGAGACCTACACAACGGCACCTCACATGACGGACTTTGATGAAAAAATGACGGACTTACCTTCATGTCCAGCGTACCTCACATCACGGACTTTTCACCCCCAGTGTCGGGTGTCACACTCAAACCCGACACGTGACCCCCAAGTGTCGCATATCTCCGTGTTTGTCTCGACGAGACCTACACAACGGCACCTCACATGACGGACTTTGATGAAAAAATGACGGACTTACCTTCATGTCCAGCGTACCTCACATCACGGACTTTTCACCCCCAGTGTCGGGTGTCACACTCAAACCCGACACGTGACCCCCAAGTGTCGCATATCTCCGTGTTTGTCTCGACGAGACCTACACAACGGCACCTCACATGACGGACTTTGATGAAAAAATGACGGACTTACCTTCATGTCCAGCGTACCTCACATCACGGACTTTTTCACCCCCAGTGTCGGGTGTCACACTCAAACCCGACACGTGACCCCCAAGTGTCGCATATCTCCGTGTTTGTCTCGACGAGACCTACACAACGGCACCTCACATGACGGACTTTGATGAAAAAATGACGGACTTACCTTCATGTCCAGCGTACCTCACATCACGGACTTTTCACCCCCAGTGTCGGGTGTCACACTCAAACCCGACACGTGACCCCCAAGTGTCGCATATCTCCGTGTTTGTCTCGACGAGACCTACACAACGGCACCTCACATGACGGACTTTGATGAAAAAATGACGGACTTACCTTCATGTCCAGCGTACCTCACATCACGGACTTTTCACCCCCAGTGTCGGGTGTCACACTCAAACCCGACACGTGACCCCCAAGTGTCGCATATCTCCGTGTTTGTCTCGACGAGACCTACACAACGGCACCTCACATGACGGACTTTGATGAAAAAATGACGGACTTACCTTCATGTCCAGCGTACCTCACATCACGGACTTTTCACCCCCAGTGTCGGGTGTCACACTCAAACCCGACACGTGACCCCCAAGTGTCGCATATCTCCGTGTTTGTCTCGACGAGACCTACACAACGGCACCTCACATGACGGACTTTGATGAAAAAATGACGGACTTACCTTCATGTCCAGCGTACCTCACATCACGGACTTTTCACCCCCAGTGTCGGGTGTCACACTCAAACCCGACACGTGACCCCCAAGTGTCGCATATCTCCGTGTTTGTCTCGACGAGACCTACACAACGGCACCTCACATGACGGACTTTGATGAAAAAATGACGGACTTACCTTCATGTCCAGCGTACCTCACATCACGGACTTTTCACCCCCAGTGTCGGGTGTCACACTCAAACCCGACACGTGACCCCCAAGTGTCGCATATCTCCGTGTTTGTCTCGACGAGACCTACACAACGGCACCTCACATGACGGACTTTGATGAAAAAATGACGGACTTACCTTCATGTCCAGCGTACCTCACATCACGGACTTTTCACCCCCAGTGTCGGGTGTCACACTCAAACCCGACACGTGACCCCCAAGTGTCGCATATCTCCGTGTTTGTCTCGACGAGACCTACACAACGGCACCTCACATGACGGACTTTGATGAAAAAATGACGGACTTACCTTCATGTCCAGCGTACCTCACATCACGGACTTTTCACCCCCAGTGTCGGGTGTCACACTCAAACCCGACACGTGACCCCCAAGTGTCGCATATCTCCGTGTTTGTCTCGACGAGACCTACACAACGGCACCTCACATGACGGACTTTGATGAAAAAATGACGGACTTACCTTCATGTCCAGCGTACCTCACATCACGGACTTTTCACCCCCAGTGTCGGGTGTCACACTCAAACCCGACACGTGACCCCCAAGTGTCGCATATCTCCGTGTTTGTCTCGACGAGACCTACACAACGGCACCTCACATGACGGACTTTGATGAAAAAATGACGGACTTACCTTCATGTCCAGCGTACCTCACATCACGGACTTTTCACCCCCAGTGTCGGGTGTCACACTCAAACCCGACACGTGACCCCCAAGTGTCGCATATCTCCGTGTTTGTCTCGACGAGACCTACACAACGGCACCTCACATGACGGACTTTGATGAAAAAATGACGGACTTACCTTCATGTCCAGCGTACCTCACATCACGGACTTTTCACCCCCAGTGTCGGGTGTCACACTCAAACCCGACACGTGACCCCCAAGTGTCGCATATCTCCGTGTTTGTCTCGACGAGACCTACACAACGGCACCTCACATGACGGACTTTGATGAAAAAATGACGGACTTACCTTCATGTCCAGCGTACCTCACATCACGGACTTTTCACCCCCAGTGTCGGGTGTCACACTCAAACCCGACACGTGACCCCCAAGTGTCGCATATCTCCGTGTTTGTCTCGACGAGACCTACACAACGGCACCTCACATGACGGACTTTGATGAAAAAATGACGGACTTACCTTCATGTCCAGCGTACCTCACATCACGGACTTTTCACCCCCAGTGTCGGGTGTCACACTCAAACCCGACACGTGACCCCCAAGTGTCGCATATCTCCGTGTTTGTCTCGACGAGACCTACACAACGGCACCTCACATGACGGACTTTGATGAAAAAATGACGGACTTACCTTCATGTCCAGCGTACCTCACATCACGGACTTTTCACCCCCAGTGTCGGGTGTCACACTCAAACCCGACACGTGACCCCCAAGTGTCGCATATCTCCGTGTTTGTCTCGACGAGACCTACACAACGGCACCTCACATGACGGACTTTGATGAAAAAATGACGGACTTACCTTCATGTCCAGCGTACCTCACATCACGGACTTTTCACCCCCAGTGTCGGGTGTCACACTCAAACCCGACACGTGACCCCCAAGTGTCGCATATCTCCGTGTTTGTCTCGACGAGACCTACACAACGGCACCTCACATGACGGACTTTGATGAAAAAATGACGGACTTACCTTCATGTCCAGCGTACCTCACATCACGGACTTTTCACCCCCAGTGTCGGGTGTCACACTCAAACCCGACACGTGACCCCCAAGTGTCGCATATCTCCGTGTTTGTCTCGACGAGACCTACACAACGGCACCTCACATGACGGACTTTGATGAAAAAATGACGGACTTACCTTCATGTCCAGCGTACCTCACATCACGGACTTTTCACCCCCAGTGTCGGGTGTCACACTCAAACCCGACACGTGACCCCCAAGTGTCGCATATCTCCGTGTTTGTCTCGACGAGACCTACACAACGGCACCTCACATGACGGACTTTGATGAAAAAATGACGGACTTACCTTCATGTCCAGCGTACCTCACATCACGGACTTTTCACCCCCAGTGTCGGGTGTCACACTCAAACCCGACACGTGACCCCCAAGTGTCGCATATCTCCGTGTTTGTCTCGACGAGACCTACACAACGGCACCTCACATGACGGACTTTGATGAAAAAATGACGGACTTACCTTCATGTCCAGCGTACCTCACATCACGGACTTTTCACCCCCAGTGTCGGGTGTCACACTCAAACCCGACACGTGACCCCCAAGTGTCGCATATCTCCGTGTTTGTCTCGACGAGACCTACACAACGGCACCTCACATGACGGACTTTGATGAAAAAATGACGGACTTACCTTCATGTCCAGCGTACCTCACATCACGGACTTTTCACCCCCAGTGTCGGGTGTCACACTCAAACCCGACACGTGACCCCAAGTGTCGCATATCTCCGTGTTTGTCTCGACGAGACCTACACAACGGCACCTCACATGACGGACTTTGATGAAAAAATGACGGACTTACCTTCATGTCCAGCGTACCTCACATCACGGACTTTTCACCCCCAGTGTCGGGTGTCACACTCAAACCCGACACGTGACCCCCAAGTGTCGCATATCTCCGTGTTTGTCTCGACGAGACCTACACAACGGCACCTCACATGACGGACTTTGATGAAAAAATGACGGACTTACCTTCATGTCCAGCGTACCTCACATCACGGACTTTTCACCCCCAGTGTCGGGTGTCACACTCAAACCCGACACGTGACCCCCAAGTGTCGCATATCTCCGTGTTTGTCTCGACGAGACCTACACAACGGCACCTCACATGACGGACTTTGATGAAAAAATGACGGACTTACCTTCATGTCCAGCGTACCTCACATCACGGACTTTTCACCCCCAGTGTCGGGTGTCACACTCAAACCCGACACGTGACCCCAAGTGTCGCATATCTCCGTGTTTGTCTCGACGAGACCTACACAACGGCACCTCACATGACGGACTTTGATGAAAAAATGACGGACTTACCTTCATGTCCAGCGTACCTCACATCACGGACTTTTCACCCCCAGTGTCGGGTGTCACACTCAAACCCGACACGTGACCCCCAAGTGTCGCATATCTCCGTGTTTGTCTCGACGAGACCTACACAACGGCACCTCACATGACGGACTTTGATGAAAAAATGACGGACTTACCTTCATGTCCAGCGTACCTCACATCACGGACTTTTCACCCCCAGTGTCGGGTGTCACACTCAAACCCGACACGTGACCCCCAAGTGTCGCATATCTCCGTGTTTGTCTCGACGAGACCTACACAACGGCACCTCACATGACGGACTTTGATGAAAAAATGACGGACTTACCTTCATGTCCAGCGTACCTCACATCACGGACTTTTCACCCCCAGTGTCGGGTGTCACACTCAAACCCGACACGTGACCCCCAAGTGTCGCATATCTCCGTGTTTGTCTCGACGAGACCTACACAACGGCACCTCACATGACGGACTTTGATGAAAAAATGACGGACTTACCTTCATGTCCAGCGTACCTCACATCACGGACTTTTCACCCCCAGTGTCGGGTGTCACACTCAAACCCGACACGTGACCCCCAAGTGTCGCATATCTCCGTGTTTGTCTCGACGAGACCTACACAAC
The DNA here is from genome assembly GCA_022818135.1 of Saxidomus purpurata. Taxonomy (NCBI): domain Eukaryota; kingdom Metazoa; phylum Mollusca; class Bivalvia; order Venerida; family Veneridae; genus Saxidomus; species Saxidomus purpurata. The sequence continues at coordinate 11,414,516 of JAFMSR010000011.1, read as the reverse complement.
GGCACCTCACATGACGGACTTTGATGAAAAAATGACGGACTTACCTTCATGTCCAGCGTACCTCACATCACGGACTTTTCACCCCCAGTGTCGGGTGTCACACTCAAACCCGACACGTGACCCCCAAGTGTCGCATATCTCCGTGTTTGTCTCGACGAGACCTACACAACGGCACCTCACATGACGGACTTTGATGAAAAAATGACGGACTTACCTTCATGTCCAGCGTACCTCACATCACGGACTTTTCACCCCCAGTGTCGGGTGTCACACTCAAACCCGACACGTGACCCCCAAGTGTCGCATATCTCCGTGTTTGTCTCGACGAGACCTACACAACGGCACCTCACATGACGGACTTTGATGAAAAAATGACGGACTTACCTTCATGTCCAGCGTACCTCACATCACGGACTTTTCACCCCCAGTGTCGGGTGTCACACTCAAACCCGACACGTGACCCCCAAGTGTCGCATATCTCCGTGTTTGTCTCGACGAGACCTACACAACGGCACCTCACATGACGGACTTTGATGAAAAAATGACGGACTTACCTTCATGTCCAGCGTACCTCACATCACGGACTTTTCACCCCCAGTGTCGGGTGTCACACTCAAACCCGACACGTGACCCCCAAGTGTCGCATATCTCCGTGTTTGTCTCGACGAGACCTACACAACGGCACCTCACATGACGGACTTTGATGAAAAAATGACGGACTTACCTTCATGTCCAGCGTACCTCACATCACGGACTTTTTCACCCCCAGTGTCGGGTGTCACACTCAAACCCGACACGTGACCCCCAAGTGTCGCATATCTCCGTGTTTGTCTCGACGAGACCTACACAACGGCACCTCACATGACGGACTTTGATGAAAAAATGACGGACTTACCTTCATGTCCAGCGTACCTCACATCACGGACTTTTCACCCCCAGTGTCGGGTGTCACACTCAAACCCGACACGTGACCCCCAAGTGTCGCATATCTCCGTGTTTGTCTCGACGAGACCTACACAACGGCACCTCACATGACGGACTTTGATGAAAAAATGACGGACTTACCTTCATGTCCAGCGTACCTCACATCACGGACTTTTTCACCCCCAGTGTCGGGTGTCACACTCAAACCCGACACGTGACCCCCAAGTGTCGCATATCTCCGTGTTTGTCTCGACGAGACCTACACAACGGCACCTCACATGACGGACTTTGATGAAAAAATGACGGACTTACCTTCATGTCCAGCGTACCTCACATCACGGACTTTTCACCCCCAGTGTCGGGTGTCACACTCAAACCCGACACGTGACCCCCAAGTGTCGCATATCTCCGTGTTTGTCTCGACGAGACCTACACAACGGCACCTCACATGACGGACTTTGATGAAAAAATGACGGACTTACCTTCATGTCCAGCGTACCTCACATCACGGACTTTTCACCCCCAGTGTCGGGTGTCACACTCAAACCCGACACGTGACCCCCAAGTGTCGCATATCTCCGTGTTTGTCTCGACGAGACCTACACAACGGCACCTCACATGACGGACTTTGATGAAAAAATGACGGACTTACCTTCATGTCCAGCGTACCTCACATCACGGACTTTTCACCCCCAGTGTCGGGTGTCACACTCAAACCCGACACGTGACCCCCAAGTGTCGCATATCTCCGTGTTTGTCTCGACGAGACCTACACAACGGCACCTCACATGACGGACTTTGATGAAAAAATGACGGACTTACCTTCATGTCCAGCGTACCTCACATCACGGACTTTTCACCCCCAGTGTCGGGTGTCACACTCAAACCCGACACGTGACCCCCAAGTGTCGCATATCTCCGTGTTTGTCTCGACGAGACCTACACAACGGCACCTCACATGACGGACTTTGATGAAAAAATGACGGACTTACCTTCATGTCCAGCGTACCTCACATCACGGACTTTTCACCCCCAGTGTCGGGTGTCACACTCAAACCCGACACGTGACCCCCAAGTGTCGCATATCTCCGTGTTTGTCTCGACGAGACCTACACAACGGCACCTCACATGACGGACTTTGATGAAAAAATGACGGACTTACCTTCATGTCCAGCGTACCTCACATCACGGACTTTTCACCCCCAGTGTCGGGTGTCACACTCAAACCCGACACGTGACCCCCAAGTGTCGCATATCTCCGTGTTTGTCTCGACGAGACCTACACAACGGCACCTCACATGACGGACTTTGATGAAAAAATGACGGACTTACCTTCATGTCCAGCGTACCTCACATCACGGACTTTTCACCCCCAGTGTCGGGTGTCACACTCAAACCCGACACGTGACCCCCAAGTGTCGCATATCTCCGTGTTTGTCTCGACGAGACCTACACAACGGCACCTCACATGACGGACTTTGATGAAAAAATGACGGACTTACCTTCATGTCCAGCGTACCTCACATCACGGACTTTTCACCCCCAGTGTCGGGTGTCACACTCAAACCCGACACGTGACCCCCAAGTGTCGCATATCTCCGTGTTTGTCTCGACGAGACCTACACAACGGCACCTCACATGACGGACTTTGATGAAAAAATGACGGACTTACCTTCATGTCCAGCGTACCTCACATCACGGACTTTTCACCCCCAGTGTCGGGTGTCACACTCAAACCCGACACGTGACCCCCAAGTGTCGCATATCTCCGTGTTTGTCTCGACGAGACCTACACAACGGCACCTCACATGACGGACTTTGATGAAAAAATGACGGACTTACCTTCATGTCCAGCGTACCTCACATCACGGACTTTTCACCCCCAGTGTCGGGTGTCACACTCAAACCCGACACGTGACCCCCAAGTGTCGCATATCTCCGTGTTTGTCTCGACGAGACCTACACAACGGCACCTCACATGACGGACTTTGATGAAAAAATGACGGACTTACCTTCATGTCCAGCGTACCTCACATCACGGACTTTTCACCCCCAGTGTCGGGTGTCACACTCAAACCCGACACGTGACCCCCAAGTGTCGCATATCTCCGTGTTTGTCTCGACGAGACCTACACAACGGCACCTCACATGACGGACTTTGATGAAAAAATGACGGACTTACCTTCATGTCCAGCGTACCTCACATCACGGACTTTTCACCCCCAGTGTCGGGTGTCACACTCAAACCCGACACGTGACCCCCAAGTGTCGCATATCTCCGTGTTTGTCTCGACGAGACCTACACAACGGCACCTCACATGACGGACTTTGATGAAAAAATGACGGACTTACCTTCATGTCCAGCGTACCTCACATCACGGACTTTTCACCCCCAGTGTCGGGTGTCACACTCAAACCCGACACGTGACCCCCAAGTGTCGCATATCTCCGTGTTTGTCTCGACGAGACCTACACAACGGCACCTCACATGACGGACTTTGATGAAAAAATGACGGACTTACCTTCATGTCCAGCGTACCTCACATCACGGACTTTTCACCCCCAGTGTCGGGTGTCACACTCAAACCCGACACGTGACCCCCAAGTGTCGCATATCTCCGTGTTTGTCTCGACGAGACCTACACAACGGCACCTCACATGACGGACTTTGATGAAAAAATGACGGACTTACCTTCATGTCCAGCGTACCTCACATCACGGACTTTTCACCCCCAGTGTCGGGTGTCACACTCAAACCCGACACGTGACCCCCAAGTGTCGCATATCTCCGTGTTTGTCTCGACGAGACCTACACAACGGCACCTCACATGACGGACTTTGATGAAAAAATGACGGACTTACCTTCATGTCCAGCGTACCTCACATCACGGACTTTTCACCCCCAGTGTCGGGTGTCACACTCAAACCCGACACGTGACCCCCAAGTGTCGCATATCTCCGTGTTTGTCTCGACGAGACCTACACAACGGCACCTCACATGACGGACTTTGATGAAAAAATGACGGACTTACCTTCATGTCCAGCGTACCTCACATCACGGACTTTTTCACCCCCAGTGTCGGGTGTCACACTCAAACCCGACACGTGACCCCCAAGTGTCGCATATCTCCGTGTTTGTCTCGACGAGACCTACACAACGGCACCTCACATGACGGACTTTGATGAAAAAATGACGGACTTACCTTCATGTCCAGCGTACCTCACATCACGGACTTTTCACCCCCAGTGTCGGGTGTCACATTCAAACCCGACAGTGACCCCAAGTGTCGCATATCTCCGTGTTTGTCTCGAAAGGTATAACTTGTTGTCTGCAAGATTTGATGAAAAAGTCAGGATTCACATCGAATCCATCCGGTAGCTTCTTATTAAAATTCTACAAAAACCCACAAATTGGGCTTGCCACATCTCGTATTGACTAATTTACATGAATTATATATGCTTTGAACGTCCATAACGTACTAAGCCGTATCCGCTGGTTAAGACAGGTTTGGCCTTCCATAGAAGCGACAGTTACCGTATGGAATACCTTTGTCTGTATGAATTTAAAGGCTATGCCGACAGGTCCTGAATGTTGAAAACTCAGACGTCCGAGGCAGACACTTTAAGACAACCTTGAAAATGACCTTGGACGTAATTTTGCTAGGTTTGAAATTTTTTATTTTACTAACGTTCGCGTACAGGCCCCTGTGGGATTGTGTTTTGAGCGCGTGCAAATATTTTTTCATAGACATAAAGCAGACATGTCGTACTCAAACCCAGGTATATTGACATCTTATGAGAACGCTTAAAATCAACCTCTCGTTGGCAAAAAAAAAAAAAAAAAAAAAAAAGAAGTCCATGCGCAGGTTAGCAGACAGGGTGACCCCTGCGCCTGACCTCTGTAGGTGGGCCAATTGAAATTTCACTTTCATGTTACAGCTCAATCTATTTGCTGACGTGTAAACCGAGAGTAGCATATAACGTGAAGTGTGTAACAAAATATGCCGGCTGTGTAAAGGATATAAAGCACTTACGTTAGTTTAGCGGTAATAAAGCACTTACGTTAGTTTAGCGGTACCTCAGCTATCTAACACTTCAACTAAAGGCACTGGGAACCAGAACGTGTTTGTACACAGTCAGATCGCCTTAAATCACGCCGGGGGAACTCGCATATGAAGTGCAACATGCACTTCGGTAAAAATCATATGCGGAGCTTCCGGAACTCCATATGCGGATAAATGTAAAGGAAAAACAAGGTAGGTGATGTTACATTTGTCCATTATTGATATAATCAAAGAGAAATTGCAAAAAAACTCGAATGCTATTCGACCCTCACATAAATTCCGCATCTCTCCGTATATGTTGTTTGCTTGTACGTTTAGAAATGACAATGAAAACTTTGAACAAAGTGTCTGACAAATGTGAAAGAAAGTTGTCATCAATAATTCTAAATGATCATGTTTTTGTTGTAAATCAGATTTCTGGCGAATTATGAACGAAGAATATTAGAAAATATGTACATATCTGCTATTGGAAGAATAAAAAACATACACAAAATGATCTGGGAAAGAATTCCTCGACAAAAATGTAGATGCACTACATATGCGCAGTGTGCACTCCATATGTGCTATAAGATGTTATATGGGATTGTTCAAAACGCTAATGATTCATATCGCGCTATTTCTTGAATTATTTTCAACAAAGTTAGAATGATACACTAAAAAGTCCGTTTATTGTAGCAAATGTCACTTGTAAAATTCTTTACAAGCAAAGAAAAGTTTGTTTAATACTGATATTATCAGGAAGATGTCTATCCACCCCAAAACTTTTTTATTTTTAGTCGATTTTAACAAATATGTAATACTTGATCAATGAAATACTAGAAATGTTGATGGCATTCTCTTGTTAATGTTATTATTTCATTATTTATGTAAATGTATTGTACCATTGTGAGCGATTAAATGTGCTAAGTTTTCAAGAATGTTCACTCCAAAATGACATACTAAGGTGACGAAAGAGTTGCCATTATTTTTTTTCTGCCCAAACCCCGAATAAATGTGCACTCGCAAGGTTGGTATGGTACAGGGTCACCTTATGACTTGATTTATATTGTAAGTCAATAGGCAAACAACAGGAGTATCTGACCACATAGTGCAGGTCTGAAATCACTCATTCCATTTCAGCAAAACGAAAAATATAAGACTTAAATTAAACCATTAAGATAAAGGTGTTATGTATCTTATTTCCATATACCTACCCTGAACACATTCGAAACTCCAAAATTACTCATTTCTGACACGGACCTACCGCGCCAAATAATTTTATTCCATATCTTGCACTCGCACATAGCTTCTCCGGTATTTCCTGACATGTGCTCACATATTCATTGTATATATTTTCAAATCCATTTCATGCACAAATATACTGACACCAAAAAGAAACTGTGCACTTTCATATTGAGCGTAAGTTTTTCGTTAAAAAGATAGATTTTACTATCATGAGTAACAAAATAATCTTCCATACATACAGCACTAATTTACCCAATATTTTAAGCACGTGGATGTCCTTCAATCTGACCGAAGGTTATTGTGCAACTTTTTGCCCGTGCTACCCATGCAACATGTTTACAAGTACAGATTGTCACTGACCGATATCTTTACTGGTTATTCAATAATTAAATCACAGTGCATTTGAATTTCACTCATTAACAAGATGCCACGGCTTCAAGAAAATGAATGAATTCATGCATTCCTGCAACAGCATCTCTGACGTCGCTAGGCAGTTTAACTGCCACAGAAATACTATCATGAACCTTCGACAACTGGACACTGTTAGAAGAATTTATATAACCTATTTTTTTTATTTACACCGACTTATAACGATTATGAAGTACATGCACGTGCTCCCAGTGACAGTTTCCTGCGAAACTAGCAAGGAGTTGTACTGAAAGGACTGTGTAAACTCAAATTTAACCCCCGTAACGACCGGGCCAAGAGTCCAACGTGCTATTCCTAATATCTGAGTTTTTATAGAGGTACTTCTGTTTCAAATCAACTCGAGTCCAGGGCGGGAACGTGCAGTACAATTTGGAGGACCCTCATATTTGCGAAGTGTTCATTTTAATAAATCAAAACAATAAATTAGCTTAAATGATATCTAAAGCAGGTGCAGTTGTACATAATACCGGGTAAAACATAATGCCCGGATATTAATAGTTTCTTTCATGAGCACGCGGTTCAGATCGAAATATCCGTCACCGAGGGTCACTGTTTTGGCGGGAACGAGGCTCTGCCGAGTTCCCGCAAAACAGTTACCCGAGGTGACGGATATTTCCATCTTAACCAAGTGTCTGATGCTAGAAACTTTTTCTTGCACAGCGTCTTGCACTTTAAACACATTTCTAAATGTTAACTTATTGAAATAATACATTATAGTATAAAAACAAGCGATATTCAGATTCTTTGTTTGGGAAAGTGACGTCACAATGTTTATAACGTTACGTCACAAGTAACTCACGCGAGTCATATTATATTGGGGTATGTAATATAAGATTTTCCAGCACTGGTGAAAACTGCGGATACCCCGATCCGGTATGCAAGAAAAACTTAAACCAAACAATAAGAAAATTTCTAAGTATATTTATTTACATTTCAGAACCAAAAAGGTAGAATCACCGAAGATGATTGTTCAAACAAGCCTTTTCAATCCGAGTGTCTGCACGTGCGGGAACCATGGAAGTGAACCGAAATACAGAATGGAGAGAAGAGTTTAATAATAAACTGACAAAGTGGAACAAGAAGAGAAGACAGACGAAGTGCAAAAAAGTGTCGACGGCAAAGATCTTCAAGATAAAGAGAGAATAAAAAGTTATCAAGATAGCGGAGATGTGCCATGTAGTGGCGAGAGAAATCAGTACAACGATGGTGGCAGTGGCAGGGCAGATAGTGGAGTTGGCTTTGGAGATGGGAAGATTAAAACAGATGGTGTCGGAAGAAGAAGCAATGATGACGGTAGTATCAGAGGAAACAGTAGAGTTGGCTTTGATGATGGGAAGATTAAAACAGATTTTGTTGAAAGAAGAAGCAAGAATGACGATGTTAAAGTAAGAAATGAAAGTGGGTATGGCCTTGGTAAAGAGAAAATAAATGTAGCTGAAAATGCAAATCAGGATAAAGTGAATGGAAGTTATAATGGACACGACAGAGGAAGTGTTGGTGATGAGAAGACACATGTAGATGATGAAGAAAGTAAGTGCAAACATATAGGAGATGGAAGTGATGGCGAATGTTTTAGTATTGAAGTTAATGGAAAAAAGCACGCAGATGGTGTCGGAAGTCAGTGTAACGGTGATGGTAGTGTTAGATGCGATGGCTATGATGGCGAGGCTGATAGGAAGATTTACATAAATGGTGTAGCAAGTCAGTGCAAAAGTGATGTAGCAATTACTGTGAATGGTGACTGTAATGTGAACGCTGAGGATGTATGTCAGAATGAAGTAGTCAAAACACAAGAGTCAGATGAAGAAATCTCTTCCGCCTTTGGAATCATGTCAGTCTATTGCAACAGTGAATTACACAGCTGGTAATTAAATTCATGTTTTAGAAATATATGTCAAGTTTACGTATAAATAACTTCAATGTCCTCAATACTAAATAATTATTTAACGTTACAGTGCAGCTTTGTTTGTCATCCAATGAAATCACCCTATATCTGTTTTATTCTTCGTCTAAAGTCCATAATTATAATATTTATAAACCAATTCTTTGCTTAACCCTGTGTCAGTTACAACGTATATAAATAAGTCATTACGCTCCCGTCGGTGATCATGAATATATGATAGGATAAGAAATCACAGTAAATTTGTCAAATTTTGCACTAGAGGTCTCATTTTGGTATTAATTTGAAGAAAATTGAATAAATTTTGTCATGAAAATTCAAACTTTTGTTAAAAGACATCATGGTAACGTTGATGACGTCATCAATGACGTCATACTTTCCTTGGAATTCCAAAATAGCAATTAGATTTTTGTCATAAATAATCAAACTTTACTATGAATTGGAGAAAATCCAACTTTGGTAAGAAGAAAATTACAATAAACTGTACACATCTCATATATTGAAGTACTGAAAAGACTAAATTTCACGAAGAGATGGCATTGTGCAGTAAAAAAGGGACCGTTTTGGTGGTATTTAGTGCTCACGGAGCAATAGGGTCATATTTTTTTGTTGATTTTGGAGAACTAGGGTGGCAATGTTAAACACCTGCTGTAAAAATTGGAAATGTGTTTTCGTATAACTTTACACATAGGACAAAATTTTTGTATATGTGCTAAAATAATACACATTGCCCAGTTAAATATCTTCAAAGATAAAGATCTTATTAAATTTTGTTATCCTATCATATATTAATGATCACCCTGTACGGATAAACACTGACATATACTTGGAATTACTTTCAAGGTAACCGTTTGAAGTGTTTATAAATGAAGTATGAGGTCCGACGTATGATGCCTTACATGTACATATTTTACTATCGAAATATCTGGTGGTAAATATCCGTGAAAAATCAGATCACAACTTGTAAATTTGGTTGTTTAATATGTTTAATTCTTTTCTTTTCCAGGAGGATGTTTAAACGAGACAGTGGTACCGTGTAAAGGATCGCGGTTTTAAAGATATTTTACAATAAGATTATAACGATCATGATTAAATGCCTTTGAAATTAAAGAAATAAGTTTTGTGTCAAAAAGTTACTTTTTAATTATGTACCTGTATATGGTATTTTTTCGAAATTACCAGCAAAAAACAGTAATGTCATTTACAGTTTAGTTATGCAGTCCGCTGTCCACCCTGTTTGTTGACCCTCTAGATAGCAGCCACACTTTTAGGCACTCTTTTTATAAAATTTTGTCGAATTTTCAATGACCACGTGACCATTCCGTTGGCCCCTTAATTTATTCAATTATACAGAAGCAACTTAATTTCTTCACTTCACAAATATATTTGAACTTAGAATATAATTATCATGATGATTGGGGCAAGTCAGTCTGATTCTAGTGGAATAAATGACAAATGAGAAACACATATTATGTATTATACAGAAAAACCCCTGCTCCGCCATATATTATTCTATCAGTATAATTCGAACAAGAACTACCTTTCTTTGAGTATATGAAAGCGATTAGTTGCTAGATGTTACAGTAAAAATCATAAGAATCCGACAGGTGAGAAAAAGGATGCACCCTGACGCGAACCCACGGCCCTTCGCTTACAGGGTTCTATAGGTGAATGCTCTCCCGATTGAGCTAACCAGCCACTTGCACATGTTCTCACCAATTGTGATTTAATCCGTACCAGCCTTATTTTTCTAATCAAACATTTTTTAAAATTTTCTGTTACTCGAAATATTGACCGTTATTATATATATAATTGCTCTACACTTATGATTAACATTAGTTAGGGGGTAACAACACTTTGAACTATTGACTTAAATTATTAAACCATTCAAGAAAGACTGAAAACGCAAGAATGTGTTTTATTAACCTTTTTTCATTCGGTATTAGCCAATTTAAACGTGCCTTACAGAGTAAATGGCACAATTAAAAAAAATGTTATAAATTTATATACATTTTACTTGTCATTTCATTGGCGGTTGGAAGGCTACCAACTTTCGGTCAAAAGCGAGCTTCATACGGCTGCGCCGAAAAAATAATTTCTAAATGAACATAGCCATAAACTGTTATGCGATGTTTTCTAAACAATTCATTTATCCTAACCGTGAGCATTAATGTATCACATGTTAAGGATAAATTCTTTGAGCCACATGTCACCTAAAACAACAAGCAAATCAACCTAATCCTTTACGGATTTTCTGGAATCAATTATACAAAGGGCTATCAAAAATGTCCCTGACGACAGAGTGTACATATTTTTGTCATACCAGACACAGGGCGTATTGTTCAGAAATGGAAATTACATTGTGTACTTGAAACAAATATTTTCTTCTCTGGAAATGTTTCCACTTACAATTGAAAAATAATGCCAAATAAGTTGTGGATGTCTGGCATACAATTGAAGGCCATTCATTCAGATACCTGGCAGTTTTTGTACATTTTGTTTTATCTACTTGTTTGACGCCTGATTCAACAGTATTCCATTATTTACAGCAGAACAGTGTATCTATCTATTCTCATTGGAAGGACAAGAACTAGAATCCCTTTCTTTGTAAGAAACTGCCAACTCTCTCACCCAATATCTGAGATTTGTAGCGGAGCTCTTATGCACATGACCTTCAATCACAAACTTCATGTATTTGATCACCTTTCATAAATTAGCGTGACTGCTTTTCCTCTGTAATGGCTATATTTAGAATTACGTTTTTGTCTGTTACTAAAGAAACAAGAAGCAGAAATAAGTACTGTACGACAAAACACCAAAGCTGCTATTTTGTTCACGGGTTTTGTTTTCAAAATCAAGTTTCGTTTGCGTACCGTTAGGAACTTATTGAAAACCCCATGTAGATCAGAACTAAAATCACGCACAATAACCTTGCATTGGTTATAAATATACATCAAACTGGAGAATTTAAGTCTTGGATCAAAGACTCTCAAACCAACACTGAGAGATGGAGAAACACTTATTTTTAAGTGTGCTCCTTGGATATCTTGCACTTGTCTATGGAGTAGAAGGTAAATCATTAACAAATTTCTACTTATGCATCGTTTTAATACCTTCAAATTTAAAGTCACCACAGTTAACTCCTTATATAACGACTATGGATATAGCGAAATTTCGGATATAAGGAAAAACATTCTAGGCCCGATGTTTTTCGCTTCTTTATTTTATATGAAAATGCTTTATGGAAATAACGTTCTCCGGATATAAGAACACATTTAAATGTCACAAGCAGTTTGAAATAAACGTAGCTGGCTGCATTAAATTGTATTGAAATATCGTCTTTCCTATTTAGTTATTACTAGTATCTTTCTTGTAAAAGAGAATGTGTTGTTCGTAGATGTGTCAATTTCATGCAGGCTATAGTCATTATTTCAGGCCATGAGCCGCTATTGTGTATAAGTCATCGTCGTTCTTCTGAAAAGTATTCGCTGTCTTTATATTTTACACAACTCTGTCAGTTTTGGTCAGCTGCTGTTATTGTTGCGACCAGTCGCTTTGTACGTCATTGTACACAGACGACAATTTTGTATAGGTCACTCAGTCGGTGGCACCGCTCATTTTGAAAGATAACATTTCAAGATTTGTACAGAGCTGATAGCCACGGCTATGTAACTGCTTTATTTTATATAGATCGATATGTTACTATTTTTGTACAAATATGTTAGTCAGTGTCAACATGCCGCTGTCAACAGTCATTGTTGAATAAATATGTCAGTCAGTCGCTGTCAACATTTATTGTTGCTTAAATCTGTCAGTTAGTCGCTGTCAACAATTATTGTTGCTTAAATATGTCAGTCAGTCGCTATCAACAGTTACTGTTGCTTAAAGCTGTCAGTCAGTCTCTGTCAACATTTATTGCTGCATAAATCTGCCAACATATCTGTCAGCCAGTCGCTGTCAATCGCTATTATGTATAAATTTGCTATGGCATAAGCTAGAGGGTAATGGCATGTCTACAAAAATGCTTTCAGCAATAAAATCATTATATAGTGATATTTCTTGTTGTGTAAAAGTTAATGGACACCTTACCGAATGGTTCAATGTAAATAATGGATTGCGTCAAGGTTGTTCTTTATCAACAGTTCTGTTTAACATCTTCATAAACGATTTTACAAGTTTGGTCAAGAATTCATGTACATGTAAAGGTGTTAATATTGGAAATGAAAATGTATGTATACTTTTATATGCAGATGATATTGTGCTCATTGCTGAAAGTGAAAATGATTTGCAAGCTACGTTAGCATTATTGAATGTTTGGTGTAAGTCAAATGGTATGTTTATAAAGGCAAGTAAAAGTAACGTTGTTCATTTCCGACCACAGTCTATGCGTCGATCTGAATTTGTTTTTAAATGTGGTCAGTCTGTCGTAGAGTATGCCAACAGTTATCTGTACTTAGGTGTTACATTAACGGAACACCTTGACTTTAGTATTACCGCTAAAATAGTTGCTAAGAGTGCAGGTCGTGCCCTAGGACTTATTGCAAAAATTTAAAAATTGTGGTGGTTTACCATATGAGGTATATACAAAATTATATAGTTCTTATGTTGTTCCCATAATATCTTATGGGGCGGCAGTATGGG
>JAFMSR010000011.1:11339358-11400834 GCA_022818135.1 Saxidomus purpurata | reverse complement strand
TCCCTTGGTAGAAGTGAGTGACCTAAAGTAGTATTTTCCCTGGAGGTACCTCAAATCCCAGGTCCACCCGGTGACTACGGCCAGCTACCCATACCAATATGCTAGACCGCCAATGGGATACATACAAATTCTCCTTTTTTCCAAGAATCATACCACTTTGGAACGGCCTGCCTTTTGATGCTGTTTTTTTTTCAGGTACAGTATCTGGGGTTAAATCTAAAATTAAATTAAACCCATAGTCTGCATCCTGTTTTCGGGTAGCAGACACCTACTTTTTGTAAATAGTTTTTTGAAGTGGCAAAGTTTATCTTTGGTCTTTTTCTCTGTATCATGCATCCATTATTTTAGGATGTATCGTTTCTTATTATAGTACTTGATCAAAGCAATTTGCCACCTATTCACCTGTCATAATGCTCCAATTTGAGCGAGTACAGTATTGATAGATCGATCAATCGATCGGTAGGTGGGTAGGTCGGTTGATTGGTCCATCAATCGATCGTTCGATGCATTGAATGATTTTAAAATAACTTGGCACAAATGGTCAGTACAAGGGTGTAGGTCCAGAACGGCCTTGCACCAGAACGGCCAACTTCCGAAAACGGTCCACTTTTAAGTATTGTTGTATTATAATAAAATCGATTAAGGAAATTGTCGCTGGTCAAAGTTTTCATGTAATTTATTTTAATTAGCGTTTTTAGAAAGGTCCAGTTATAAAAGAACAACTTAAAAGTTGTCTCGATATGAATTTTTTTAAGGGGCTTGATTACACAGCCATGAGCCTTTTCTAGGAAGAAATAAATCTTCTGCGAAACATGATATCATATTGTTATTCACAGTACTAGCTTTATGGGTGAAATAGCAGACATGTCTGTGAAAAGAAACATAATTAGGTTATTATCGTATTTCAAAGAAATACATGTAGTTAAAAATCCTGTTTTATCTTGTCTGATGTAACCAACATAATCATGCAGTGAAAAGTTGATTAAACTGTATAGTCAATACGCTTATTGACACTAACTAGATGGATGTTCAGTAGAACACTTGTGTCACCCTCTTACAATTTGTCAGAATAACCAATCATTGCGAGACAACAACTAAGTACAAAAAGGGCATAACTCTGTCAAATATAACCCTGACCTACTAAATTTGGCGGCATCACGATCCTTTTGTCATAAGCAATACAATTTCTATCTATCTATCTTCCTGTACTGTCGAACTCTTTACAGGGACTTAGACAATTTCGTGCGCGTCAAGCCACAAAGACTGTTTAACATAGTAGAAATAAAAAAAATAAAAAAAAGAAACAGGTCAGAATAAGAGAAAAGGGGGAATAGTTATGTTAGTGATTTAAAAAATAAAAACAGGGATGGAGGCAGGTTATGGTAGGGCATGATCAATGCAGCTTACAGCAGCATTATACTGATCAAGGGCAGGAAGGGAGGGAATATCAGGTGGGAGACTATTCCATAGGACTATGGTCCTAGGGAAGAAGGACTACTTATAGTAGTCAGTGGTTGCGGTGATTAACCTGTAAGACAAGGGATGATAGTGGCGGGATTTCCTAGTTAGAGGGGTGAGATTTCCTTGGATGGGGATTGCAACCAGGTCGTTTGAAATTTTATGCATGAGTGACAGCTGAGAGTCAATGCGCCGGAGATCTAACCTGCGCCATTTTTGACTGTATAACATGTTTGTGACACTTGAACTGCGGCCAAAGTCAGACATAGCCCAGCGCGCTGCCCTCCTTTGGACCGCTTCTATTTGGTCTATCTGGATTTGGGTGTATGGTGACCAGACTTCGGAGCTATATTCCAGTTGGGGTCTTACTGGGGTCTGGTAGGCCATGGACTTAAAGGCCGTTGATTTGACCTTAGTGTTCCTACGAAGAAATCCTAGGGTTAGATTAGACTTTTTGGTTGACCTATTTATGTGGGCGTCCCACGAGACATCGTTAGATATATCTACGCCAAGATATTTAGCTGAGGTAACAGATTCTAGTAGTGTATTGTGGAGAAAGTACTGTGATGGTATAGGATGTTTCCTTCTTGTGACGTGGATAACTTGACACTTGGTGGGATTGAATTCCATATCCCAGTCCAACTCCCACAGGTGGAAGGAACATACCTTTGACTTTTTTTTCTTAAGCTAATGCTTTTTTCTATGCATTTAAAATTGATATCAGAATAAATAAAAAAATTGAAAAAAATTTTTTTTCTTCATAGCTCTTTACTATAGACAAGGTCTTTTTTTTTATTTATTCTGATATCAATTTTAAAATGCTGAAAGCATTCTAAGAAAAAAGTCAAGATGTCCTTCCACCTGTGTCCAACTCCCACTTTTCCAATGTGTTAAGGTCATTTTGAAGGGTTTTAGATTGTTTGACAGAAGTTAGTGACATATAAATTGCAGTGTCATCTACAAATAGACGGACGTTGGACTTGATATTTTGTGGGAGGTCATTAATGTATACAAGGAAGAGCAGGGATCCGAGCACTGACTCCTGCGGAACTCCAGAGGGGACGGGTATGGGCTCAGAAGTTGTGCCGTCTAGGATGACAGATTGAGAGCGGTTGTCGAGGAATTTAAGCTCTTAATCCATTGAAGGGTTTGGCCACGGATACCGTAATTATGCATTTTAAACAGGACTTCCTCGTGGCTCACTTTGTCAAAAGCTTTGCTGAAATCTAACAGAATCAGGTCAACCTGTTGTTTGTTGTACACTGATTTCACAAGATCGTTTACAAGCATAATTAGTTGGGTCACACAGGAAACCATGTTGAATTTGAAAGTTTGATGAAAAAATCGTAAGAAATAGCAACGTTATAGCCAACGTTAAGCTTTTGTGTTGGACAGACAAAGCAACGGGATCCCTTAAAACACGAAAACGTTGAACAGCGACATTTAATGGGCCGTTTTGGACTGGGCCGTTCTGAGCTGGGCCTTCCTGGAAGTGGGCGGTTCTGGTTCGTATCGCATGTAAGACCCACGACCCTTCATGTGTAGCCTCAAAGGTCAAGGTAATAGGAATCCTGTTTACATTGTAACTTTTCAATATCTAAATTTTCTAACATTTCTTCAAGAGTGATCATCCGGACTGGTCTGGGCAGAGTTTACCCCAAACCGACAGGGGAGACAATTCCAACCGCCAGGCCGTCGTATGTTTTAGGATTATTTTCGGATATGACGCCTTCAACGCTTGAATCAGCAGGTGAGAATCTTTCGTAAATGAGAAACAACCTGAGAATACCGGTCTTATTGACATCTCCAATATCTGTGCTCTGAAAATTTACGTAGATCTAAATTCATGTAGATTTTTGAAGTCGTGTGTTTCCTGAGATAAAGTCACTGAAACACCGCGCCCCCAGTTAGCATGTTAGGTGGGTACTGTAGGGTAATTAACTTTAGATGGAGCTTTTGAAATTTGTGACCTCATTTTCGGAGGCAATGGAAATAATATTATCCACAATAGGAGTGATCGTGTTTCCAAACAAAACCCGGTATTGCGCAATAATTTCTACTGATAAAAGATAGATGCGGTGGGCAGCGGTCGGTAGTCCCTGTTTTTGAATCGTTAGGGATGTTTTTTTAAACGACAGTAACTTTTTTAAAACAGAAGAAATTTTAAAATGTATTATATCAGTGTAAAGCTAATAAAATATCACTCCTATTGAATAGTTTGTACGTCAATGTGCATGTGTAGATCTAGATCGTTTCAAGGTAATCATTTTCACTCTAACTTATACTGGTCAGTATAGTCTACATTTAAGAATGAAAAATATCTTTTCCTTTTGATAGTTCTAAACAAACAGAAGCTGATGTCATTTGTTTATAAAAATATGGCGTATCACATCTCATATCTCGCGAGATACCGAAAGTAAACAAAAATCACCGGAAACAGGACTAACTCGGTACGAGGGCACTAGAGGCTTTTTTTATTCGTTTATTTATTTAATGACATTGTGGTATAGAATCATGACATTTTTATTTCTTCCAAAGAACTACTCAAAAGATTCATTAGAACATTTGAAGAGAGAAACAAATGTCATCAAAGTAATTGCATTGATGCTGCCTTTTAATCAACGTATTGCCGTCCCTTAAGGTTTAAGTGATTCCTTTCGCATGCTCCTCTTGCATCTTCAATTATAAAGGTAATTTAGAATAAGTTTAGTCCATTGTCCTTAATTTTCGCGTTTGTCAAACACAGAATAATTGTTATGCTGATTAGGCTAAATCATTTTACAATTATTCATATAATGGCTAATTAGATAATAAAGCCGTTGCCGACGACAAAGTAACACAAATATCCAGCCGATGTTGCAAAAGAACCTATTTCATATTTATATAAGGCCTTCATTTAGATAAAAACATGTTTACTACTACTACTACTACGACAGGGTTCTCAAAATGAACAAGCCGATTTGACCGGTTCAAACAAGGAATAGGTCGGTAAGAATTTTTGTAGGAACCATTTTATCACATCCTACTAACAAAGTTAGCACTCTATCCGTATGCTACGACCGGATGTAAACATTACGTACGCACAGAGCATGCGCGGGCGTTAAAACAATCCATATATTCAACTTTATTTGTTACGATTTTGAACCCGCTGTCACAGGGCATGGGCAGGTATTTAATAATAAAGGTATGAGTATGACAAGATAAATATTTAATCCCACCCGTATAATCGCTATAATGCGTAACGTCTACGTTCGGTTTCAGCGAAACAATATTCTCCGACGGGGAATCGAACTCTGATCTCCCGCGTGTCAAGTGAAGATACATGGCGCTGCACTATCGAGGATTTGTAGTTCGTAGAGGTATAAATTAGTACTTAACCGAAAGAGTCATTTGTTACGGAATGACAGTACAATTTTATGTAAACAAACGAATTTAACTTCCCAGACACTTTAAATAAGAAGTGGACACATCATAAACTTGGTAGTTTCTTAAAGTATATTCAAATATCTGTTTGAAAAAAATTTCAAAGTCGGTTTAAAAGGCTATCTTCAGCCACTACCCAGCGACAGAATCTCAGTTGCTCCGATAAATTTCTGAACTTTATAAAGCTCGTAAACTATTAATCATCGGTCAATTTTTATCATATTTCTTTTATTTTATTTATCATTCAATATTCAATAAAAATGCTTACATGGAAGAAACCTTTTAAACGGGGCGAGCTTTGCAAACAGACATGTGTCGATTTCCACCGTGCAACAGTGCGTTTACCGTAATTCTAATATGGTGGTTCATTTGCATAATTTATTCATAAATGCAGGAGCATAGAACTTTGTTAGTGCATCCTGTTGTGAACTATACATTCCCATTAATCAATAAGGGTGTCCGGTAAACCCGAGCTTTCGAGTTTTGACCCGTGAAAATCTGGAAATACACGTATTTGACCCGCAATAAACTTATTATTATTATAAAGGTGTCAAATTGTCTCCTATGCGCCAAAAGTCTCGACAATTTCGCCAGGTCAATCAAAAACCGACCGTTGTCTGTTTGATAACATAGGAAAGTGGGTGGAGGGTTGTTACAAGTCTCTGTGTCAGTCAAAAATCGATTGTCGTCTGTTGGTTAATGTACGAAAGGAGTAAGGGTGCAACGATACGCCTACCTCACGATACAATATGTATCGCGATTCTTGGGTCACGATACAATATGTATCGCGATTCTTGGGTCACGATACAATACGTATCGTGATATGCTTTTATTAAGGAACCAGATGGGAAAAAAATATAGAGTAAAACTTTTCAAGTACAACTGACAATGATAAATGATAATTAACTGTAAAACAGTTTTATAAGAAACATCAGTAAAACAATGGCGGCAAGTGGTTGCTTCTTTTACTGTTGTTTTTACCCCGTCAACTATATTAAATCTAAAGCCAAAATGCGCCCAAATTATTGATTTAAAAGTTGCCGGAGATGATTGTAATTCAGCCATGTTTGTTTTGTTTGTAAGAGTAGCCTCCCTTCCATTGGAGTCGGGAACAAATGCCGTATCGTAGCTGTACCGTAACGGACGGTCTAGCGTATTGTGTATCGAACTGTGGCCCTAGTACCGCGATAAACTGTCCCAGGGTATATCGTTGCACCCTTAGAAAGGAGGCGGAGCTAATTAGTCACTATCTGTCAACCAGCAAATGGTCGTGTTGGTCCTTATTACAGGTGTTAATTCAATCATAAAGCTGAAAATAATAGACCTCTGCAAATTTCTATGTAGATGTTTGTAACACGGATTAATGAGCGGCCGATTCTGACACGACTCTGTGTATTGTAATTCACAAATTGCAGGAAACATAAAACGACTTGGGCGATTAAAAGACCATTTATGTATACCTGTTTATTTTATAAACATAATAACATCATTACTGAAATTAGCACATTCTTTCATGTTTTAATCCATATTAAAACTCGCGTGTGTGAATCGTCATGAGTTTATATTAACTATATTAACTGTAAGAGCAAATAATAAGAGGGTTATGATAGTAAGAGCATTGTTTTTTTCATACCTGTGAACCATAAGTGATAGAAATAAGGGAGATTTGTCCTAAAAATGAGGGAGATTTGTCCTAAAAATGAGGGAGATTTAGAATTATTATAGGTAATAGTTACATGTATACTATCTTAGTTTCTAGTCTTGTTTTGTACTTTTGTTGGATCTGTTTACATCCTGTGATTAATTCATTTTATGGACTAGGATTTACCACTCTGCGTACCTAGCCATAATTCATTATGTAATGACCCCTGATTGGTACAGACACCAATTAACAATTATAATCCCCATCATAAAATGTGTGAAAAACTGACACACATAAAATGCAGTATAAACAATAAGGTTGTACTTGATTTGCCACTCTGTTTCTCGGGAAGAGCAATTTCTAAATCAAGTGGCACAGAACAGCTATTCCGTTGCTCTCCGGTTCACCCCTTCCAGAAAGGTGGGATGATTGGAGTTGGTCACGTTGCAATCAGATATCTGGCAAGCTTGATTTAAAACTATTGTTAGGAGTAATCGGAAGTCTCCAAAGACTATAAATCAAGTACGAACCAACAGGTGGCACATTGAAGCAAACTGGTGTATGATTTAGGGAAATATTGATAAATATCCAGCATAAAAAAACTTAGGAAAAATAAAATTATATAAAAGTCTTCTTAAAATTTGTGTTAGATCACCTTTCAGTATCTGTTACTGCTAATCAAAGTGAGCTATTGTGGATGCCTGGTGTTGGTCATCTATCTGTATGTCTGTTGACTGTCCACGCTTAACCTAAAATATGAAATAGAGGCTGCATTTTTCACTGGATCTACATGAAACTTGGTCAGAATGACTGCCTTGATGAAATATAGGTCAATTTGATTATGGGTCTTCTGGGATCGAAAATAAGGTCACAGGGTCAAATCATATAAAAATCTTGTGTATGCAGTAGAGGTCAAAAACCAGGTCACTCAGTTAAAAACCTTATGTATGCCATGATCCCAGCAAACAAATGACGTCGTATAGACGTTGGTTAGACGTTGGACCCCGACGTTGGATCAACGTCGGATTTTGGTTGGATTTGAAAGTTTTTAGGCGCCGGATTCTGGCGCCGATACAACGCCGTGGTCTGACCGTTTCCCAACGTAAATCCAACCATTTTCCAACTAAAACCCAACCGTATCGACCTGAATCCAACCATTTTCCAACCTTAACCCAACTGTATTACGACCTGAATCCAACCATTTTCCAACCTAAACCCAACCGTATTCGACCTGAATCCAACCATTTTCTAACCGAAATCCAACTGTATTACGACCTGAATCTAACCATTTTCCAACTTAAAATGAACAACGAAAGTGTCGTTCAGTATTAAATATATTTTATTAGTCATAGTAATAATCATTATTAGGCAGAGACATAAACAAAACCATGCATATCAAAACAAATGGACAACAAAAACTCAAAATAAAGTAAAATGTCTTTTCTAAAAATATCAATTTAAATTTACAAATGGTAAGAAATGTAGGTAGATTTAAATATATTTAAATACCCCCCCCCCCCCCCCCCCCCCATATTTTAAGTCAGTCACGTATAAGCAATAAATTACGGTACTTTTAAAGTACAAGCAACTAAAAGCATGTTCTCCTGCAAGCAATGGATTAAATTTTAGCTAGTAGGTCTATATCACACTTTCAAACAACATTAAATCACTGTAACAATAAAGTATTGCTGGAATCAAAACCGTAATCAATCACAGAAGAGATCTTATAGAATTACACTTGCAACAAGACAGTCATTTGATTTTTTTCAAAATTATCTGTTTTCTTCAGTTTGATTTTTTTCGCCCTCCACCGTCCGATCTGGTGCTATTTCAAACAAATTTGGATTGAAGAGTTATGTCATGTTCTGTCAGCCTTTTCCTTTTACCTTTGTCTTCATTGCACTGGCTAAAATAAAAATCAAAGGTGATTAGAAACATATCTGATTACACATGTTAACCCTAAAAGTAAACATAATAAAAAATTAAAAATCTTAATACTTGAACATCATTTTCTCTCAAGTTGTTATTTGTCACTGAATCTATTGGCTGAAAGTTATACCCAAAGGAAAGTAATTGTTAATACAACAATTGTTTGATTAGTTATTTATGAGTACTTACTAGCAACTGCTTTTCAATGTATGAACTATTTCAGTTACTTGCACAGAGATTGTGTGCACCATCATAATCAATGTATCAAATGTATATTTACCGATTCATGTCCATATGCAGATATTGATGCGAAGGTGAGCTTCTGTGTAATGCTCTTCAAGTAGAACTTTGCCACAATAATCTGAAAATATAATAAAATGTAAATAGAGTTCAATAGAATTTAAAGAAGATATATGATCCTTATTAGAATCATCATAGTACTCAATGATGTGGTGAAACATAAAAACATTTTATTTACATATGAATAAACTTTGGATTCAGTACTTTTTTAAAAGTTAAAATACTTAAAGATCAAAGATGAAAGCTGAGTAATCACGTTTCCCGAATAGCATTTATTATACCATTAACCCAGATGTGCAGCCGAGAATACAGGTCGAATTTCCCCACTACATTAATGATTAATTAAGTCATGTACACTTTTATATGCCCGTGTAGATTAGTTGGAATTTTTGCTACGTACTTCATGCGAAACGTTTACATATCATACTTATCAAAAAGATAGAAATGATTAATAAAATATTTTAACTATCTAAACTAATATTAATGCTTATACCCGCGCATTGCATTATGAGAGGGTGGGTATGGACATTCTGTTTAATCGATCGTTACGTCAACAATGCATGGTCAAGCAAACAGGTATCGTTTGTACTAATGTAGATAAACTATAAAGAAATCAAATCCATTTTCATCTTACCTTTTCAAACTGCTGTTTAGCTTCTATGTTCAACTGAGATCGAAACTCCTTCGCCGGTTTGCTGTCTTTCACTTTCCGCCAACGCTTATAGATTTAAAAGTAAAATGTTTACATCCGTTGAAATGCGCCACCTACAAATATATTTCCCGCATATTGAGGCGCCACCTATTGACAAAGGGGAGTAGTTTCTAAGGATTTGATAATAAAAATCACAAAACTTCAACGCAGTTGCAGTTATCAATTTGATCACCGATTTAATAAAATAGTTTCCGGGATTACAAGCTTTTAAAATTCGACCTCAACCGACGTCGTTCCACGCCGGAAACCGCGTTGTATAGTGGTCGGGGTTTTGGACGTTGGATAGCGCCGGTTGAGGTCGCCGATGTCGCGACCAAAATCCAACGTTGATCCAACGTTGTACCGCGCCGCATGCGATGTGATTTACAACCCTATTATCATGTAAATTGGTCAGAAGGTTTGTCTTGTGAAGGTCAAACAGAATGTTTGTGTTTATGATATATTTAGTTTAAAAATGTAGATTTGAAGTTTGGTCACATATGGTTATAAGTAGATCTCAGGTAAGCTGTATAGGCCCATCTTTGCCCTCTTTTTTTCTTTTTTTTTTAAGAGTTGCATAGTCACAAAAGCTGTATAATGAGTTGTATTAAGATTGTATGATGTTTGAGTCACTTCTTTGTTAGCTCATCTGAGCACAAAGTAGTCAAGGTGAGCTAATGTGGATGTTTGGTGTCCACCATCTGTCTGTCTGTCTGTTGTCTGTCCACACTTTACCTAATGTATGCAACAGAGGCTGCATTTTTCACCTGATTTTCCTGAAACTTGGTCTAAAAGACTGCCTAGGTGAAATCTAGGTTGTGTTCCAATATAGGTTGTCTAGAGTAAAAAACAGGGTATCAGGTCAAATCATAGGAAAACCTTGTGTATGTAATAGACTGGCTGCATATTTCATTTTATTTTCATGAAACTTTTTCAGAATGATCGTCTTTATGAAATCTAGGCTGAGTTTGAAAATGGGTCATCTCAGGTCAACAACTCTGTTGCCAGGTCAAATCATAGAAAACCTTGTTAACACTCTAGGGGCCACATTTGACCCCCAATTATCATAAAAAAGTGGTCAGAATGATTGCCTCAATAGTCTTTAGGTCAGTTTTGTAACTGGGTAACATGAGGTAAAAACCTAGGTCACATTGTCAAATGTTTTAATCTGGGTCATTTTGATCATTAACTAGGTTACCGTGGCAAAATAATGAAAAGCTTGTCAACACCATAAATTGTCTCATCATGAAAATGGATCGGAATGTTTTTATCGATAAGCAATATCAATCAGGTGAGCGATGTAGGGCCATCATGGTCCTCTTGTTTACGACTTGTTATGTTTCCTATGTGTTTAGACCGGTATTAGTATTTAGATATTTAGAAAGTTACAAAGATACTGTAAGGGGAGAGTTAACAGACAGCAGGTTGGGATTGGCAAAAATGTATGACTTGTGTAGAATCACATGATCCCTGCTGATTTTGCAACTTCACCCTTTACCAGTATCACCCTACATGCTCATTTGTAATTATGTATACATTGATTTACATAACACAGCAGGTTTTAGGTACATATGTACCTAGGCTTTATATAACCCTTTACCAAGGTCATAAAACACATAGTTAGGTAGATGCATATCTTACTTCAGTTAAAGCCTGTAGAAATGCATTATTTAACTTGTAGATTATTACGGTCTTACAAATGTATATTGTATTTAAGTGCATTGTATATGTTATAATGTATTAAAGTAATGGTTATTGTTGCTTTAAAGTACACATTTCTTTGGCCTTAGGTCATGCTATATTTAGATTTATCCACTTGGTACCCGGCTTCTGTAAGCTGTTAATCAGCCATTATATGGGTACAATTTGTATGAAACAGGTAGTCAGTACATGTTTATTAAGTACAGGTGTATCATAGAGAATCTCGTGATAGGAAACGTGACATTAACCAATACCTTTAAAAGGTAAGCTATATTTAACAGCAGGTTATAATCTCGGACTCGTTTCGTTTTCAGGTGTTTTGCAGGTTCTTGGTAAAAATCTATAGTAGCAGAATTCTGCCATAGGTGTGGTCTGACAGTGAGACATTATACAGATAGACAGATTTTTAAAGGTAAGTTTTGGTTTTCATTGCTTGATATGCTAAAATTTTGAAGACAGACAAGATATTATAAATTGATCAGGTACAAACAGATTTATAAATGGTTAATTAGAATCAACAGTGTAACTGTGATAAAACGCCAGGTCAGGAAATGTTCGAAACTTTAGTCAATTAACTTTTGGTTGAAAAAAAATAAATTCTTGATTGAAAACACTAGTGGAATATTTTGATTTTGGTTTTAAGAGATTTTGGTCCTCGTTCACTTGAATGCGCAACTTTTCTTTGATCAGTCTTTCAAACTGTAGAAATATATTCCTTAAACAGTTAAAGTTCCTGTATGTTATAAAAATATTTTACAGGGAATTTGTAAAGTATTGAAGTGAACATTTTTATAGCTTCCATCTATAAGAAATGCATCGAAAACTTAGACTTTAGCTTAATTGTCAATTAAAGTTACAACCAACTGCGTCCAGGCCCCATGCTTAGAAAATTTTATTGAGCACAATTTCATACTCTGTACAAATTATGCTTAAGTGATATAAAGTAAATTCAAGTTATATTTTTTTACACTAAGTCGTGTTTCATAACAATAATCAGAAGATCTCTTCATGAACTTAAAAATCTTACATAAAACAAAACTTTGTAAATTTATATACATGTAACTTGACTTGACCTCGTCTAACTGATACACAAATCAGGTGATAGCTGTGACATATTTGATACAATCATGTATTCAGGAAATTGAGGAGTCCAGTGTCTGAGTCTCTGCTACTTAAAATCCTTCAAAGTTTTGTTGTCCTTTATGAAAGAAAAGAGAATGTGGTAAATGGACTATAAAGGTGGTATAATATTGTACATTGTGACTGTTTCAATACTGCTTTACACTGCATTGTTTTGTAGGTACATTGTAATCTGTGCTGTAAACATTGTTACTGATATGTAAATTGGCTGTAAATTACACATTTGAACACAATCTTAAACAAATTGTGATATAGCTCCTTTCAGGGTTTTATCAGAAATAGGGAAGTAGGTACAATATGAGTAACAAATTATATGATAACAAATCTTTAAAGGAGCTATGTCACAGTTTGGAGTGCGTCTCAAATTTTCTTTAAGCAAAAGAAATAACTTACCATGTCTTGAGGGTATGTGTGAAAAATAAACTAGTTTCTAGCAGTTTTAAGTGTGTTTAAAGGGTCAATTGTTCGCCATAGGCTTTCCCATATGCTAGGGTTACATAAGATTTTCAGATAATTCCTGTTGTTAAATTAGCCGTAATAGTAGAGAAAAATTTAATTCATGCTATGATATAATAATTATATCAGTGCATCTGAAGGAATCTTTGTACATGTACTCAAGTTTACAGTAACTTACAAGTTTTTACTTTTGGTTTCAGTTTGATTTATATTTAGAAGAAACTTTCAATATCCGGGAGAATTGAGTATAAGACTTTAGGATATTAGATACGGGCAGACGGAAGGAAAATGTCGTCAGCGGGCGGACAGTTTGTCCTCCTCCTGTGGAAAAACTTTAAATTACAAGGCAGGAAGAAATTGGTGACAACTTTCGAGGTGATAATGCCATTGTTTTTCGCTTTGTTACTCTTAATGATCCGAAACCTAGCAGACTCGAAGTATATAGACAATGATTCAACGTGGGATCGCATATATCCGCACTTGGCGGGAAATATAACTAGCAAGACTATGATCTTCTACACACCAAGTAACACGTTTACAGATGGCATCATTCAGAGCATCATTAATTCTGGGGAGACGGCAGCAACTAGCAGTAAGTTTGACACTAAAGACATGATTATTTTCTCGAAATGATTTAAATCGCTATCCACTGAAAAATGCTAAACTGTAAATGGAGGTTTAACAGCACTACAGTATGTCTTATTTTGCTTATTTTAGTCGATATTTTAGTCCTGCCAAATTTAGTTCAAACTATGAAGTTTGGTGACAACTCTGAATTTACGTTTTAACAATGTACTTACTTAACCAGTTTTAGAGTGTCTCTCTTAAACATACACTAAATGCATGTAATGTCTATTTCTTGAAAATCAACAGTCAGTTTCTTGCTATCATTAGAATCTACATGTATATATTTTGGCAGCCAGGCCTCTTGTAGAAAACTGTAATAACCTATAAAAAAATTAAAAAATTAAATAATGTACTAAATTTTTAAAGTGGAAATTTTTCCCTCCCAATTTTGACAATGCCATTGATTTTTGAAGGTGTGCCTTCTGAAAATGAAATGACTGTGTAGCTAACAGTACAGATCATGATCGGACTGTAGGGGTATACCGGCTGATCGTGATGTAATTTTTGTAGATTTATATCATTTGCACCTAGAATGTATGGTTGGCTATAAGTATTCAGCCTTTGTTTGGTAGGTAGGAGTAAATTATTTGTATGCCTGTTACAAAATACTTCTCCTAAGTCAAGCCTTGTGCTAAATTTTACCCTGTTGGTGTGGTTTGTTTAAATATGTGCTAAGTTTAGACTACCAGTACTGGTGTATACCGAATGTACTAGATTTTGAACTATTGATTACAATCCGGTTTTTTAGTGTACGAAAACACAAAGGTTCATTCTTTTAGCTAAAGTTTATATTTGGGTTTGTTTCAAGCACATACTTTGAAATAAGTGATTTATCTTGCTTAATTTTAATTGGCTCGTCCTAGGTCATGTTTTTATTTATTTATTTAATGGCACTATACAGCAGTAATTCTATGATGCTAGTTATTTCTATAACAAATTTTTAACATCAGGTGTCTGTATTTTGATTGTATCATATGAATATGATCTGATGCTTGAATAAATTTGAATTGAATTAAACACATGGAAAGATTTTTTATGTCAACAAGTACATTTGCATTTTGTTTGCCAGTGCTATGAAATTTTAAACTGGTATCTAGCTGGTGGCAAGTGATTTTGTCTTTGTAACCAGTGCAGATCATGATCAACAGACAGTCCTGCACATCTACACTGTCTGATCATGATCTTCAGTGAGTAAATTTTCAGTGAGCACCCACTTTAAAAAAATGAGATTGTTCTACCCAAATTGAAAGATGAACAAGTCCATTTTCGAGATTTTGTATGGTAAGGGTGGGTCCAATGCAAACATTTTTAGTGGGTATTCTACCACTTTGAACAGATCAAACTTCCTGTTGTGTGATTAGATCACTGTATATTTCTGAGTGATGACCATCACAGCTGTAATAAATGTATAATTAACTTTAACATATAGTATAGGGAGATTTAGTAACCACCCAGAATTTCGTTTCATTGTTTGTTATCTAGAAAAGAATCTTCTGCCATTGGCTGAGACTGTTTAAATACCATAAAATCAAACAACCATAAACCTGAACATTTATGGAGGCAACAGCTATGTGTCCAGAGACATATTTGCATTTATGATGTGACAAAGAAAGGTGAAACTTACAGATAAGAAGTAAATACCTGAATAAATTATCATACGACGTATGTACATGTATAAAGTGTATTAAGATTATAGTCACTTGTACTGTAGGAACACCCATTTTAATGTGAAATTATATGCAAAATTTAAATGTATTGCATATTACATTGCCATGCCACCAGCAAAGAAAATATTTTGAAATCTTCTTGCTTGTCCAAAGTGGACCTGTTCCCATATTATTTCAGTAGAAATGTTTCTTAATTGTCCTTCTATTAAAATTTATCTAGCAATCCATTAGGATTTGCAGAGGTCTAGAGCTAGAGTGTTTCTTATGTTTTTATATTGGATATTTTCTGTTTTGAAAAGTTTTAGAAATTATCCTTAAAGACCAAGTTATATTTAATTCTTACTCTGGTGATGGCAAGGGATTCTATGCCTGGCCTTTGCAACCAGTGCAGATCATGATCAGCCTGCAAATTTGGGTTGTCATAATTTGCACTGTTTGCTATTCTGTCGGTACATTTTCACTGTGAAACCCTTTGAACAACAAATAGATCTGTCGAAATTGACATACACATGTAAGGAATTTAGGAATTTTAGAAATTTAGGAATGTTAAGATTAAAAAGCATAGGGACAGATACTAGCTTTTTCAGTTTCTATATTTAAACATACTTTACCCAACGCACTGCAATATTTTACAGAGAAGGGATTTAGTTCTGAATCTGCACTCCTAGCAGACTATAACACCAACGATAATTCAGACCTTTGGGGCGCTGTTGTGTTTACATCTGACACAACAAGTAACCCTCCCGCCACATTGGACTACAAGTTGCGAGTGGCGCTGCGTAAGGGGAATGAGGATGACGACCGATGGCGAACGGCAAATACATTTCAGTTCTTCTCATCCTTCGGCTGGAGGAATAATGACAGCACTGGTGGCGAACCATGTATGTACATTGTGATAAATTTACCTTCTTGTTTAACGTTTGCAGTTATATTACCATTCAAAATGGACATATGGGTGTCTCTGTAAAACACATTGATTGTAAAAGTCTATTGGTATGCTTACCTGCAATATCAATAGTATTGCAATAGTACTTTCAGCAATAGGAAACAATGGTATTGCAATAGTGTTTATAGTAGCTGGGTTTTACAGTAGTTTACACTTGGTATTTATTACATTTTGCAATGGAAATAAGTACCTGATGGAAGTAACAGTAGTCATATAGAAAACTTCCACATCTAGCTTGGGTCATTATTCAGACTCCGACTGAAATGAGGCCACCATGATTCATTAAGGGAAACGTGTAAAACATCTGTCTAGTCTATTTATAGATACATACATATATGTAGATACATGATAATACATTACAGATTACTACGATACTGGCTTCTTAGCTCTACAGTACTACATAGACAAGGCGTTCATAGAGACACATTCTCCTGGCGCATGGGGAACTATAGAAGTTGCTCTTAAGAAAATGCTATACCCGCCATTCCTGCAGGATGTGCTGGCTACGGTGCTGCAGACTAACCTGCCACTGTTCTTAGTGCTCGGTTTTATCCTGAATTCTTTGCAAATGGCCAAGAATATCGCATATGAGAAGGAGAAAAAATTAAAGGTTTGTAAGTCACCGTTTACTTCCATATTTGAATTATTTTTCTATTTAAATAGCTACTATGAAATCATTGATACTTGTGGGACATTCCTTTTCATTGATTTGTGATTGGAGAAAGTTTTTAATTTAAGATCCCCTTATATTGCAGTTCCGCTGTTATACACTGATCTTTTAACACTAGTATTTTAGGTAAAATGAGCTTGATAAATCAAATTGGAAAAATCATGAACAAAATATTAAAAGTCGATCAGCACATTCATTTATTTACAATGCATGTCAGAAGTTTGTCAATATGAGTCAGATCAGGTAAGAAATTATGTTAGTTAGGATTGCAGGGTTCAGAGTTCAATCCCCACCAGTGCCATGGTGATAGTGTCATTAAACAAGATAATTTACTACAAAGTGGCCTTTCTCAGGAAATTTGATTCCCTGTGGAGTGAGTGTCAGTTGTATGAATTTGTTTCACAATAGAACATAAATTAGAGTAAGTCTCGGGTATCTTCTAAAATGATATTCATTGCGCAAGACTGGATTTCAATAGCAGACGACAAACTTGTATAAGAAGCTAAAACATTTTCTCAAAAAGTAATTTTTTGTCAACCTGTTTGAATTTGTTTAGGAAGACTGGATTTCAAAAGCAGACGACAAACTTCTATAAGAAGCTAAAACATTTACTGAAAAAGTAATTTTTTGTCGACCTGTTTTAATTTGTTTAGAATGTTGTATATTTTACACTTACGTTACAGGAAGCAATGAAGATGATGGGGCTAAAGACATCTATGTATTGGTTGTCATGGTTTGTGAAAAATCTCCTCTACCTGACCCTAGTGTGTATAGTCTTCACCATCATATTCAGCATCAAGTTTGGTGACAAAGGGAAGATCCTGAACTATACCCATCCGACGGTGTTCTTTGTGTTCCTTCTGCTGTATGTCATAGCAACCATCGCTTTCTGTTTTATGATAAGCACTTTCTTCAGTAAAGGTAATTATTTTCCGGAATATATATATATATATATATCTATATATCTGAAACGGTTTCATTCATACAATAGTAGTGAGAATGGAGAAGAAGGAAAACATTGTGAACTGATAAATCTACATCTGCATCTGTGCACTTAAAATATGAAATGTGGCTTTTTGCATACTTATTCAAAATCAACTCTCCGTGAATGTGTAAAATTTGAAATTTATATTAGAAGAAACAGATTAAATCTATTATAATGCATATGGCTGTGTGTAAATCCCCATAAAGTGCATTGATATGGCAAGCCGCACAATAATTTTCAAACCCTATATTTGCATAGTTTTACATAAGTTTGATAAGTTTATTTTCAAATAGTCCTGTAGGCCATATGGCCCATGAGGATTTACAATCATGAAAATGGAGAGACAAATATAACAGTGAAACAGGGGAGGTTCTATAGGAAAAATAACTAACAATTGCCAATAAAAATTATACATTTTTGTATCTAATACCAAAAAATAATGCTCATAATACCTGTGTTCTATATAACATGTATCATATATGCCATCCTCTGTTGATCTTGGCAAAACGAAACACAAGATCAACATTTTCATTTCGAAATATTAAGCCCCTAATTATTTCAATTCATTTAGTGCCATGAAATATATTCAACAATATAATATTATATTCATACATATAAGGGCCCAAATTACCTAAGAAACCATGATAGGTATTTGCAGTTAACTCGGGTTAAAACTCTTTAAACAGCCTTTACTCGTGCAGTCATGAAGAGCTAACAGTTTCCAATAATTGCCATAAGCTCTTTGATTGCAGAGGGCCGCTAAAACTGTAAAAGTCCAGGTTCATTGTAGAGAGACTACATATTGACCATTAAGTTCATTGTATCAGATCTTTTTTTTGCTGTTGCCTTGCAACTGTTTTATGACCTATTTTTTAGCTGTTACCTAGCAACTATTTAATGACCAATTTTTCAGCTGTTACTTAGCAACTATTTTACGACCTATTTTTCAGCCAACTCTGCAGCATTTGCCTCCGGTATCCTATTTTTCTTGACATACTTTCCGTACTTCTTCCTGAGCGCCCAGTATGAGACGATGTCACAGGGGCAAAAAATGGCTGCCTGTCTTCTACACAACATTGGAATGTCTTTTGGAATCAACACAATGCTTATCTATGAAGGAACAGGTACTAATAATTTAGATCTATTTGAATGCAATGATTTAATTTTTACCTTGTTTCAAAGTTGGCTTGCCTGTTATTGAGTGTTTAAGGTCTCCAACTTAAACCTTTCACTTATTGAAGGTCATGGTCTCTAGTCTGCTACCAACCAGACTCTGACGAAGGTTGACAGTTAACCTATATGAAAACAGGTTAACACTGGTAATGAAACCCAGAATCACTGGTTTAATTTACTTGTTTCTTGTTGATAACTGAAGTACATGTTAATAGCAAAAGGTTGCCGACTGTGTGACCGAGCCATTTTATATGTAGAAAACGTGGGAAGAAAGCAATATTCTGTGGTCTGAAAAACTGACCAAGTCATTATTCAGACTCTAATCCTGTCCCTTTGTCTGATTGATATACGCATCACATTTCATTAAATAAGAATTAGTAAAGCTCTTTGTATGGTTTGATGAACTGGGAAATATCGAATTCTGTGTTACTGGTAATATCTCTTATGAATCTAGAAGCTTGCATTCACTAGCCCTTCTGTTTTGCAGTATTGGTCTTCTGATTATTGAGTATCTGATGATTATATGAATATCATTATTAACTGTTGCCATGGTAACATAGCATAATCAATGCAGAGGTTTGCAGGCTACATGTACGACCATCTTCTATAAAATGACTAAAAGTCTCCAGTTATGAAATGTGTTTGACCTGGTTTTCAAGTTGAAAATTAAAGCCTAAAGCAAGCTTTAGCAATTTCTATATAATTTATGTTTTCATATTTCCTTTACATGAATCGTATTTTACAATAAGTTACAAAAACTTAAAGTGACATTATGCGCATCTTACTGCACATAGGGTATTTTTGGTGACAGTTTTATTAAAGCAATTTTCGGTTGCTGTGCATTTAAATGTGTTAAACTAATTATAATACCGCATTAGAAATTGAAGTTGGTGCTTTAGATATAAAAAAATTGGACTAATAAAATAATAGTTCCTTTCTTCACAGTGATCTCCCTTGTGTTTTTGTTGTTGTTGTTGGTAGAGATTTTGGCAGTGGAAGGGAAGCAACTCCTGCATGCAGTTTTTTTTTTTAAATTGACTCTCCCAGTCAAAATAGGAAAAGTAATATTTGGAAAGTTATTATTTCGTACTGGTAGCAGGAAGAGTTTGGTGTATTGGGTTAAAAGCTATTATTTCCTCTACCCTTTTTACTCACACCTTTTTCAGCTGGATTTTTACTTGAAAAAAATGTGCATAATTCCACTTTAATGTACAAGTTATTTAAGAGTATTTCAAAATTTATATGATCAATTAATTTTTGTGCGAGTTAATCTTTGGTTTTGCTGATGTTGCAGTGATTGGTTGATATTTAAAATTAAATTAATTCAGCTGTTACTATGAAAAAAAAATGAAACTAGATGCAAACATTTATTTCTGAAATATGGAATGACCTCATCACAAAGTTTACAGAAAACTGACTGTTGGGAATCTAGGAAAAGTATGTTGCATGCAAACATTAGTTGGCTTACAGTATATCTTAGCTGCAATGCTGAGATTCTGGCGGTGACTTCAAACTTCTCTTCCGTACCAGTCAGAAATCCCTACATTATGATTGGCTAAAAGTTGAACCCTGTCTAAACTGGTATCATAAGCAAGATGGTGGAGCTTTAGTAGTGTTCTAGTCAAAATGTAGTTCATTGAAATGTACATGCGGCCATGGTTAAGGACACTGTTTTATAATCGCTAAGTCTCTTACTGTTTTATGGTTATGGGTTCAAGCCCAGCTACGAAGCTGACTATGTGTGAGAGCATTGGCAGAGTTTTATGTAGGATGTGTGTATAGTTCTAGTCATTCCCTAGAACAGTTGTTAAGTAAACTGAGAGAGTGAGAATTAAGTTGTAAGAACTTGGTTCGCAATTGAGAATAAAATGAATAAGAATAGATGAAAATAAAACGAAAGAAAATGCCCTTAACTAAAATACTGTTAAAACAGGTGTTGTGCCTCGAGAAAGAAAGTAATTTTACCACACCTTTGTTTTCTATTTTTGAGGTGATGGTGCTCAGTGGAACAACTTTTACGCTCCGGGAACAACTGATGACAATTTCTCATTGCTCGATGCCATGGCAATGTTGTTAGTGGACACAGTTCTGTACATGTTGATTGCCTGGTATGTGGACAACGTTAACCCTGGAGATGCTGGTGTGGCACAACCACTCTGGTTCCCATTCATGGTGAGTAATGGGTTTAGTTAATTGCATAGTGAGAGTTTATTGTTTGATCTAGTTTTTAATGCCAGACAGGGGCAGAGTACTTGCAGAGTGCAAAATAACACTGTATGTTTTTCAGAAAATTAGATTATGTCCGCACCAAATGAAAATAAATGCCTATTAGACAGAAACAGCAGTGTTTATCACGTGACAGTGATTTGGATTTAGTCATTTTTAGCTCGACTATTCGAAGAATAAGGAGACTATTGCACTCGCCCCAGCGTCGGCGTCTGCGTTGGTTAAAGTTTTTCATAAAGTCAAATATCTTGAATACTATCAAAGGTATTGACTTGAAACTCAAACTATATGTTTACCATCAACATCTTCACCTGAGGAAACAATCCCCATAACTCTGTTTTGATTTTTGACAGATTTATGCCCCTTTTTAACTTAGAAATTTTGGTTAAAGTTTTTTTAAATTCAAATATCTTGAATACTATCAAAGGTATTGACTTGAAACTCAAAGTATGTGTCTACCATCAACATCTACACCTGAGGAAACAATCCCCATAACTCTGTTTTGATTTTTGACAGATTTATGCCCCTTTTTAACTTAGAATTTTTGGTTAAAGTTTTTTTTAAAATTCAAATATCTTGAATACTATCAAAGGTATTGACTTGAAACTCAAAGTATATGTCTACCATCAACATATACACCTGAGGAAACAATTCCCATAACTCTGTTTTGATTTTTGACAGATTAATGCCCCTTTTTAACTTAGAAGTTTTGGTATTTTTTTTTTGTAAATTCAAATATCTTGAATACTATATAAGGTATTGACTTGAAACTCAAAATATATGTTTACCATCAACATCTACACCTGAGGAAACAATCCCCATAACTCTGTTTTGATTTTTGATAGATTTGTGTCCCTTTTTAACTTTGAATGTTTTGTTAAAGATAGAATACTATCGAACGTATTTACTGTCAACATCTTCACCAATGTTTTTGATTTTTGACATATTTATGCCCTTTTTAACTTAGAATTTTGTCACAGTTTTTCCAGACTAAAATGGAAATACTCAAAATGGCGGTTTTGAAACTTTTGAATGCTAATTTATGCCCCCATCCCCCCTCCCCCCCCCCCCCCCCCCCCCCCCCCCCCCCCCCCCCCCCCCCCCCCCCCCCCCCCCCCCCCCTTCCCCCCCCCCCCCCCCCCCCCCCCCCCCCCCCCCCCCCCCCCCTTTAATGTACCCCAAAATAAAATCGCCTGACTGTTCTAACCTGATAGTGCAGTTACCCCTGGAATGTTTCTACGCACGAAACCAACCCCAAAAACACCCACCCCCCCCCCAAAACCCCCCCGTAATACAAAAATGTAAAGCAGGAATTTAAAGATAAATCCTTAAATACACAAAATCGTATTACGCCATTTACCCCCGTAAAATAACAAGCCCCCCGAAATCCCCTACGCCTATTAAATGTTGCATCCAAAGAAAAAGCTGACTTTAACTCCTATTCAAAGATTTAAAAATTGTTTTTACTACTATGAAAGTTACTAATATAGTAGAAACATGCACTTATATATTTATTTTAAAAGAAAACTAGAGCTATCATAAATGTGATTAATACCCCCAAAGGAATGCTTTATAAACTGAAGAAGTTCGTAGTAACAAAATACCTTGCAGACAAACAAAAACACACACACGCCAGATATTGTTCTAAGCAGTTCCTCTCATTGTGCTTGACCATTGTATGAAGTTTATTGAATTCCAACTTGTAGTTTTCAAAAATGCTCCAGACAGGGAAAAGTAACAAGGGGATAACCCTGTAATTAGTCAAGATGGAGTAATGGTTCCTGTGCACTGCACCTTCCTCTCACTGTCTGACTATTGTCTGAAGTTGTATTGAATTCCAACAAGAAGTTTTCAAGTTATGCTCCGGACAGGAAAAGTAACAAAGGGGAATAACTGTGTAATGAGTCAAGAGGGTTATGGTTCCTGTGCACTGCACTTCCTCTAAATGTACTTGACCATTGTATGACGTTGTAACCCCCTGAATTCCAACTAGTAGTTTTCAACCCCCCCCCCCCCCCCCCCCCCCGTTATGCTTCGGACAAGGAAAAGTAACAAAGGGCAATACTCTGTAAATACTGAAGATGAGTTTAGTTCTTGTACACTGCACTTCCTCTGAGTGTGCTTGACCATTGTATTAAACCTCAAGATTCAAGTTCCCCTGCCCGGACAGGAAAAGTAACAAAGGGCAATACTCTGTATTGTCAAGATGGAGTTATGGTTCTTGTGCACTGCCCTTCCTCTCAATGTGCTTGACCATTGTATTAAGTTGTAATTTGAAAAAAAATTCCACCATTATTTTTTATTTTTTTTTTTTAAAAAAAAAAAAAAAAAAAAAAAAAAAACCCACAAAAAATCAAGATAGAGTATGTTCTTGTACACTGCACTTCTCCCCTCTGAGTGTGCCTTGATATTGTATGAAGTTGTATTGAATTCCAACCAGTAGTTTTCAAGTTATCCCGGACAAGGAAAAGCAACACCCACCCCGACCAAGACCCGACAACCACTGGCCCTGACTCCTATATCCCCCTAAACCGTTTTGGGGGTATAAAGAGAAATTGTGTATATATTCAAGCATGACTACAGTATTGGCAAAATAAGTAATATCCAAGGAATAATATTCTTTTCAGACTGTCTTCAAACTCACAAGTCACAAACTTCTCCACCTACTGTTTTAAAACACAGGCAATATCAACTTATTATTTACACCAAAATTCAAGATAAACTGTCTTTCTTATTATGTTTCCTTGGTAGGATGACTGACTGATTCTTCAAATTGAAGCCCTAACTTTTAACTGATATATTCTTTCAATATAATAACAATCATATCATAATTTATTTTAACTGTTCTCTGTTTAACAATTTACCTTTATACTGCACTCTCCTGTCAGATAACAAGTAATATCCATGCTATGAATAAATAACCAAAATTGTTCCCTTACATGTAAACTTACTACAAAATGCTTTCAATATGTTGCCAATTTTCTTTGAATCAACCAATCAGAAAGCCAATAAATGATTACTTCCTGTTCATACCAACCAGAAAGCCGGTAAATGTCCCTATTCCTTCCCATCCTTCTGTTTTCGGGCGTAAAATAGAACTCAGTCATTTGTGATTCATACTGCAACAGCAAAAAATTGAAGTCCAATTTACGCCCGTAGAAATTTCCAGTACGTAAAGTTAAAAAAACCCCCCCGTAATTTATGCGCTTTAAAAAATTCCGGCTGAGTTACGCCTGTAGACTTTACTGCCCAGTACGTGTCTTCTGTTCCTTTACGGTTACAAAGGTCTTTGAACAAGTTTCATATCTTTGACCTTAATTCTTATAGACAATTACACAATACTCCTGTTCTTAGACAAAAACCCCATTTTACCAACAAGCTTTCAAATAGTCGAGCGTGCTGTCATGTGACAGCTCTTGTTTGACATCAGCCTAGTCAAGGTCGATATCATTTTGAATATTATTTCACTGAACAGTAAATGACGGCAATAATTGTATGCAATAATTTTTTTTACTTATTCCATGCCCATACAGACAAACTTCATTGGTCAAAACTAAGACAAACTTCATCTACGTTTGATCCATTAACTTAAGTACTTGCATCGTGATTTTACTGAACATAAACATAAAACCAGTATCAAACAGTTTTCTAAATTTAATTGTTAAATGTGTAAGCTTACATGTACATGAAACTTCTCTAGAACAAAACTTCTATGAATTTACACAGAATTTTGAGTCAAGTCCACCATATGCTGTAGATTTCTCTGAATGCGAAATTTTAGCTAACTGCCAAAATAGTTACGGTAAAGGTTTTATACCTTAAATTTATATACATTTTCAAATGAAGTTTGATTCAAGTCCCCTGTTTCTAAAGTAATGACTGGAATTTGTCATATATATTGATTTAGCATCATATTCCCACTGTCAATGTATTGCAATGTACTCGGAAGAAGACTAAATGGCAGAAGCTTAGGTGTGTTCTTTCTTCTTTGTAGGCATCATACTGGTGCGGCAAAGACAAGGTTCAGTTCTTTCTTTGCCTCATAGATGTGTACTGAAATTGAATATATCGCCGATCGGGCAATTTCAAATGCAGATTTCTTGTAGTTTTCTACCATGCTATTATTTTCTTTAACTGTCTTCAGCAATTTTAATATACCTTCACTTTTTTTGTCACATTGAGAGATCTTGATATAGCACATAACAAGGTTATTCTGCGGGTACATCAATACAGTAATGAAATAGATGGGTAGCTATATCTAGTTAATATTTGGAATAGAAATGACTGTTTATGTGTGACTTGTGAATCAAATTCTCATCCCGTGTAAAATAGACAGCTTCCCTGGCTTTCGAAATTCTCTAGTCAGTTTTTAGCCAAAAAACAGAAGTTAACTTCTGGCTGATGTTGATGAAACTTCAGTCACCAGTTACACTTTTTTTCTCAAGTCTGCCAAATTTGGTCCATTTAGCATTGTTGACAATTGGCTGTGAAGGCACTGATTGTCTGAACATTTGTGCATGGTCTTTTTATGGCAGGGAAGGCAAAGGATTTAATATCAAAATATCTGACGCTCAAAAGTAAACAGACATTTGTTAATCTTTTTGTAATACAGTTTGATAGACATAAGCGTGATCAACATAATTATGATCAACATAAGCATGATCAACATAATCATGATAGGTATAAGCATGATAGATATAAGCATGACAGACAAGTATTTAAATGGTATATTATCTAAAAAAAATAGCATGAATAATTTGTAGGATAATATACAGTTTGTTTTGATGCTGTGCTTATTTCTGCTGCTGAGGCAGTGTATCATCTTGAGAATACATTAGCAGTATAGATCATCTAGCACAGTAGCTGTTAATAACGAGGTCTGTGTAGAAAAACATAATATCCCTCTCTGCATGTATTTTAGCCTAATTCATTTGCTCTCCAGTTTGTCATTACCTTTTACCTCACCTGTGAACAAAGTAGTAAAGGTGAGTTATTCTA
The DNA here is from genome assembly GCA_022818135.1 of Saxidomus purpurata. Classification (NCBI taxonomy): domain Eukaryota; kingdom Metazoa; phylum Mollusca; class Bivalvia; order Venerida; family Veneridae; genus Saxidomus; species Saxidomus purpurata. The sequence continues at coordinate 11,374,802 of JAFMSR010000011.1, read as the reverse complement.
ATGTTTTGAATTTCCTTCTCCAAAAGCGCAAGGCCCAGAGCTAATATATTTGGCGTGTAGCATTGTCTAGTGGATCTCTTCCATGATTCTTCACATCATGACCCTCGGGTTAAAATTGACCCCACCTTGGGGGTCACTTGGTTTTACATAGGTTTCTATAGGAAGAACTTTGAAAATCTTCTCCAAAACTTCTTGGGGTCTCTTGTGTGTATGTCCTTAGCACCTAGAAACAGTTGACTTCTATGGCAATCACTGACATCCCTTAGTGACCAATGATTTCCTTAGCCGTGCTTTTCTATATATTTAAATACAATTTTTCATAACTTACTTCTATACAATATATGTCGAAATAATTTTTTATAACCACTATACAATTATATCATAGCTTTAAACTAGCAAACCCTTACATTCCCTTTAGGTATGCATGATGTGTGTTCAAAGGGATGTTTTATTTATTGAATAGCCAGCTGTGAAGATCTTGATGAGACTGTCCAGCTTTGAACGCTGATCATAATCTGCACTGGTTGTGAAGGCAGAATCAGATAGGAACAGCAGGGTTATTCACTTACCCTATTCATAAAAATAACAGGGATAAGGGAAAGCACAGTAACCACAGACACAAACTAATAATTTATTCCCCTGATCAATATTGCTCTCATAATTTGCTTTTAGACTATCAAATATTTACCAGTGATTAAAATGATTAGTGTTTCTGTTTTATTAAATATAGTTGCAGCTAACTACATACATGTTTGACTGAATAGTTTATGGATGATTACCGTACTGTAAACATGTGAGGAGGGGGATGTATTAAATGAAGCATAAACAAAATGCAAGCAAGGCAGTTATTAAGTTGTGGATGGCATGGTAGTTGAGTGGTTAACACTCTTGACTACCAATCCAGAGGTCCCCAGTTTGAATTCTCAGCTAGGGCACTGGTAATTTCAGAAAAGCTTTTCAATGTTTCCCACCTTTCTAGAGATAAAGTAATAAGAAACCCAGAACTAGTCTTGCATGTATCTGTGCTATACATTGGTCACGTAAATATTCGTAAAAGAGCTAGGATCTGGTACCCGAATTCCCTTGTGAGCCTGTCAGGAATCATGGCAGGTTCACCTGAGGAGAAATCCTAGGGTCTGTCAGGACTATAAAAAAAAGGACTAGTGAAGCTTTCACAATCATAAACAATGCAAGCAATGGTGATAATTTAAATTAATGCTCTTATTGTACTTAAAATCATCAGATTTGCATGAAAAGCTCTTTTTCAGAATTATTGTCTTAATTAAATATTGGTTTGAATAAAAATTTAGCTCTCCAGTTAATTAGAGAAATTGGATTTAAACAAAAGCCAAAAAGTTGATAACTGTCTAGCAGCTCCTGTAACCTTAACATCTGGATGAAATTGTGTTCGATTGTTGCTCTCATGTAAATTTTGTGTAGGAGAGAAACTTTGTCATCTGAGATGAAGTAAGGGTCACTACTGGTATGAGACCAGTTTCCGACAAAAAATTGATGTTTTCTGTATATTTTTTTGAAAATGTGTCTTGTAAACAAATATCATCTACACATTTATAAACGTAAGTTTATCCCCTTTTCAATGATGTAAAAAACACCAGTATCTTTTGTGCATGTGTACCAAAATTTGGGCTCCAAAAGGATAGCATAATTAATGTTAATTAGTTGAGGTACAGTACCAGTTTCCGACATAATTTCATCTTGAACAGTTTTAGAATCATAAATGATTTATATCTGCAAGAACTTTTATTTCCTAAAGTGTAAATTCCTTACCCTGCTTTTCCGACAGTCGTAATGAGTGTCTGTCTATTATCCAGTCCTTGTCGTTCCTTTTCGTACATTACTTTATCATCATTTCACAACACTTGGACTGTGCTGTGTTTTACAAGCAATTTTTGTTTACCAGCACACATTGACTTAATAAAAGTAAATTGATATCAGGTTTAATGAAAAATTAGTATTTCAGAGGAGTTTTAGAAGTTCGTCTGTTTTTCCGGTGCCAACGATGGAAACTGCCATTTAGATTGTGCACACTTAGCGGTTATCTCCTGCGCATGCGCATATCCCTCACATGTTGACATGTAAACAAATTCAGTGACAGAGATAAAATATAGAATTTCTTTATAAATACTTATCTTTAGAAAATGAAATTTGAAAAGAGTTACGCGAAAGCTATGATAACGAGAAGTCGGAAACTGGTACGATTCGGAAACTGGTCTCATGCCAGTAGTGCATTGTAGATTTACAGGCCCCCAAGTAGCCTTGAATAAATACAGATGTTTAACTGTTTATTTGTATGGAAGGGAATTACCGCAATAAGTCTATGGGTCGAGATGACATTCTTATTTATGAACATTACATCCTCATTTGTCTTCTTTCTTACATCTTACATGCATGTGACATCTCATGTGTCATTCTTACGAGTGCATATTGTATGATGCTAATTTCATGTTTCTTTCTTCTACATGCATGTTATATGCTTGTTATTTAGTAGTGTATGCATGTGTTGATTACTTCTATGTTGACATTATGATTTCATTCATCTTACGTCTTTACCCTCAAAATTATATTCATGAATGTTGCATCCTCATTTGTCTTATTTACCGATACCTTGCATGTAATTATCTTCCCATGTGTTTTTTTGGTCTTTTATTAAAATGCTACATTCTTCTTGTTTATGCATATTCTGGTGATAAATAAGGGCTTTCGTGATAATATTAAGTGAAACTATGGTATAAAGCATTTGTGGTCAAGAATTAAGCACTAACAAGAATGGCATTAACACGAATATGGTAGGTCATACTATGATACCAGATGGCGCTTTCATAAGGCTTGGTCTAAAACCCGAAAAGAGCTCTTTTCGCAAAAAGAGAATTTCACATACGAAAAGAGATTATTATTCTGTTACTGGTGAATAAAATGGATAAATAAACACATATTAACGTGTGTGTCACAATGTTCGAATTGTAACAGATTGAAATAGAATTATGTTGTATAAGGAAAAATGACGAAAGTCAGTCAGCCAGTCAGCCAATTTTAAACACTTTATTGTTAAAGATATAAATATTTTCAATACTGGTATAGTATTATCCATCTGCATCAAGGCCACACCACTGGGAGGCGCTCTGATCATGGCCCGCCCTAGTCCCCTAAATAAAAGAAAATTTGATCAGTTGAATAGGACATAGATTTATTGAGTCGGTGTGCTGAACACCCGGTGAGGTCCAAAAACCTCCTTTTCTGACCGAAATTTAAAATGATTTGCGAGGAAATATAAAGTTACCATAATCACAGATGGCATAAATTGAATAAAAAATCTTGTATTTTTGTGTCTTTTTTAAGAACAGAAGAAAAGCTGTTACTTCACCAAATGTCAACATTATAGAAATAATTGTATGTAACAAATACTAGCAAATAAAACAGGTGTGTGATTCAGGAAACCTGTTCGATCATTGTTTTTTCCATACTTAGAAACGGATATCTAATGTATACATTGTATAGTATACTGATGAAAATATTTTATAAACCACTTATTTTGAAATATTACCTGAATCATGCCTGCTTTAGCAAAATGTTATTTTAATCTATGTAAAAAGGTCACATTGGGTGGCTGACGTAATTGTTTGACTGGCGTTGAATTATCCCCATTGTCAGCGACAAGAGTAGACACGGCATTGAATAAACAATCCCCATCACCCAGACAGCTGGTAGTTGGGTATTCGCAAAAAGTAAAGCGAAAACCCAGCAAGATTTGAATACCCAGACAGCTGGTAGTTGGGTATTCGCAAAAAGTAAAGCGAATACCCAGCTAGATTCGAATACCCAGCCAGCTGGTAGTTGGGTATTCGCAAAAAGTAAAGCGAATACCCAGCTAGATTCGAATACCCAGACAGCTGGGAGTTGGGTATTCGCTACACGTAAGGTGAATACCCAGCTTACTTCGAATACCCAGCAAGCTGGGAGTTGGGTATTCGAAAGTCGAAAAACGAATATCCAGCTAGCTTCAAATAACCAGCCAGCTGGGAGTTTGTGTATTCCTGGGAAAATCCTCTTTTCGTACCAGGTAAAACTGCTTTCGCTCCCGGTTGAATTACATTTGAGGTACAAACTTCCACTACAAGGTCATGCGTTTAAAGGTTGTCGTAATCTTAGGTTATACTAACCTACAACTTCAATGGATTGACTTTTTTTATCAATTAACACATAATTAAACCAAAAAATCCTCTTTTCGTATGTGAAATTCTCTTTTTGCGAAAAGAGCTCTTTTCGGATTTCAGCTACACCTCGTACGCGGTTATCTCCCTGGAATAAGAATTTAATTACTAAAATGACAAGTTTGTTATTTTGTACAACGTATATCTGCTACTTTTTCATGTCGGAGACTTTCAATAATAGAGTAGTCAGTAGTACAAATGAAACATGTATTTGGAAGAAAGTAACATGCTTTTAGCAACATACAGCAAGCACTTGGAAGAACGACACATGCGATGACGCATAACGGACTAATCGAAAGTACAAATGCATCATTACTAAGAAAGCAGCACAAGCACAATAGAAAATAGCAAATATATAACAGGCATGTGCAATAAAGATGCATGCAAGTGGAAGAAGAAACATGTATGTGGAAGAAAGAAACATGAAATTAGCATCATATAACATGCACTCGTACGAATGACACATGAGATGTCACATGCATGTAAGATGTAAGAAAGAAGACAAATGAGGATGTAATGTTCATAAATAAGAATGTCATCTTGACCCATAGACTTATTGCGGTTATTCCCTTCCATATATTTGGGTGAGTAATATGTTTGATTTTATATCTATAATATGTTTACTATTAAATGTACTTATAGCCGTCATACTGGTGTGGATCAAAAGTAGAGGATGGCGGGTATGAGAATACAGGGGATGGATCTAATGACGCAGAGAACTTCGAAAGGGACCCACAAGGGGCTAAAGTCGGGATCAGTATACGTCATCTGAAAAAGGTAATGCCGTTCACCTTGATTTCACATTTGATTGAAGAAATTGTTGGCAGATTGCTTGTATATCGGACTGTTATACTGAAATTGTTGGCAGATTGCTTGTATATCGGACTGTTATACTGAAATTGTTGGCAGATTGCTTGTATATCGGACTGTTATACTGAAATTGTTGGCAGATTGCTTGTATATCGGACTGTTATACTGTGAATTGGGTAATGTTGGTGATTATTTGATGCTCACTATTTTTCTCCAATTGCTTTCTTTGATAATTCAAAAATTTCGAAAAAGATTCATTTCGTATAGATTTGTAATAAGAGAAATTTCCTTTCACAAATTTTAAATGCCCAAATATTTAAAGTCTATTAGCTTGAATGAAAATAACAAAATTTTCATCACACTACAACTACCTTATTTACAGTGAACAGAATGTTTGATTTTATAACCAGAGTGAAATATATCTTACTGAAACCAGAATGCATGGTATTTTTGTCTGTGTAGTCCTGATTTATATGAGCCTGAAAGTTGGCATGTAGTAATTTCTTGCATACCAGATCGGGATATCTACAGTTTTTACCAGTGCTGGAAAATCTCATCTTACACTCCTTCACCACCCCACCCATGTACTATTTCTAATGTTGTCATTGTTATGTCATTTTCCCAAACACAGCATCTGAATAACATTTGTTTTTATATTACAATGCATCATTTCCATATGTTTGCATTTAAATATCCATTTTTAAGTGCAAGAGGGTATGCAAGAAAACGTTTCTACCATGAGATATTTGGTTCAGATGGAAATATTCGTCACTTCGGGTAACAGTTTTGCAGGAAGTCAGTAGAGTCTCGTTCCCGCCAAAACAGTTAGTCATTATCTGAACCCCATGCTCATGGAAGAAACTAATAAGGTTTGTCCGGTGTTTCAGTCTGTTCATGCGACTGAAACATTTCTGTCTCAGTCAGTACTGTAAGGAATTTAATTAACTTCATGCTAATGTTAAGTGTATTAAATGTACCACAAGAGTTGGAACCTTGCCTCTAAAGTCAAGGTCACAAGCAAGGTCACATCAAGTTTGCATCTGTTATATAAGTTTACATGTATTATGTAAGTTTACATGTATTATATAAGTTTACATGTATTATATATAAGTTTACATGTAAACTTATATAACATAATAAGTTTACATGTATTATATAAGTTTACATGTCTTATATAAGTTTACATGTATTTTATAAGTTTACATGTCTTATATAAGTTTACATGTATTTTATAAGTTTACATGTATTTTATAAGTTTACATGTCTTATATAAGTTTACATGTATTATATAAGTTTACATGTATTATAGTACTTCATGTTTCAGCCATAACTTATAAACTATCTGAAGAAACAAAGTGAAACTTTATACAATTATTAAATATGAAGAGAAGGTTTATCATACAAAAGAGTCAAGAGATACAATATACCACTCCTTTACCCCAGCAACACTGCTTCTTTGGTTGGCAAATTGTCCCTCAGAGCAAGGTTGGAGCTTCCTCGAAAATATAAAGGATTTATTGTTTTGTTCCATGATTAGAGACAAATTGTCATGGGAGCTTGAACTTAAATCAAAACGAGGCAAAATTTACTTGAAAACTGTAAAATTTCTATGCAAGATTTGATATAAGTTTTAGATATTCTGATTCCATTGTAAAAATTTGGACCAAGTTTATCATAAAGCGATAAATTTCTACATGTGTGACCAGTGTTAACCATAATTTGTCTATGCATACTATATCATTATCTTAGTTGTTCTCACCAAATGTGCTTAATTTTCATGGTCCGTGTCTTTAAAAAGGATATCAGGCAATGTATCTGCTGAAAGATGGACCAATGCCAAAAGTCTAAGGCCTTGTACGGGTAAAGCCACACTGTACATGAGAACAAAAGTTTTTATTAATGCGGTCATGTTTTCTAAAGCGTGTAACTATTTAATGATTGTAGAATTGACTTTTCTTACTTGTCCAGGTGTTTGGAGTGCGTGGCTTGACAAACTGTTGTAAAAAAGGAAATGTAAGAGAGAAACAGTATTTCTTATAGATGTTGTCATCTGTAGTCTGCCTTTTGCTTTTCTTCACAATCTGTCCTCACAATTCCCCCATTTTTGTTTTTTTCATTACGTTCCTATAGATCCTTTGACACATGTTTCTTTTGTTTTGTTAACGGGATTATGTTTTGAACTCTAAATCTCACTACATTTTTCACAAATATTTTAAATGTTGTTGATACATTTTTTAGCATCCTCGCTGTATTAAGTTTTCTGTTTGTTTTTTTCTTGCTTATTCCTGGATACAGATGAGCAGCGAGACACATCCGCATGTTTAGTTTATTGAGGTACTGTAAACTCCATAGATAACGACTCCGGATAAAGCGAAATATCAGATATAAGGATCAGTCTTTAGATGGTCCCAAGGAGTTTGTTAGAAACAGAGTTTACTGTACAACAATTAATTCTTAGAATATTGTTTTAGAGACAACTTACTGCGCCAAATCAAACTGTTCGAATAGTCATTGAAAGAAAACAATACTAAATATTTTAGAAATACTGTGTCTGTATTTATATTTGAGGACACTAAAATTTGTTGTGTGCTAAAACACCCAAACCTTTCATTGGTATATTCGTATCTAAACAGTACACAGAAATGCTTTTCTTTGGGATGGGGGCATCTATGTAATATCAATGAAAAGAAAAGTTGTGTCCAATGAATATTGATGCTTTCACAGTATTTTTTCTGTATCCATAAGAACACAGTTGGTGTTCAAAATACCTAGAACAAGTGTTCTGCCAAGGGGGTTGAATATCAAAGGACATCTTGAAGATCTGCTGAAGTTGGAATGATGGACAATAGGGTCTCATGCCAAGGAGGCATCTCATTGGCTATATTATTTATTGTTATAAGTAAAGTAATTATATCTATACTCAGCTGGAATTACATTGGAGAGAGTTGGATGATATTGTATTGCTTTAAATGTCCAGTTTATTTTTTCGTCTTTTTTCGCTGAGCCAAACAACCTCACACATTCTGCTTATTTTCAACTTCCCTGGAAGAGGGCATGCGGAACATCTCAGGAATGTGCTTCTAGCTTTAATTTTCCCCGTTGCCTTGTCTATCTGCTTTAAATCTTGGAGACTTGAATTTCAAAGCAAAAACCAAGGCAGTTCTTGTATAAGAAACATTTAGTTTTGTTTCTAATGTTACAGTATTAAATGGTACATGTGTAATGATTTACACATATTTGTGATATTAGGGTAGCTAAAATTGCTGCATGGTGTTATTTTGACAGACCGTATGTAGAGACTGGATTTTGACGTGGGTCAGTAGACCTATAAAAAAGCAAGTTAAGTTTGATAATGGTTTGAAAACCATTATTTGTTTGGTGAGATATAGCCCATTTTGATTGGACAGTGTACCAGAGATGGCAGCATGAATTGGCAGGCAACACATCCATTTCAGTAGAATTATTCTTTATTTAAACAAAGTCAGCATTATTATTTCTGTTATTTTTTCTTGCATCATTATTTAAAGCAGAAATGTCTTTATTTTCATTTAAATTTGTACCAGACGTATTTTAATATTTTATTCTGTTGGGATTAAGTGTAATGCTGCATGAAACACAATACTTATTTTATTATATCGTCGTTGATTTCGCTATCAGTGAATGACTTTGAGTATGTTTCATTTCATTGGTTTTGGTGAAGCAAAGTGAGAGATACAGGATTTAACATGATTATTATTGATCAAAAAATTAATCAGCTCTTAGATTGGAGCTGGTTCATACATATTGCAAGACTTATTAAGGACCATGCCGTTTTAAAGATCCAGTCACTTTACTAATATTAGCAGGAACAAACTTGTCAGATATGAGCGGGTATGAATTTGGAAGCAATTTTTCAGGCTTTTAAAAATAAGACCAGAAGGCCACTGTTCTGGCACCATGATACAGTCGACTCTCGAAAGTTCGAACCCGGATAATTGGAACACCCCCGATTATTCGAACACATTTTCGGGTCCCGAATTTTTTCCTTCTAAATTCAATATGTTCTACTACGGTTAATCGGAACCCGGATAATCGGAACTTTCGAACTGATATTATTGTCCGCTCATTAATAAAATAGTGTGAATAACTCCGGAAAGTTCGAACAGTGTCGTTCGTTAATTGATCAATCAGCCGGGCCGCATGTTTTTCACACCTCGTGAAAATTGAGCAGGTGCCAGCTTGATTGAGTAAATGACGTCACATGGTAATAACTGAGGATATGTGCATTTGTTTGCCGCGCGTACTAACACTTATGATTATGTTTGTGGCAATCGTTCGCCTGTCATAAAATGAGTTAATTGTTTCATATTCCATAAAGCTATAAGGTTAAGTCCAGCAGGTAACCTCCACATCGTCAACGAGTAGAAACCGGCATCAAAGATTTACATAAAAGAGCTTCCACTCAAAACTCAGTAATAGAGTACGTTCCTACACAGGTTTTAGTACACTTCACTCTAGACAGAACGGCGTTCTTACAGAACGGTCTTTAGTACCATCTCCAATATGGCCGACATACTCACTCCGGAAAGTTCGAACTACCGAAAATTCGAACAAATTTTGCTTCCCCGAGGGTGTTCGAGTTTTCGAGAGTCGACTGTATTACCATTTTTTCAAATATGTGTACTTCAATTTATTACACTTAAAGATGTTAAGAATTATAATGTTTACAAAAAACTACTGTTTTTGTCATAGTTAGTTTTAGAGTTGAGTTTTATCCATCCATAGCAGTTGACATACTTCCAGATTACTGTTTAGATATTGAGTTACAGTTTTAGGTCACAAGGATTTCTGTTTACTACGGAATATTTCCATTGCTAAGCAAAGTCTTAAAAATACAATTATCACAGACAGTTTTCATTCAGTTTGGAGAAATTCCATTCATTTTAGAAATTTCCATTTACTCTGGAAAATTTCGATTTGCTATAGACATGATTGAGATTCTTAGGGTTTTGTGTTTTCTTCAGAGTTTCAAGGCTAAGGTTGCTGTTCAAGATACAAACCTGAACATGTTTGAAGGTCAGATAACATCTCTGCTAGGACACAATGGAGCAGGAAAGACCACCACAATCTCCATGCTTACAGGTATGAGTATGTTCTCGCTGTAGCTATGTAGGGTGAAACAAATCTTGCCATCTTATTTGACGGGATGGTGATGGGTATTTGGGGTACAGATAAGATAAGATTTATTTCATGGACTGCAACAGTAAAACATAAGCTCTTAAGATCTTTAATAGGCCGTAAACTGGCACACAAGGTTATGAATAATTTTGCAGTTTTGTGAGAGACACGCCGTAGAATATTATAAGCAGTTGAATAAATTCAAATAAATGTTATTAGATAAATTATTAATTAACACAATACAGAAATATAATTAAACAGATCAACCAGCAGATTGCACACCGATGGTTCAGTCCCTTCATTATTGATATGGCAAATACCAGATGAGAGCACTGAGCTGTAATTTGCTTGTAACATCGACCCCTTGGAAAGTTTTCAATTTTAATGCCTGTTTGAAGAAGGCAATGCATTAAAAGCTGTTTGCAAATTTATGCTTATTTAAATATAGTGTCATATGAATGAAGCTTACAAATATTTGAATAACCACGGTTAAGTTGGTATAATCAGTATTTTTAAAAGTAAAATGAGTAAAGCAAAAGTTAAAACAATTTTTTGTATTGATTAAAAGATGTATAGTTAGTTCTACTTCAGAAAGGTTGAATTTGAGGACATGTTTACCAGGTGTGTATATAACACAATGGTTTCAAAAAGTCCTTGAAGTAGTATTTGTTAAATTCTTAGATGCATAAAAATTTAATCACTTTTCCAAATACTTGAAGCTGGGTTAAAAATTGGAACTTTTTCAGCCTATATACTGTAAATTGTGTAGACTTCACAATGATTTAATTTTCACTATTTTTGCAGATTTCCAACTTTGCTAATTTAACAATCTTGTGACAGATTCATTTCACATATATTTACTATTAGAGATTTCTCCTTTCATGAATTTCAATTTTGTGAATAAATCTGTATGCTCACAAATCGTGAAGTTTTTTTCAAACGAAATTGACCTAATTTACAGTAGTAGAAATTCATGTAGTTAAATACAGTCAGACGTGTGTTGAGGAGACGCCCACGGGATGCAGCAGAAATGGCCAGAGAGGTGGTGAATGTTCAGTAAAGTTGCATTTCATACAAAAACTGGTCTCTTGGGATACAGTATAACTTGTAGTAAGAGAGAACCTTAGGGAAGTTGAAAAAGTGGTTCTTAACAAAATGGTCTCTCAATGTAACATGTTATTTCTTCTTAAATTACCAATTTTGGTTAACTGATCTCTTCATACAAAAGTCATGGGCTCTTAATACATGTGGTCTCTTAAGCAAGTTTGACTATACATAAGTATTGGCTGCTGAAGTCAGGTGAATGATTAGTTGAGGTGATCACTAGTACAAGTTCAACTGTATTTACTTGCATGTCGTTGACAGGGTTTCTGGAGCCATCAGGTGGTACTGCAGTGATTAATGGTAAAGACATACGGACAGACATTACCAGTGTTCGCAAGCATCTCGGTCTCTGTCCACAGCACAACATTCTGTTTGACACACTCACCGTGGAGGAACACCTCAAGTTCTTTGCCAAGGTATGAAAACAAACTAGTTCTTGCACTTATACCTATTTATTTACTCTGAATTGCGAAACAAGTTCTTACAACTTATATTAATTGCTCTCGAGACTCAATCCAGATGGAATCAACCTCAAAGAGAGAGAGAGAGGCAAAGTGGAATTATGTATGTCTTGCCTAAAGACACTGCCACTACTTGGGCACTAGTTGAGATTGAACCTGGGACCCTCTGATCCTGAGGAGAACGTGCCACCACTGCACCTAGGTGGCTCCACAAGTTGCATGAGAAAAGATTAATTCTGACATTGAAATCTAAGCTGTTTCACATGCAGTGTGCAAGAACTTCTAAATCACTGTTGAAGAGATTTTATGCGCTACTCTTTTACTGTTGTTTTCAATTACTTTTATATGCTTGACAGTTTGGCACTCTTGTTTATAATTGTTTCTTTAATTAGAATGTCTGTAATTACTTGTAATCCAGGGTCATTAGAGTTAGCCTTGAATTGTGAAGTTACTTAGCAATTTATGCAAAAACATGTGATCCTGTAACTTTATATAAACATCAAGTTCATATAAAATGTACATTTAAATACAAAGGTGGGAAAGGGTACTAAATGACGAACACCGGGAAAGGTTAAGATGAGTTTAATATAGATGGACCGGTTTCGGTCTTATCAAGACCTTCTTCAGCATAAAAATATGAAAATGTACATTTGTTTGTGGTGTTGGATGAATTTCAGCAATATTGATACAATGGAACTCCTTAGCTTAAACTGTAAAATGAAGAACTGGCATTTATGAAAATTTGGTTGGGGAAGAAGTGTTTACTTACTGTTATTCCTGGTGGTTACAAAGCAGATTTTACCGAATTTTTGAATTTTCAAAATACGTAATATTTCCTGTATGTTAACTGCATTTATGCCAGATATAGACAGCTAATTTTGTTGGCAGACACCAAATATTTTGCATGTAAATTACAGTTGAAAGGATGTGCTAGCAAGGACGTTGACCGTGAGGTCGAGGAGATGATTAAGGTTCTCGGACTTGAACAGAAGCGCAACGCACAGTCCATGACATTGTCCGGCGGACAGAAACGTAAACTATCAGTTGGCGTTGCTCTCATTGCTGGATCTAAGGTAAGTGTACATGGCAGTGTATATTTATTACTAACGTTCTTCAGTCTAGAATTTGTTGCTTGTCTCAGCTTCAGACTGTATTCTAGCGATATTTCTTATCCTGTTAGGAAAACTTGTGTACAATGTACCTTGTAGAATTCTCCTAATTTTTGCAAGTTGTTCAGCAGTAACTGACCATTCTACGTACTGCCAAAACATGGCACAGGACAAATAACCAAAATAAAACAGTCTGCCAAATTGACATGGAGAGCTATCAGAACTCAAGCCTTGAACAAGACGCCAAGTCTCTGATTTTTCAAATGTCCAACTCAGAAATGTAACATTTTTTCATACGATTGCCTTAATAAAAAAAAAAAAAAAAAAAAAAAAAAAAAAAAAAAAAAAAAAAAATAAAAAAAAAAAAAAAAAAAAAAAAAAAAAAAAAAAAAAAAAAAAAAAAAAAAAAAAAAAAAAAAAAAAAAAAAAAAAAAAAAAAAAAAAAAAAAAAAAAAAAAAAAAAAAAAAAAAAAAAAAAAAAAAAAAAAAAAAAAAAAAAAAAAAAAAAAAAAAAAAAAAAAAAAAAAAAAAAAAAAAAAAAAAAAAAAAAAAAAAAAAAAAAAAAAAAAAAAAAAAAAAAAAAAAAAAAAAAAAAAAAAAAAAAATATTTTCTGTTGTTGATCCTGTTTGTAGAGATTTTCGATCTTTCCTTTCTCAAGAGTATTTATTTTTAAAGATTTTTGTAAAAAAAAACGAAATTTGCAGATTCTTAAATTCATGGGGAAAGAATCTTTATGATTTCAGGCAATCATCTCCCATGGCCTAATGGTTTAGGTACCCAACTTGGTAGTGGGAGGTTCAAGGCGCAAATCCTAAGACTCCAAAATTGGCACCTGTTTAAGGAATGGTGCCTACTAACTAAATGCTTTGCACTGCTGTTTATGATTTTGGAGTTAATTGTACTACTAAGCAAAAGGGTGTCTTATAAGTCAGAAATGGTAGTATTAATAAGGAAATGGTTAGCAAGTACTGATACAGTAAAGTCCATATGCAACAACTCCTGATATAGCAAAGTTCCTGGATATCAGGAACAAATTTTCTTGGCTTGATTGTTTTCATTCTTCAAAGTGACATTATGCGCATTTTTTTTTCAAGTAAAAATCCAGCTGAAAATGGTGTGTGTACAAAAGTGTAGAGGAAATAATAACTTTTAACCCAATACACCAAACTCTTCCCGCTACCAGTATGAAAGAATAACTTTCAAAATAGTGATTTTCTTATTTGACTGGGAGAGTCGATTTAAGAAAAGAACAACTGCATGCAGGAGTTGCTTCCCTTCCACTGCTGAAATCTCTACCAACATCAACAACGACACATTCAACTATCATTTTATCAGTCCGATTTTTTTTATATCTAAAGCACCAACTTCAAATACTAATGCGGCATAATCATTAATTTAACACATTTAAATGCACAGCAACCAAAAATTGCTTTTATAAAACTGTCACCAAAAATACACTTTGTGCAGTAATATGCACATAATGTCACTTTAATATAAAAATGTTATATGGATGTAACATACTTTGGATGTAAGAAACAAATTTAAACGGTCCCAAGGAGTTCTCTGTATACAGAGTTTACTGTAGAAGCTTATGTATTACTGGAAGCTTACGTGAGTTGTACAATGTAACATTGTTTCAGGTCGTTATCTTGGATGAGCCCACCTCCGGTATGGATCCAGCCGCTAGACGTCAGACCTGGGAAATTCTGCAGAGGTACAGAGAAGGCCGAACCATCATCCTCACCACACATTTTATGGACGAGGCAGACATTCTCGGTGACAGAATCGCAATCATGGCCGACGGTGTAGTGAAATGTTGCGGCTCATCGATGTTTTTGAAAAAACTTTATGGTAATAAGACATTGTGTGCTTTCATTTATGTTTGTTTGTTAGCAAAAATGTATCAAAAAGGCTCATTAGACAAGAGTATTAACAATCCCTAAAGAACACAAATATTCTTATGCTATTTTAGTTAAATCATTGGCTGACAGGTTTTCAATAAATTAATAGATTAGTTAGATAGCTTCTGTGTTTCAAAGCTGAAAATGTGTTGTACTAGGGTTATATTACAAAATATTGTTTATTGTATGTGGACAAGGTATGTGTGCTGCTGAGAGAAATTTATTTATTAGTACGTGCCTTTGAGTAATTTTGATTCTATCGCACAACCTTTCACTGGCTTTCTGTGACACCATTGTAAATAGGCTCACAGATAGTGGTAATGAACTACTACTGTTATTTAGGTCATCTTGGTTGATCTTGTAAGGTTTTGTGGTTAGAGAGAATTTGTCTCTGCAGTAGGTATGACAGCATATTGACGATCAATGTGCTGGTATACTACATGTATATGACTTCACAGTGGAAGAATATTTTGTCATTTTCACTGTTATCTTTTCATATTTTCTGATAGATATAAATCGTAAAAATGAAAAAATGATAAAATGATAAAACGTAAAATGTAAAATTTAAAAATGTTATGTCTTCTAATGAAGGACTAGCTTCAAGTAGGACTGAAAATAGAAGAAACTGACTGTTGTAAACAATAACTGAAAAGTTTTAAAATCTTTACAACATGCTAAAACTATTTGGTAAAGAAGTTCAATACTTGTTAAAGTTTTTGCAACTGCAGAGGAGTTGATAAAATATTATATAAAACTATGATAAACAGGTGCTGGATACCATATGGTTGTTGTAAAAGGAAAGACATGTGATGTAGATCGGCTAACGAAACTCGTACAGTCCCATATACCATCGGCATATATCGAGAGTCAGATCAGCGCAGAAATCTCCTATCTACTGCCTTTTAATGAATCACAGAAGTTTGAGAATCTTTTCAATGACGTTGAGGCCCAGATGGGGAACTTGGGAGTGAATAGCTTCGGGACGTCAGCTACAACTATGGAGGAAGTCTTTCTTAAGTATGCTTTATACATTTACTGCTAGCATAGCTATATTTTTTTATATTTTTTCTTTGAAATTTAAGGTTGGCTGCATATCTGTTTTATGTGTATAAAGCATTAACAGAAAGGAGAGTGTTATAGTCTGCCCTCGACAGTTGCTTGTTATAATTTTTCATGTGTGATCACCAAATTAAAATGCTGTTATAAGAGGTTCTTGTTTCTCAGCAGATTGTCGGAATTAGAAATATTGCAGTCAGGTTTTAATGCAAGAAGTATTGTATGTCGAAATAACAACGTATGTTGCTTAATTAATGTTTTTGTCAAAATACGGCAGCGTGATATACTTTTTATCGTGTATTTCTTAGGGTTGGAGAAGGAAGTGGTGAAGATGATGAAGTTGCACCTACAACTATACAAAATGGCGGATATACAAATGCCAACTATGGTAGCACTGGTAAATTGCCGAAGATTGCGTTTGAAGCAGGTAGCTCACGTGCAGAGACCCCGGAGATACTGACAAAAGATAAACTGCCACCCATTGGTGGCACGCCTGAAAAACCTCGAATCATTGAGAACTTTAAGAATGGGGCTACAAATGAGGCTTACTATCATGATGGATCAGTGGATACGGTAGTTGCTTTGGAAGAAATACCAAAAAGAACATACATCGGTAAATACCCAATCAATACTGTAGACAGTTGTATTGTAATGTGAACTATATATTAATTTATCATGATTACATACATTGAAGAAAAATCTGTAAATATACATGTAGTATTAGATGTATAATTGTACTACATTACAATAATTTAGAATACTACATAACTGTACATATTATGGAGTACTACTGTACAGTACTAATCAGAAGTATAGAGTACTACAGTATTTTACAGTACTCCAGTATTTTATGGTACTATAGAGTACTTTACTGCCATAGTGACCAGCGCATAAGTTGGGGGTACAAATCACTTCCAGTGATAGCATTAGTTTAGGTAGTCTTTAAGTGAGCATCCTGAGAAATATCAGTACTGGTGCCATATGGTACAGATGTCAGCAGTGTTGCCCATCTGGCAACGAATGATTCTCCCTTGCATTCAGTGTAGATCATGTCTCAATACCGACCAAATTCACATACCTATGAAAATTTGTTGGTGGAGTCTCGCTTGAGAAATAGATATATGCAATTTATATTTGAAATTGAGCTGGGTAACTCATAGTTTAAATTTTTAAAAAAGCTATTAAAATGTAATTTATAAAACATTTTAAAAAGGATCAACATACTGTATATCAACTAGTTCTTTGATTAGAAAACATTAATATAAAAATGCGATTTTGCAAAAACAAATATTTACCCAGAAAATTCTTATTTTTCTTGTAGGATACAATGAAGGTATCAAGAAGAATACAGGAATGTCTCTGGTCTTCCAGCAGTTCTATGGCATGTTTGTGAAGAAGTTTATTCACGCGAGACGTAATATGTCTGTCGCTGCAGCACAACTTCTTCTCCCGGTTATATTCACGATTATGGCTTTAGCAACGGAAAAGGCAATTCCAAGTGTCGGTGATGAACCAGCCTTGGCCCTTAATATGAACCCATTCAAAGATTATACAGTGGCCTACAGTGATGGTAATACAGCTACGACAACATCGACTGACATGGCAACGTTCTATAAGAATCAGTTTGGTGGAACTACAACGAAAGTGGACAGGGCAACATACACGGACATGGATGATTACTTCAAATATGCTCAAGATGATATTGGAGTTGGTGCTTTTAACAGGTGAGGGTGTTTGTAGAGAATTTATGGTGGGTGTCTTGATGGATTGAGTTTACCATCTGGCATGGCTCTCAGATCTCATATATAGATGACCCTTAGTGAGTGTATTCCAGCTTTTGTCGGAGACTTAATAAACTTTCTCCGTCTCAGTACAAAATATGAATTTTATTTATCATGTTTGCAAATAAAGTCTTTTTTACCAGAATTTATTCTGAGTAAGACATCATACCGTAACAGCTGCATAATGGTAGAGCATATGACACACAAAGAAAACAATTTTGTATTACCCGCTGTTTTTGGAGACACCTTTCTTGAAAGAAGTAACGATCAAGTTTGTAAAATTGTCAATGTTTATCATATAAACACAACACTTCAACAGCAAAGTGATAGTTCAATACACAGCACCAGGTCCTGCTGCAGCATGTCTTTCTGTTGCATTATATCCCAACTTTGAGTTGAACTATAAGTACTTCAGTGATTTCCAATATATATATATATTTTTTGTGGTCTACAAACAATGTCTGACAACTAAAGGAAATACTTGAATTTACCCAGTAAGTCCATTCAAATGATTCTAGAATTGTGTGCATATTTGTGACGCTTTTACACCAGAAAAAAACCTTAACTTATGGCTGAGATCGACTTATGGCTGAGTATTTATGGTACAGTTTTGCAAAGAAACACATTAAAATGGCATATTCCAAAATCTTGGTTTTGAGGTTATTGTTAAAGTGATATTACAGTACAAAGTGACCATCATGATTTTTAATAAAACATAAATCAGTGAAACAATTCAAAAGTTCACTCTTTACTAAATATTTCGGCCTACTGGCCTTCTTCAGTAGATGAAATACACAAATTGTTTTACATTTTCACATATAACGTTATTGACGTTACCGGAAGTAAATAATGAAACTGGACGTAACGTCATGATTTATACTCCTAGAATAATAAACATTGCCATAGTTATCACCCAAACAGAAAGATCTGTATAACAGTTTCATTCACATTGAATATTGAGGAAATCTGCAAAAATCGTTTTTGACCTAGTCAAAAATAAAATTGTACAGCCGACTCTCGTTACCTCGATCTTTTTGGGACCAAAGAAAATAAGTCGAGATAACGAAAAATCGAGATAACCGAAGTTGGATAAAATATGCTCGACAGGGGGTGGGGGTAAGGAAGATTATTTTTGATAGAAAGACGTTTGCTTCTTTCAACCATCTTATGATTTGTGTAATACACAGGTTGTGAAACTAGCTCATAGGTTTAAATCAAATAAATGTTCAATTCATCTGATTCATGTAAAACAAACAATTGTGTTCAAGTTCAAGAATCGCCTGGTACTTCTCTGTGTAAGATTTTGTTTTTAACTTTCTCTTCTTGCTTTTGCGCTCCAGTGCCGAAAGATTTGATATCCGCCGTTTTTTTTTTCAATATCGAGATGTTATCTGTCTAATGTGTACGTATTGAAGACACGATTTAATTGCCAGATCTTCATTTCTTGCTGTTTATAAATGCAAATCAATTTACTCAGTTTTGACACAATTCAATACAAATTACCCATTCCGCATATTGCACAGCTTACGTCGCAAACAAACAATTAATTTCGGGTCGTTAACCGAATCACTGAGTGAATAGCCGCGCGTGGTGTTTTTTCGCACCTCTGACAGCAGACGACAATTGAGTGAATACAATCGTGTGCAGCTTTTCGCACCTTGTTTGGCAGGTGATAAATGTCAAATCGAGATATCGGATGTCAAAATAGAGGAAATTTCATAGTTGGGGATCAAAAATTTAGTCGAGATAACGAAAAAATCGAGATAAACAAATCGAGATATCCGTAGTTGATTTATATAGAATAAGAAGGGAAAAAATCGGGACCAAGAAAATCCAGTCGAGATATCGAAAAATTGAGATAACCGAAGTCGAGATAACGAATGTCAATGAAAGAAATAACTTGGTAAAATTTATTCTTATATGTTTTAAAGAATCAACTGTGTTTTGAGCATCATTCTGAACCATAAACCAATGTGACGATTTTGAAACATAATATAACTTAAACAAGGTTTTATATTTCCTATTCAAATATTACTGCTGTATATCTTTAATTCCAGCTGTGAATTGTACTGTTTGTCTTTACAGTCGGTACATTGTTGCCGGTGATTTTGAAGACAATACACCTGACGTCGCCACAGCTCACTACAATGGCCAGCCTTACCATGGTATCGCTATTGCCTTACACTACACCATGAATGGACTCCTGAAGAAGATAACGAATGACACCAGCAAAGACATCCAGGTTACCAACCATCCTTTGCCGAAAAAGATCAACGATAACTCCCGACGTCTGTTCTTCTCTACTAACGGTACTGGATTCACGATCGCCATTTCTATATTGTTCGGAATGGCATTCATGGCAACGAGTTTCATCATATTTTTGATAAAGGAACGGTCAGTTGGAGCCAAACATCTGCAGGTGGTCAGCGGGGTGGGCCCAGTGGCTTACTGGTCGTCAACCTTTGTGTGGGACATCATCAATTATTCGATACCGGTTCTCATAATTATGGTGGTGTTCGCAGCTTTTCAGACAGATGCTTACGTCAACGAGAACAGACTGGGCATAGTGTTCCTAATCTTCATGCTGTACGGTTGGTCAGTGCTGCCGTTTGTATACATGCTACATTACTTGTTTATGGTTCCAGCAACGGGTATGGTGGTGGTCTCTATGATCAATCTACTTTCAGGTGAGTGGTTTTACTTCTTGCACAGTTTGAGTAGAAATATCTTTCTGATTATTTTTAGTGCTTTCACTTACACGAGTGCAAAGTGAACAATTTCAACCAGACTTCAAAGGATTGTTCATTGGATAGTCCTCTACCAGTAGTACTCAAACTGCTCCACTCTGCAGCACAAAATGTCCGCCACAGCTAAAGAAAAACATTTGAACGAAATCTCCTCTTTAACCACTGGGCCAATTTCAGTCAAACTTCATGTATTGCAGATGTTCTGTTAACTCAGGTGAGTGTTATATGGCTGTCATTGTTTACCTAATCTTACTGTTCAGTTTGAATTTTAAGTATTATTTACACAGCTGATATCTTCACCCCTTCTTAGTGGGACAAGACGGATCTAGGACTGTCTGCACTATTTACTTCTCTTGTGCTGGTGCTACACAGATTATGTACAATTTCTAATGCTATTGACTTCTATGCTTTTTTTTACGTGAGAAACTGCATGTTAGTAAATGAAAATTATTAACAATTTCAAGGTTTTATTAATATGAATATCTCTGTCATAACTGTTTTTTTATCTTGACAGGTTTGGTGTTTCTTCTTGCCACCTACACACTGAGTATCCCAGCCCTGAATACAGAGGCTATCGGTAAAGCACTCGAGTGGGTGTTTATCATATTCCTTCCTAACTATGACCTTGGACTGTCGCTCATGGACATGTACACAAATGCTGGGTACAAGGACACTTGTGAAGGGTACGACTACAAGACAGTGTGTGCCGTCATTAAAAACAATAATCTAAACCGCACAGACCCGTGCTGCTTCCCAGGTTTGTTTTATCCTGAGACAACTGTATTTTTAAGAAGTCCATTCTTCTATTTGGACACGACCATTTTTTGTTCAAAAGAGTTCTTAGTGAAAATGTCTGGAATTGATAGCAGACAGAGTAGACTATGATCAGTCTGTACATGTGTGCTTGCTGATTGTAATTCACGTTGGTCACAATTTCAGTTTCACTTGCCAACAGTAGCATTAGGATACAAAAAAGTAAAAATGATACATTCTGTGTTGAACATGACTTTGTATAGAAGTGAAAATATCATTGATACTGTCAGTTAAACTTTGCTCAAAGATGCCTATTGCTTTATCTTTTAAATTCTTCAGGAATATGTGGTTAGTTCAGGTGTTGTAAATTGAGTAACTTTTGAGTCACCAAAATTTGGCGATATTATTAGCGAGCTCCTTAATTTGTGAACTGGTGTCTTGAATCTGCAGAAAGATTTGAGTTAAAGATTTGTGAAAATGAAAATGTCTCCTGAGACACCACTGCCCTCATTTATGTTGACACATACGGAATTCCAGTAACTTAAGGTGAAAAGAAAGTCTGTATTTTTGTACATGCCAGTATTCAAGATTTCAGAAACATTCACATGATTGGTGCGAACACATGAATAATGAAATAACGTGATAAGCAGTATTTTGATAGTCTCTGACATAGATCATGCGTCAATGTCATTGAGATTAACAGAATTTTTCAAGACCAATATATTACATTCTTTCCTTTCCTACTTTCAGACTACTGTCCGGACAATTTCTGTTTTCAATTCTATGAAAATTTCCTGCAATGGGAGAAACCTGGCATTGGACGGGAGTGTCTATTTATGTTACTACAAGGGGTTGTCTTCTTCGGCATCGTTATCTTGGCTGAGACTGGAATTCTGAGGCGTATCGCAAATGCTTGCACAGGTAGGACACCAGTGGCTGTTGGATCACAGGTTGATATAAGAGGTCGACATGAGGACAGTGATGTTGCTGATGAATGCCGTCGTATTAATGATACGTCCATGGACCAACTAAAGATGACTGACTCTCTCGTATTGAAGGTAATATTTAGAAGACATCCATCTCCCTTTTAGATTTTCTTTTATTTGATTTTGCTTCATTTTAAGGTGGTATCATAACAAACTTTGAATAAACAGTTAAATGGTTTTTATACAATAAAAACTGAAAAATCTAATCAGTTTCAATTTTAAGGATAAATTAAGTATAATCTAGAAATAGGTTCCTTTGTCTAATAGTAATTTATTTACATTAAAATGGTCACCCTGAGTTCAGTGACCTTTTGACTATCCGTAGTGTCACTTTTGTTCTGTATTTAAGGAGGCTGGTTGATACAGGTCAGACTGTTTTTAATTATCTGTGAATATATCTGAATTTATGATTTGAAATACAGTCAAACCTGTGCTTACGACCACCTCTGAATACAGGTCACACTGTGAGTAAAGGTCGGTCTTTCAGAAACCATCATTGATTAAACAGAACAATTTGACTTCCGAGTAAAGGTCACCTGTCAACCAAGGCCACATATTGTCACTTCAAAGGGTGACCTTTGTTCACAGGTTTGACTGTAATGTAAAATAGATGTTTGTGTAAATCAAACTTTTTTCACACCATGTGTGGTTTAAAACACAAATGTTTCACTAATGATTTTTCACTTTAAAAATATTTTCTTCACAGAATGTCAGTAAAGTTTATAGTACGGGATTCCATGCTGTCAAGGGTGTAACATGTGGGATACCAGCAAATGAATGTTTTGGATTGTTGGGGCAAAATGGTGCTGGAAAGACAACAACTTTCAAAATGTTAACTGGGGATGAAACTCTCTCCACAGGCAATGCCTACCTTAATAGATTCTCAGTGAAATCGGACATTAAACAGGTATGATACTTTTTAAGCTTGAGAAAAAACTGCCATTCTCTGATGCTGACAAGAATTGTTACCAAATTATTTACTGATTAGTGTAGACTATGATTAGATTGCCCAGAGACATGTCATAATTTGCACTGTTGTGTAAAGATAGAAGACACTGACCATGGTTGAGGGCTTTGACACTGACTTGAAATCACTGTAACCAGAGTCATGGGTTAAAACCCTGCTACCATTTATGTCTCATTAAGTGAGGAAGTTGTCAGTTTCTTACGGAGAATTAGGAGTCATGTACCGGCCCTTCCTAGGAAAATGGTTAAGCAAGCAGGGTGCATGTGAATAACTGAAATACATGTACTGATGAAAGGAGTCCATCGGGGTAAACATTGTCTTATTACACTGTAACAGGTACAGCAGAACCTTGGCTACTGCCCGCAGTTTGATGCACTGATTGATCAGATGACAGGTAGAGAAACATTGTACATGTATGCTCGGTTGAGAGGTATCCAAGAGGACCAGATTAAGGCAATTGTGAATCAGATCATTGAGACGATGATGCTTAGGAAACATGCAGACAAAGAGACAGGATTTTACAGGTAAGTTTTTGTCAGGATACTAAGTGATGTACAAGACAATCCGATTTCATTTAGTCATTCATTTACA
The DNA here is from genome assembly GCA_022818135.1 of Saxidomus purpurata. Lineage (NCBI taxonomy): Eukaryota > Metazoa > Mollusca > Bivalvia > Venerida > Veneridae > Saxidomus > Saxidomus purpurata. The sequence goes on along the minus strand of JAFMSR010000011.1, from coordinate 11,351,149 downwards.
TTTAGTACGGTATTTAGTAATTTGATTACACTTTCTAAACGAACCATAAAATTCCTACAACTGTCGGTTAACTTTGCCAATATTTTAGCCTGTCTCGATAAGTAGTCGCATCTTTTTCTTGTATTTTTTTTTTAAATTGTGCCACACACACAAACTTACAAAACTTGCGGTAATTGTGGATGCACAGTATTATAATGCAGATAAATGTTTTCTTGTCAGAAATGTAACGGGTATAGGAGAAACAAAATCATTTTAGTGATTTGGAAATGTAGAGGCCATTGTATTTTAAAACTGTTAGAAGTTGTTATTTTGTTTATACCCCTGAAACGAAATTGTGGGGGTATATCCTTTGAACACCTGTAACGTAATAAAACGTATACGCGGGTTAAGACAGGTTTGGCCTTCCATAGAAGTGACAGTGACCGTATGGAACACGTTTTGTCTGTATGAATTTAAAGGCTATGCCGACAGCTCCTGACTGTTGAAAACTCAGACGTCCGAGGCAAATGCTGACACTTTTAGACGACCTTGAAAATGACCTTGGACACAATTTTACCAGCTTTGAAAATTTTCATTTTACCAACGTTCGCGTACAGGCCCCTGTGGGATAGTGTTTTGAGCGCGTGCAAATATTTTTTCACAGACATAAAGCAGACATGTCGTACTCAAACCTAGGTATATTGACATCTTATGAGAACGCTTGAAATTGACCTCCCGTTAGCAAAAAAAAAAAAAAAAAAAAAAAAGAAGTCCATGCGCAGGTTAGCAGGCAGGGTGACCCCTGCGCGTGACCTCTGTAGGTGGGCCAATGGAAATTTTACTTTCATGTTACAGCTCAATCTATTTGCTGACGTATACAACACGCGCAGTAAACCGAAAGTAGCACAACGTGATGTACAGTGTTTACAAAAACGCATGCATGTCTGTCGAGTGTGTAACAAAATATGCCGGTGTCCAAAGGATATATGGTAGATGTCACCCTGTTGTTTGCGGTCTGTTGCATTTTTTTGTCTGGAGCATAACTTGAAAACTACTCATTAGAATTCAATACAACTTCATACAATGGTCAAGCACAATAAGAGGAAGTACATTGTACAAGAACCATAACTCTATCTTGACTCATTACAGAGTTATTGTCAAGAACCAAGGTATTTATAAGGTAATTTGTCACTAATAACTTCTTCAGTTGACAAAGCAGTCGTGCAGGGGTATTAATCACATTTAGTGATAGATCTAATTTATATAAACATGTACATACTTTTCCACAGTGGTGGTAACAAGAGAAAGTTAAGTACGGCAATTGCACTGATTGGAGACCCTCCGTTTATATTCCTGGACGAACCAACAACTGGTATGGACCCTGGAGCACGTAGACAGTTATGGAATGTACTGTCTGACGTACGCGCTAGCGGCAGAACTCTAATACTCACATCTCACAGGTATGCTACGAAATTTCTTAACAAATTTACAAGAAAAACACATGACTCGCCTTTGTGGTTACCATGCAAACTTTAAATCACTGATTGAGGGTCATTGGTTCAAGAACCACTACAAGTCTGAGTCGTCATGTGAGAAAGTTAGCAGATGCTTACAAAGGATGGGAGTCGAGTTTTGTCATCAGTTAGATTGTGTAACAATGTGTTAAACTGCAAACATGAAGACTTGATATAAATAGTCTACCAATTTCCTTTTAAATTAAGAGTATCCCTGCAGTAGATTAAGAAAGTTTCAAATATTACATAAATAACTTTAGTGCTACTGACCAAAGTGCTGGTAGGTGGAGTAATGCATTACAATGTGTTCGGTGTTGCATTTTAAAAAATTGGAATATTACATATTAAAGTGACATTATGCGCATTTTTTTAAAAGTAAAAATCCAGCTGAAAATGGTGTGTGTACAAAAGTGTAGAGGAAATAATAACTTTTAACCCAATACACCAAACTCTTCCCGCTACCAGTATGAAAAAATAACTCTCAAAATATTGATTTTCTTATTTGACTGGGAGAGTCAATTTAAGAAAAAAACAACTGCATGCAGGAGTTGCTTCCCTTCCACTGCCGAAATCTCTACCAACAACCATCAACAACGACACATTCAACTATCATTTTATCAGTCCGATTTTTTTATATCTAAAGCACCAACTTCAAATACTAATGCGGCATAATCATTAATTTAACACATTTAAATGCACAGCAACCAAAAATTGCTTTTATAAAACTGTCACCAAAAATACACTTTGTGCAGTAATATGCGCATAATGTCACTTTAAGAGCTGAACACAAAATTGTTTAAACGTAGGTATAAATAGTAGCAGATAGAACACTTTCATGGCCAGCTCTTTACATGTATATCTAAGTATATAAATTTTGGAACGATATTCAGATAACGTTACATATATTGAACAAGCAAAAGTGAGAAGTACTTTTCTGAGGTGTATGTAATGTATGTTTTAATTTATAGCATGGAGGAATGTGATGCCTTGTGCACCAAGATTGTCATCATGGTCAATGGAAAGTTTGTCTGTCTAGGAAGTCCACAACATCTGAAGAACAAATTCGGTCATGGCTACACACTCTTCTGTAGAATGGGTCTCGATCCAAGATCCGGTTTTGTTGCTGGTAGCCAGCATCTCGTAGAATTTCTAAAATCTACATTCCCGGACACGGAAGTTTTTGACGATAACCAAGGATATGTCCATTTCCGTATACCGAACGACAATGCTAAACTTGGTCAAATATTCGGTGTAATGGAGAAAGCTAAGGTGCAGTTTAATGTGGATGATTATTCAGTACATCAAACGACCTTGGAGCAGGTATTCCTGGCATTTACTCAGAATCAAATTGCGCCGGCAGAAGAGAAGAAGGGCTGTTGCAAAGGGTGCTTATGTTTCCGTCTGTGCCTTTAGTAGGCCGGGCACCAGTTACAGCAATGAGATCAAATTTTGAAGAGCTCTTTTTTTTTTTTTTAAAGTGCATCTTCAGCTGATTGCCATGTGTAGAGTACCTAAAGGGGAAGTAAATACAGTGGACGTGTTTACATGTTAAACGTTTGAAGAAAGAACAGCTGAGTTTCAATGTATATGATGTTTATCTGTGAAAATTGGCATGTGTACTACAGAGTACAACTTTTTTGTTCTTTATAACATTTTAATTCACATTAAGTAAGTGGCTTACTGACATTAAAAAAAAGTAATTGATATATTTTTGCATACTTTAGGGTGTACATGTACTTAGTATTGTATATACACTATGAAAAAGAGGTTAATACACATAATGTTACACAGACCTGCATATTGCTTAATATAGAGTATGTACCAGGCTGCATATCAGATGTCTCAACTAGAGTCTGTACCTGTAATATGAAGGTATGATATATGCAGGAAATACATGTATACGCTCCTGTACCAGATCCTTTTTTTTCAGTTGTCATGTTCTTGTTATATATAATACAACTCTCTTTACACGTGAAGACAACAGTCTATCTGGCAGTTGATGGAAAAAAATATTTACTGCTTAGATTTTGTGAAGTTTTTTATTTCAGTGACTTTGAATATTTAGTGAAAACAAACAACCTGTGTAACTACAGCATTAATGAAAACTTTTCAATGGCAGATTTTTTAACTAAAAACAAAGTTGAGCATTATTTTTCTGTAGTGTTGTTAGTTTAATAATTTAAATATCAGTGGTGGCTCTTTCAGTTTACTGTTGCCCGGATTACTTTTCCTTTTTTTTAAAAACAGATTTCAGTGTTTCACCATTTTCAGTACTTGTTGTGGCAGATGTTTTCGGGAACAATGAATTTTTGTTTAAGAAATTAAGTGAAGAAAATACCTTTTGGTTTGTTCAAATAATGGAAGACCTAAAAGCAGTTACAAAACATAACATTGTGGCCATAGTATATAGAAAGCAAACCCACCCTGTTAATGTTGCTTCATTTTTGTTGCATTTCATGTATGCTTTAATATTTGAATTTTTTGTATTTCAATGTTTGTTCTTAGTTTTAGTATATATTTTCATAGAAATTATACATGTACCATCTTTGTGCAATTTGTAAGTTGAACCAATGAATAATAAGGCGGTGCTGTCAAAATTGTTACTGTTAGAACATGTGTATAGAACATTCATTCTTAAATTGCATAATACTTGTGGTCACTCTTAAAATGTCTGGAAAATTATCTATATGAAAACGCATATATATCTGATTGATGGTTTGATATCATTCTGGTCAGGATGTAAGTTCAAAAGTGAATCAGACTCCGTTTTTTTTTTTTTTTCGAGATTCATTACTGATAGTTAATTGTATGTTACAATACATGTTGTTAAGTTATTAAGAGGTTTAGTTAGATGTTTATTTCTTTATCTAAATATCATTACATATTGTCTTGCCATCGGAGCTGCTAATATGGTTATAAACCAGATGATTTCCATATAATTATCTTGTAAAAAAGGTACATTAATGATTAACTTTCTTGGGGTTTGAACTGTATTTGTCCCATACTATTTAGTCAGGTACTACAGACAACTTGAAAGAGTATTTCAGGACTTAATCTTGAATATCACTTCTTTAGATGATAAGTATGTAAATTTAAACAGAAATATTATAAAATCAAAAGGAGTCAATGGCACTGTGCTTTTGTATATACATATATTTATTTATAAAATTCATAATACTTACACAAGACATTTACGTATCATACTTGCATATCATATTTCCTTTTATTTTGTCATTAGTTGTGTATAATTGTTTCCCCCATGTTTGTTACGCTGAAGATTCTTGAAGAGTTCTTCTTTCGTGTTACGACGATCTATACTTACTGATATTTTTGGTATGCCGACAAATTTATCATTTCATTTTACTTTAACATTCCATGACACTCAACAACACGTACCTGATGCTCTTGTCACTTATACATGTACTTTTTGTAAAAAACAAAGTCTCTTACCAAAGAAGGGATGCCGCCATTATACTGTATATGGACCAAATTATCGCAAAGCTGGCCTTATTTTGATATACAATCATATATTTATAGCATAATATAATTTTATATGATGTCAAAGCAAATGTCATATGACAATTTTCTGTCACATTTTGCAAAAAGGTACTAATTTGAATGTTTTGATTTGAAGTAACTGTGTTATAAATGTACAGGTATTTTCCTAAAGATCATAAATAGGTACATGGTCATAAAAAAATTAAAAATTTGAAAATAAGTTGTGTTCAGATTTCAATACCCAGATATGACCAGTGTGTTTATCGCCAAGAAACTTTCCTAAGACAACTTGCACGGAGATACATGCCTGACAGAATTTAAAAGTATCAGAAGATTAAAGAGTTCAGTACATTTTACTATCCTGAAGTTATGATAGATGAGTGGAGCATTCACATTTCTAAATCATTGTGCACTGTACTTAAAATCCCAGAATCACTTTAAATTAACTGATCTAGAAAAATTAATTTACTGGTAGGATATTGATAGAACTGTATTCTAAGTACTCTAAAACAGTGTCGACATTCACCTTTTTTTGTATTCGAGTCATTTCCTCATGAAAAAGGAGTTGCCAGAAAGCATTAATTGTTTTTTGCAAAGTCATTAAAAAAATACTGCTCTATATTTCTAACATGTACTTATTGATTTAAAAACATTAGGAATACGTTTGGTACAAGTAAAGGTCAATTTCGCTAGTAAGACAGCTTTCTTGGTAAAATAAGGGCTACTTGTGATGTAACACTTAAAGTGCTCCTGGGACTTTAAGAAAAGGCAATTTCAGTTATAATCTTAGAACTAGTTATTTTAGAATTAACCTCAAAGGAAAAAAATGTCTTTTGTCATCAATACGTGTATGTTTTGATTGTAATTGTGATTCTGTATTGCTAATGATAAATTCATTTTGCATTTTTGGTATACCTTGACTTTCATGTATTAAAGTTTCCCTATATTAATTTTTATTTAATTTTTAAAGAATCCCCTTAACTTCATTTTCTGTGATTTTCCAGTGAAATCCATTGAAATTTTTTCTACAAGACCTCGCAGAAATCCAGAGCTACTTTAAAGTAGGAGTGTTTTAATATGTATTTTAGATATTTTTGTGTATTATTTATGTCCGTCTGCTTATTTTTAATGTCTTTGTGAACAAAAGTTCAATTTGTATTTTGAAATCCCTAGCGGTAGGATATAATTGTTTACAGGGACTGCTCTAAGTAGACCTGGTGTCTTGGTTCTTATTGGAACTATATTATCTAGGATTTGAAATGAAAAAACCGGATTCATAATCACAGTTCATGCCATGCTAATACAAATGTAGTTTTCAGCAGTCAAATATTTGAGATGTAAAACTGTCGGATATTTCTGTTAAGAGACATAACAACATCTCTTAAAACATGCAAATATAGATGTATTTCATATTTGAAATATATAATTTACATAGTTACATGGTATAAAATAGAATTGTAAAGCCAAAGCCAAACGTAGTTCGGTACGTAATACAGCGTGCAGTTGACTGCACATTTTTAGCAAGAAAGAAATACTTCATAATCTTATTCTGATGTTTGTTTATACAGGAACTAGGATACCTGGCTGATGCATTGCAATTAAAAGAGATTTAGTCATTTATCTCTTGTGAGTAATTGTAGACTTTACTTGAATCTCAAATATCTACACAAGTATAATGTCTTGAATTTGGGGTGGTTGAATTTTTCTTAGGATGGTTAACACAAAAGCAGCTAGAATACAAAAAAATGTAAACGTCACCTTGTGCTGCTTTCGAGTTGTTGTTGTAAGAGTTTAAAGCCTGTTCCAACGATATTTTTGGTCATTCTAACAGGCGGGCAGTTCACCTTATCATCATTCCTTGTGCTTTCAAACTTCAGACAAGAGATTATTGGTAATGTGCTTGTTCCTTGTTACAGACACTTCTAAATGCAATATTTACCACACAATACATGTGCTATAGATACAGACAATTGTGCAATGTATTATCAGGGACCGTTACTTATGAAACTTGACCCAATTACTGTCATTTAAGATATTTGATTTCTCCGCTCATTCTCTAATGTAAACAATATCTAACATTTCTAAAATGCACGTTCTGCGTGTAGAAGCCTGCCAGAAGTACGTCTGTTCAGTTTATGATATCAGAATCAATTGTTAGAAACTTTTAGATCTAAGTCAAGTGGCATTTTTGCTGTTTTCCATGACATCTGTATCATGAGTTTTTCTCTCAAAAAGTTGAATTAACAGGTGTGGATGCATTAGTGGATCTTTGAAATCAATTTGATTTTGTGAAACATTTTCTTTTTCTTTTCTTTTGCTTAAAGTCCAAAAGAAACTTTTTGGTTAGCTTTACTGTTTCAGTTTGATTTTGTCTGATACATTCTTTTAATGAAATCCTGATTTGTACATATGGGGAATGCACATATTAAATGTTATGTCTCTTCATATATCTGTTACAGCACTTTCATACCATTTCTTTATATTTTTATGCCCCCGAAGGGTGGCATATAAAAATCCACACGTCTGTCCATCTGTCCGTCCGTCCGTCTGTCCGTCCGTCCGTGCCCCCCACTTACAAATTCGTGCTCCGGACTGTAACTTTGTCATGCATTGAAGGATTTTAAAATAACTTGGCACACATGTCTAGCACATCAAGACCACGTGCCGCAAGACCCACATCCCTACCTCAAAGGTGAAGGTCACACTTGGAGTATGAAGGTTATGGAATCCTCTATATATGCACACATTCGTGTCCGGACTGTAACTTTGTCATGCATTGAAGGATTTTAAAATAACTAGGCACACATGTCTAGCACATCAAGACGACGTGTCGCGTGCAAGACCCACGTCCCTAGCTCAAAGGTCAAGGTCATACTTAGAGTTTGAAGGTAATGGATTCCTCCATATAAGCATATATGCACACATTGTGTCCGGACTGTAACTTTGTCATGCATTGAAGGATTTTAAAATAACTTGGCACAAATGTCTAGCACATCAAGACCGTGTCGCGTGCAAGACCCCGTCCCTAGCTCAAAGGTCAAGGTCATACTTAGAGTTTGAAGGTAATGGATTCCTCTATATAAGCATATATGCACACATTCGTGTCCGGACTGTAACTTTGCCATGCCTTGAAGGATTTTAAAATAATTTGGCACAAATGTCTAGCACATCAAGACGACGTGTCGCGTGCATGACCCACATCCCTACCACAAAGGTCAAGGTCACACTTAGAGTTTATAGGTAATGGAATCCTGTATATATGCATACATTTGTGTCCGGACTATAACTTTATTATGCTTTGAAGGATTTTAAAATAACTGTGCACAAATGTCTAGCACATCAAGCGGATGTGTCGCGTGCAAGACCCAAGTCCCTACCTCAAAGGTCAAGGTCACACTTAGTGTTTAAAGTAATGGAATACTGTATGCATGATTACTCTGTCATGCATGGAAGGATTTTAAAATTACATAGCACATTTATTGAGCACATGGAGAGGACACAGACTGTGAGGCACCTCTTTCGGGGGCATTCGTCACTTGGGAGGGACAGCTCTTGTTGTTTTTTATATTTTACATATAATTTTCAGGAATTGAGCACTAACAATCCACTTACATTTGTCTCTCACACTATGTTAGCCTGATTGTATAGCCCGGTAATGCATGTATACCCTTTATGTGATACAGTTTATGAATTCTGTGATGTGTATTTGATATTTATGCTGGTGATGTTTCAAATTTGGTGTCATTTCTGTGTGTTAAATGAATTCATCGACACCCACCTGCTCATTCTCTGTCTTTAATACATATAATACTATTAAGGCAGACAATAAAATCTTGAAATTTACATTATCCCCCATCTTAAAACTGTAAATTTGCTAAATGTTTCCAATTGTACCATAGATGTGTAAACAGTTTCTGCCAAGTTATCTGAGAGTAAAAATGTGAAAGGAAATATGCATTCAGGTAAGAGGAATATGAACTACCGTAAGGCCTAGTTGGGCAAACTTTTTCTTTCATTGTATGATGACTGCCAGATGCTATACACGAGTCAGTCAAGGGAGGTAATTACAGTAATTTTTTGACTGGGTAATGTCAAGATTTAATGTCTACCTGGGTAGTTAGTCTTGAAACTAAGGTATGGCAAGGAATTAGTTGAAATTGAGTTGTGGCTTTGGGATGGCACTCTAGGGTCTTTGGAAGGAGATTTTGAAAGACTAGGTATTTTGGGAAACTAGGCAAAAGTTTTTTAAGAACTGGTTTGCACCATAGGTTTAAAAAATGAATTGTGCAATATTGGTATTAAATATAAAATACCTTCTAAATATTTAGTAGATTAAGTTCAACGAAAGCATAATAGATTGTTTTGGAAGATTTACTTGGGAGAGAGAAGACAGGTGCAGGTATCATATGACTTGATAAACTTGGAGCAGTGTGAATTGATAAACTTGGGAGCAGTGTACGGATTTTAATATGTATAGCAATTGCTTTGATTTTTAATGTGATAATGTGTGCGGAAGAGGTTTTAATTTCATGGTCTGACTGAATTCAATTAGCCAGCATCTTATTTATAGCTTATTGTTAAAAAAAGGATGTTTGGTGCCATACATATGTTTTAAGTACATGTAATTAATTACACATGTATCTGACTTTCAAATATGGCTTTTTGACCACTAGTATGAGGGAGATATGAACATGACTATTGGAAAACCAACATGTTAACATTTTTTTAAAGAAGATATTCAAGTACATGTATCCGATGATTGTGAAACACAAAAATGAGTAAAAGTGCTGTGTTTGTTGCCAGTTACGGAAAAAGCGCTTGTTATATCCTACTCCACTTGTGTTTTTTTTTCTCAGGTTCATATAGGTAAACATATTTTGAAACTTAATTCACAGTTCAATGTTTTGTTTTAAAGAAAAGACATGTTCGTTGTGGTGACAGTGCTTTGCTCTCTTGTAGTAAGCTTGTAGAATGTTCTTATTAACTTTTTTGAGTCCGTTATTGTTAACCCACAAACTTAATATCTACAATGTGACTTTTGCAAAATATTGTTAAGGATGTATCACTACTCTTAGACAAGTTACCATGGTCACTTTGTCTCAATTGCTAAGTAACATTACATGTTTTATACTCGCAAATATCATTAATTATGTATTGTTTAGTTTTTATCTTGTTGAATAAACTCGGATTAAAAAAAAGATGTTTGTTTCGGTTTAAAAAAAAATTTTGCCCATTTTTCAAAAAAAAAAAAAACAAAAAAAAAGGGTGGGAAAAAAAAAAAAAAAAAAAAAAAAAAACCACCCCCCCCCCCCCCCCCCCCCCCCCCCCCAAAAAAAAAAAAAAAAAAAAAAAAAAAAAAAAAAAAAAAAAAAAAAAAAAAAACCCCCCCCCCCCCCCCCCCCCCCCCCCCCCCCCCCCCCCCCCCCCCCCCCCCCCCCCCCCCCCCCCCCCCCCCCCCCCCCCCCCCCCCCCCCCCCCCCACCCCCCCCCCCCCCCCCCCCCCCCCCCCAACAACAAAAACCAAAAAAAAACAACCCAAACCCCCCCCCCCCCCCCCCCAACCCCCCCCCCCCCCCCCCCCCCCCCCCCCCCCCCCCCTCCATGTTTCGGTTTAAGACCAGTTCCAACATTATTTCATTTGTACAAAGGAGGGCAGTTTGCCTTACCAACGTTCCGGGAAAGACTCGGTATCAGACTACCATCTTCCATAGAAAACTGCTAAGAGTCTTGTTACTTTGGCGCGAACCCATGTCCCTCCATCAGTGAGATGACGGACCTTTTATTTCCTTGATGAGATGTATGGGTTTTGTAGCCAAATCTTAATAAAAATAACCATTATCCCAAACTACTTCACAGGTAGGTCTTGTCCGTAAGCAGTGATGCCATTCCCACCATCCTTTGTTTCTGAAATGGTGCTCCTCATTCTTTGCTGAACGTTGTTTTGTCCCCAGCTGTCCGTCTGTCCTTGCATGAAATCTCCATCCTATCATAACTTCAACGTAAAATGTTTCAGCTGCATGTACGATACTTTCCATAAATGTTCCGTAAAAAATTGTCCCGAAGTTCAAATGGTCCAGAAGTTCAAATAATTCAGTTCCACGCAGAATGCTGGTTGACTGGACAACCAAAATGAAAAGAGACAGTTACGTCGGTAACACCAGTATCCAGTCAAAAGGTTAAAATGTAAGCCTAGAATTAAAAGATAAAAACTGATCACCCGACTAATACTGAACATTTACAACAGCCTGCTTGAACTGATCAAGGTCAGATACTGTAATGTTGCAATGTTACATGAGAGTTGGTTCCAAAGGGTGATACAATGTGGGGAAAACGAGTACTTGTGGTAACCTGTACATTTGCTGTAGCTGTCACGTGGAAAGTGGATGCATGTGCCTGGTTAGTCTGACAGGTTTTTGTATGTAGGATGGAAGTCTGATTGCCATGATGTGATATATTTTGTAAAATATATTGAACCCTGTGTTCTAGAGACTGTCATTCCAGATCACTCTGCATGACTGTAACACTCGAGATAGAGAGAGGGCAGGGGGGGGGGTAATTACATTGCACTCTACCTTATTATACCCCTGAACACAAAGTGTAAGGGGGGGTAAACTGGATTCAACATTTCCTGACTGTAGACGGAATCTTGTGGACACTAAAATTCCAAAACCCCTGGTCAGAACTAAATGATACTTCACAGAAGTGATAAGTACAATGGGTAGTTGTGCATGGTCCATGTTCCGGGTCTCTAGGTCAAAGGTCACAGGGGCTTGAGATAGTAAATTCTTGTGGACACTAAA